>CM035293.1:54456504-54483707 GCA_020226075.1 Hydropotes inermis
TAAGCAGTTGTTGTGTTATTTAGGGTTGTCTAAGCAGTTGTTGTGTTGTTTAGGGTTGCTTTGTTTAGGCTGAAGTATCGTTTACTTACAGCATTGTGTCAGTTTCAGGTGTGCAGCTTTGTTGCTGTTTAGCCGCTGGGTCGTGTCCAACTCTTTTGTGACCCCATGGACTATAGCCTGCAAGCCTCCTCTGTCCGTGGAATTTTCTAGGAAAAAATACTAGAGTGGGTTCCCATTTCCTTCTCCAGGGGATCTTCCCGACCCAGGGATTGAGCCGTGTCTTCTGCGTTGGCAGGCAGATTCTTTACCACTGAGACACCAGGGAGCCCAGCAGATGTGAAGCATCGTCCCTCAAAACCCATAACCCTGGGCTAATCGTGAGAAAAACACTGGAAAGATCCAAACTGAAGGACATTCTGCAAAATGCCCATTTAGTACTCCTCACAGTGTCAAGATCGTGAAAAACAAGGAAAGACTGAGAAAATATCACAGACCAGAGGAGGCTGAAGGAGACGTGATGACTACATGCCATGTGGAATCCTGGGCTGGATCCTGGAAAAGAGAAAGGGTATTAACAGGAAAACTGGGGAAATCCAAATAAAGCCTGGAATTTAGTGAGTAGTCACATACCGATGTTGTTTCCTTAGTTTTAACAAGTGTTCCATGGTCACGTAAGATGTGAACAGTGGGGAAACTGGGTGTGGACTGTACAGGGACTCTGCATTAACTCTGAAGCTTTTCAATAAGCCTAAAATCATTTAAAAAGTAAAAAGTATTTTTAAAAAGTTAGTGGGGAAGACTCTCATTGGACACTAGTGGAGGTAACTGGGACACCTCATTTCTCTGATAATTCAAAGGAAATGAATATCAGGAAGACAGTGCAAGTGAGGGTCTGGAGAATTTGGAATCCTCTTAGATTACTAGTGGGATTGTTAAGTGTTTCAGTCACTTTGAGTGGGGCGAATAAATTAGGAATTTGGATTAACAGATACACACTACTATATATAAAATATATTAACAGTGAGGACCTCCTGTATAGCACAGGGGACTATGTTCAATGCTTTGTAACAATCTATGATAGAAAGTAATCTTAAAAATAATATGTATGTATGTATAATTGAACCACTGAAGCACTGTAAATCAATCATGATTCAGTTTTTAAAAATGGTGCTGTCATCTTGGAAAATAATTTGGCGATTTCTCAAAATGTTAACGATTGAGTCATCATAGGCTTCCCTGGTGGCTCAGTGGTAAAGAGTCCGCCTGCAAATGCAGAAGACGTGGGTTTGATCCCTGATCCGGGACAATCCCATGTGTGGCAGAGCAACTAAGACCGCAAGCCACAGCACTTTGCTCCTGAGCCCTGGCGCTGAGATTCTTGAAGCTGGCGCACCCCGGAGCCCGAGCTCCACAGAGACGCCAACACAGTGAGACGTCCCAGCACTGCAGTGAAGAGTAGCCCAGCAGTAACCCAGCACAGCCAGAAAGAAACAAGTTTTCAAAAAGACCCACAAAAAATCCTGTAATATGGAGCTTATGTTCCAGTATGATTAATCAAAAAATAAAGGACATAGTGCTTAACAAAGTTATTATAATACCCAGCAATCTGACTCAATATGTATACCTGAGTAAAAACACGTCCGCACAAAACTTGTACACAAATGCTCATGGCATCATTATTCACAACAGCTTTGCTTGTGGCTCAGCTGATAAAGAATCCGCCAGCCATGCGGGAGACCTGGGTTCAGTCCCTGGGTTGGGAAGATCCCCTGGAGAAGGGAAAGGCTACCCACTCCAGTACTCTTGCCTGGAGAATCCCATGGACAGAGGAGCCTGGCGGACTACAGTCCACGGGGTCACAAAGAGTTGGACACGACTGAGTCACTAAGCACCGAGTGAAAAGGACTCCAATGTCCATCACCTGTTGAACAGATAAACCAAATGTTGTATATTCATAGAGCAAGATACTATTTGACTGTAAAAAAGAGTGAAGTACTGATACATGTTACAATGTGGATGAAGCTTAAAATCTAAGTGAAAGAAGCCAGTCATTAAAGACCACATGTTGTTTCATTCCATTTTATAATTTTATATAATGTCCAGAATAGGCAAAGCTGTGAAGACCAAAAGTAGGTTAGTGGTTGTCAGAAGTTGGGGGAAGGAAGAAATGGGGTTTGGCAGAGTGATGAAAATGTTCTGAAATTAGATAGCAGTGTTGGCTGTGCAACTGTCAATATACTAATAACCAGTGAATTTTATACTTCAAGATGGTGGATTGTATGATACATTTATAATCTCAATAGAGCTGTTATCTTTTAAAAAATGAGTGCTATCCTATCTCCCCTGATGAACTGTTTTTCTAGAAAATCATGTGGCCCTGGATGAAGGAAAGCTCTTGTTTACAGAATTTCAGCTAATGTGGAAAGAATGATAGGATCAGAAATGCATCATTTTACAACCTCTAATGAAGTTACTGACTCAGACAAGCATCTTCAAAGGAAGAAAGTACTACGGAAGGTTGATGAGAAACTTTCCAAAGAAAGAATCAGGCCGCTGCCACTCGAACCACCCAAACCACCCATTTTATCATTACTAAAGGATCAGGAAAAAGCTCTGGAGGAGGGCGTGGCAACCCACCCCAGTACTGTTGCCTGGAAAATTCCACGGATAGAGGAGCCTGATGGGCTACAGGTCATGGGGTCTCAAAAGAGTCAGATACAGCTGAACACACACAACAACACACGAAACACTCAACAGCAATTAGGAAGCCTTCTTACCAAAAAAAAAAAAAAATTGGATCTGAATCTACTTAGGCGTCTATAGCTATTTTACAGGAAACCGGACAAAGGAGCTAATTACAAGACAGCATAAGGAAGGAAATAGAAAAACCCAGAATGTGGGTCATTCTATAGGACAAGTGACCCCGTTTCTGCAATAAAGCAATGAAATGGCAATGAAACAAGCAAACAAACAAAAAAAAGATCAAAAAACCAAAAAAATGAGACCAGGAGAAAAGATTACTTTGGAACAAAAGTGACTCAAAAGCCAAAACTAACTGTTGACTAAAAAAGATGCACAACTAGAAAGTTGCGAGTTAAGTTTTATTTGGGGCAAAAAGAGAACTGCAGCCTGGGAGGCAGCACCTCAGATAGCTCTGAGAGACTGCTGCAAAGCGGCTGTCGGGGAAGGTCGGTATATAAGGTCTTGTTGAAAGGGGGGTTCAATACCATTAGGCACTCATTTTACAAAAGGTTTTTGTTAGCCATGAGAATCTGATGTCACCATGAAGGGATTTAGTGCTTCTCTAGAAATGAGGAGATGCAAGGATTGAGGTCATAAAATCTGTTCCTAAAAACATCCAACCATTTAAAGACCTGTTCCACCAGATTCCCTGGAGCACAGATTGCCTGAACTCCCTCAGGGATTGTTGAAGGTCAACATAGAGGCAGATGGCAAATGCCTTTGTTGTTCAGTTGGCAATGCTCTTGGTAAGTGCCAATTTGTAGCTGACAAAGCAAACCCCCCCAAAACACCCCACCCAATTGTTACTGCAGTGAAAGAGGACCTTGTATAAATCCTGGTTGGAAAAAATAATAAAAAGATATTTCAAGACAATTAGGGAAATTTTGATTCTGGTTGGATATTAAATGATTCCAAAGAACATTTTGTTAGGCATGATCAGGGCATTGCATAAATATAAGATCTTTTTAAAAGAACTGCACACTGAAATATATAAAGATGGAATGACTTGATATCTAGGATTTGCTTTAAAACACTTCAGCAAATCTTTTTAAAAAGTGAGTAAGTGAAAGGACTTTCTTGGCCATCCGGTGGTTAAGACTCTATACTTCTGAAACAAGAGGAAAGGGAGAGGACACAGCTTTTGAGAGAATCACATAGCCCAAAGATACAATGTAAACTGATTAGAATCAAATGGGTCCAAGATGGCAGACTTGTTGACTTTGATTAGACCTTGATCCTCAGCCAGCAAGCTAGATGGCACACCCAGAGGAGCCGTGACAGTTCCAAGGCACCATCAAAGACCAAAAAGTGGGTGGTGACCCAACTCCTGGAAATCTCCACCCCTTCCCCAAAGTAGTTGGAATAATCCTCCCACTCATTAGCCTATGGGCCTCCCTTGTGGCTCAGCTGATAAAGAATCTGCCTGCAGTGCAGGAGACCTGGGTTTGATCCCTGGGTTGGGAAGATCCCCTGGAGAAGGGAAAGGTTATCCACTCCAGTATTCTGGCCTGGGGTCACAAAGAGTCGGGACATGACTGAACGACTTTCACTTTCACTTCAGAAGCTCTTAACCCCTTCATCATTAAGCCTATGAAATTACCCAGTGCATAAAAACCAACCACACCACATCTCGTGCTCCCAGACTCACCCTCTGCGATGGCCCACACTCTCTCTATGGTGTGTGTTCCTCTCTAAATAAATCCCTTATTATCTGTCACCTTGTCTTTCACTGAATTATTTCTGCAATGACATCAAGCTTCTTCAGGTCCTGAAACCAGGTAGTGTGGGTTCTAGCTGGGTTCAGGTCCCAGCCACATGGGTTAGAGTCCCAAGCTGGACTTTGGCTGAGCTCTGGTCCCAGCCACGTGAGTGCTGCAGTTGCAAAGAGCCAGACATGACTGAGTGACTGGACTGAACTGATATTAGTTCAAGTCCCAATCTAAGGTAATCAGTTTCACTTCCACTGCAGGGGGTGTGGGTTCGATCCCTGGTGGGGAAGGGGTGGGGTGGGGGGAAGAAGGGTCTTAAGTACATTTAGCAAAAATTAACTATAGAATCTGGGTGATAGATGTACAGAAAATATTTCACTGTTTTCACTACTCTGTGTTCTTTACAAAGTTTTCTTTTAACAATTTTTTAAAATGTATTATTTTTGGCTCACTGAGTCTTTGCGGCTGCAGGTGGGCTTTCTCTAGTTGCGGTGAGTTGGGGGCGGCTACTCTTTAGTTGTGGTGTTCAGGCTTCTCATAGCGGTGGCTTCTCTTGTCGCAGAGCACAGGGCTCATTAGCTGTGAGCGTGCATGAGCTTAGTTGCCCTGAAGTATGTGGAATCTTCTTGGACCAGGGACTTAGCTGGGGTCACCTGCTTTGGCAGGTGGATGCTTTACCACTGGACCACCAAGGGAGTCCCACAGAATTTTCAAAATGAAAAGGAGTTTACAAGTGTATGTCAAGGGTGTGTGCCGAGGATGTCTGTGAAGAGTAAAGAAAACCATTACATGACAAGTGAGCAGAGAAAACATAAAAGTAGCATTTATAAATTAAAATACTGTTACATAATTCATGATTGTAAAATGTTTGTAGTCGGCATGATAAACCAAATTGTATAAATAGACATTTGTCGTTTTATCTACAGTGTTTCAGGTTTATATCCTCAGGCTGATCAACCAAATAAAAAAATTCTACTTATTCAGAAAATTCAAGGCAGCCCACGTGTAAATAGTGCCTGAGCGTTGGGAAGACTTTAGGGTAGGAGGTGGGTGAGTTTTAGACTGGAAGCTCTGGAGATGGTGAAGGGCCCTGTGCCGTCACTCTGAGGGGAGGGGGTTCTGGAGGGGAGAAGCTCAGGGTGAGGAAGCTGGTTAGTAACACACCAGAGAACTAGCCCTTAGTGAGAAACCAGGCAAGTCAGTCCTTCACTCATTTAACCAATGCTTGTGTACTTACTCCTGCCCTATCCCAACCACCCATCCCAGGTTTCTGGATTCCTTCTTCTCTATTACTCTAAAGAGTTTCTGGCATCTCAGTGTTGTTTAATGAAGACCACTAGTGAGTCCAGATTTTATTCAACCAACTGTGCTGTTAGAACCATTCTCAGCTGAATCATTAAAACACCCAAATCTCTGAAACATGCATTTATATATTAATACATTCTGCCAAGTCTAATATAAGCTCCCTTCCTCCTGGACCTAGCACCTTTAGAATCCAGTTACACCCATATTCCCCAGTTTCAGCTCATTTATTAGTTAGAACTGCTCTCTGTCTCTTCCTCTTCCTCCTTCCTTCCTTTCCTTTCCTTGTTGTGTGTAAGCCACCTCCAAGATCAGACTGGGCATTTTGGAATTAGACTCTCTGTGTAGATCTGGAGACAAAAGAAGGATGGTGGAGTGAGTGGTCTCTGAGAGGAACCAGCATCTCCTTGCAAAACAACTTCCTTGCTGCTTGTTGTTCAGTTGCTAACTTATGTCCAACATTTTGCGACGCTATGGACTGTAGCACATCAGGTTCCTCTGCCCTCCGCTAACTCCCGGAGTTTTCCCAGATTCAAGTCCATTCATGTCATTTCACATGCTGGCAAAGTTATGTTCAAAATCCTTCAAGCTAGGCTTTAGCAGTACATGAACCCGGAACTTCAGATGTACAAGCTGGGTTTTACAGAGGCAGAGGAACCAGAGATCAAATTGTCAACATTTGTTGGATCATGAACAAAACAAACAAGTTTCAGAGGAACATCTGCTTCACTAACCACACTAAAGCCTCTGACTGTGTGGAACACAACAAAATCACTTCCTAACTGGGTTTCCCTGATAGCTCAGTTGTTAAAGAATCCACCTGCAATGCAGGAGAACCTGGTTCAATTCCTGGGTTGGGAAGATCCACTGGAAAAGGGATAATCTACCTGCTCCAGTATTCTTGGGCTTCCTTTGTGGCTCAGCTGGTAAAGAATCTACCTGCAATGTGGGAGACCTCGGTTCCATCCCTGGGTCGGGAAGATCTCTTGAAGAAGGGAAAGGCTACCCACTCCAGTATTCTGGCCTGGAGAAGTCCATGGACTGTACAGTCCACGGGGTCTCAAAGAGTTGGACACTGAGGACTCTCATTTTCACATGAGGCTGTTACATGCCCTCCAGGGAAAGCAGTTTGGCCTCATGCCTTGGACTGAGGGGCTGCCTCTGCTGGCAAGGGCATTTCCTTGAATTTTGGATTTCGGGAATCAGGGGAACTCAGTCATCTGCATCCACCCAAACATCCCCATTTCAATTCCTAAGTGCACCTTGTTCCCATTCAATGTATCTGGCCAGGTGCAATTATATCACAATTATATTACAGTTTAGCAACCCACTGATCACTTCTGTTGAATTTTTGACTACACAAGCCCTGTGGCTATAAGAGATAAGAAAACGTAGAATAAAAAAAAAAAAAAGAAAACGTAGAATAATCAGGAATGGCCTAGTTCTCTGGCTCTGTCTTGGAATTTTAAATCCTATTTCTTTTTTGAACATCTTCAGTGTAATTATCACAGTTATAATAAGTCACAGTTCACCCCACAGTTCTTATAGCCCTCACTCCCATCATAATGGTCAGTTACAGCAACTGCAACTAAAGAGAATCTTGATGAAAGTGAGAGAGTGAAAAAGCTGGCTTAAAACTCAACATTAAAAAAACTAAGATCATGGCATCCACTCCCATGACTTCATGGCAAATAAATTGGGAAACAAAGGGAAGTGACAGACTTCATTTTCTTGGGCTCCAAAATCACTGCAGATGGTGACCGCAACCAAGAAATTAAAAGATGCTTACTCCTTGGAAGAAAAGCTGTGATCAACCAAGACAGCATGTTAAAAAGCAGAGACATTACTTTGCTGACAAAGGTCTGTCTAGTCAAAGCTATGGTTTTTCCAGCAGTCATGTATGGATGTGAGAGTTGGACTATAAAGAAAGCTGAGCACTGAAAAATGGATGCTTTTGAACTGTGGTGTTGGAGAAGACTCTTGAGAGCCCCTTGGACTGCAAGGAGATCCAACCAGTCCATCCTAAAGGAGATCAGTCCTGAATATTCATTGGAAGGAGTGATATTGAAGCTGAAACTCCAATACTTTGGCCATCTGATGAGAACTGACTCTTTGGAAAAGACCCTGATGCTGGGATAGATTGAGGGCAGGAGGAGAAGAGGATGACAGAGGATGAGATGGTTGGATGGCATCACTGACTCAATGGCCATGTTTTAGAGCAAGCTCCCAGAGTTGATGATGGACAGGGAAGCCTGGCATGCTGCAATCAATGGGGTGGCAAAGTGTTGGACATGACTGAGCAACTGAACTGAACTGAACAGCAACTGCTCCATCCACCAAAGCTTCATCTTCAGTAGACACTTTCCTCTAGGCAACAATACTGATTGTACTATTTTTTCCCCTGAATGAAATAGACTAGATCTGAATTACCTTCAAATTTAATGCCCTGATTTCCATCTATGAAGGTCAGTTTCCTGCAGAAGTAGAAATCTCACTGGGCTTTCTCTTTAATTAAACCTTTATTTTGATTTTTTAAAATTTTAAATATTTTTTGGCTGTACTATGGGGCATGTGGGATCCTAGTTCCCTAGTTAGGGATTCAACCCTTCCCCCACTGCATTGGAAGTGTGTCATCTTAACCACTGAACTGACTGCCAAGGAAGTCCCAAATTTTTTCATTTTGAAATAATTGTAGGTTCACATGCAATTGTAAGAAATGATACACAATTCCATCCCCTTCCCCATCCTTTATGGGCTTCCCAGGTGGCTGAGTGGTAAAAGAAGCCATCTGCCAATGCAGGAGACACTGCTTGAATCCCTGGATCTGGAAGATCCCCTGGAACAGAAATGGCAACTCACTCCAGTATTCTTGCCAGGAACATCCCATGGACAGAGGAGCCTGGCGGGCTACAGTCCATGGGGTCACAAAGAATCAGACTTAGCAACTAACAAAATGATCTCCTTAGGAAAGACAAAGAGCTGCATCCCAGCGGGGGCCCTTTAACTTCACTTGCATGTCTGGCAGGCATCACCTGTGGGGCATCTGTGAGACTGGGGAGCGTCGTGGCCTGCAAGAGATGTGCGGGGCCACTGGGTTTCTACGGTGGTGCTCGTGGGTCAGGCAGGGGCTGGAGCCCTCGGGAACATGGTCTAGGAAGGTTCTGGAGCTGTATCAGAGCAGCTTAGGCGAGGAAGGTGGGACCTCGAGCCCCACGGCCTTGCGCACTGCAGACAGGAGTGTATGCAGGTGTGCACAGGAGTGTATGCAGGTGCGCACTGGTCACGGGGGTGCCTTTCACTCCGATGGTGTCTCTGGAGAGTAAGATCAAGAGAGGGCCATGTGGGCTGCCAGAGGAAGCATGCTAGATGCAGGTAATTTGAGATGACTTTATTTCATGAAGAGACAAAGCAGACTGGGTCTTGTGGAGTTTATCCCAAGACCACAGGTGGGAGGCCTTGAGCCAAGGCTGAGAAGCAGAACCCAGAAACAAGGTCATCTCCAGAACTGACTGAGCCCCTTCGTAACCATTGCCGGAAGCCCCCGGAACACCACCAGCAGGCTTCCTGACTCCACATTAGGCAAAACAGCCCAACCCAGCACTCACCCCTGTTGCTGTGTTGTTCATTCGCTCAGCCCTGTCTGAATCTTTTGTGTCCCTATAGACTCTAGCCCACCAGGCTCCTCTATCCATGGCATTTCCCAGGCAAGAACACTGGAGTGGGTTGTCATTTCCTTCTCCAGGGCATTTTCCCAAGCCAGGAATCGATCCCTGGTCTCCTGTATTTGTGTCCCCTCGGCTCTCCCTTGACTGTCGGGAGGTCGGGGCACTGTGCTGACAGCACCTTCCTTATCTTTGCTCCTTGTTCTTAATAAACTCACTCCCTTCAAAAATGCTCTGTGTCTGGAAATTCTTTTCCAACCTGCTATCAGATTGCCATGACAGGTCTGCTCCCTAAGACTCACGACGTTCTTAAGAACGTGACCCTGGCCTGTGGATGTTAAGGTCATCCTTGCCCTTGGGATTTTGACCAGTCACTTTAAGGTCAACTCAGCTGCTTTAGATTCTTGGGCTATGAGTGATGGTGGTTCTCAGGATGAAGCTCAGAAATGTTCCAAGCAAAAGGAGCATAGACACTGTGTGGAAAATTGTTTTCACATTGGCACTCTTGCAGTTTTGAATAAATTACAAATGTTCTCTGCACGTGTGCAGATTAGTTGGTTAGCTTCGAGGGGCCCTGGAGGTCATTCCAGCAAAATGCACTGGATGCTGGTGGCTGCTGCACCCTCTGTCCCTGTGCCCACTTCTTCCCAGCTGCAAGGAAAACACTGCTGGGCACCATGGGGCAGAAACAGGTATTTCTGTGTCAGTGCCACAGCTGGGCACTGATGCTTGGGGTCCAGGACTCATGCCCCCACCAGGGCCAGTCCCCCATGAAGTCCCAAGGCTCTCTTGGCACACCTGCTCCATGCCCCGCTTTCTCAGAAGCCCCAGAACCTGAATTAGGAACAAGTCTGAGCACTTGTGGGCTTCCGTGGTAGCTCAGATGGAAAAGAATCCATCTGGAGTGCAGGAGACCCAGCTTGGATCCCTGGATTGGGAAGATCCCCTGGAAAAGGAAATGGCAACCCACTCCAGTATTCTTGCCTGGAGAATCCTATGGACAGAGGAGTCTGGTGGGCTACAGTCCACAGGGCCACAAAGAGCTGGACACGACTGAGCAAGTGACACTTTCCAAGCACTTGTGGGGAGCTGCCTGCTGAGTCCTGGTCTCCTCGTGGAGGTGATGGGCTCTGGTGTCTCAGAAAGACTCCTCCCCTGAGGGCTGTGTGGTGAGAGCTGCCCTGGCTTTGCCAAGAGGCACATCCCCGAGGAAACACTGTGACCCTAACTGCAGGCTGATAGTTCTCCCTGTTGACAAGCTTATCCTGTGAAAGAGTGAAAGTCACTCAGTGGTGTCTAACTCTGTGGCCCCATGGACTATAGCTTGCCAGGCTCCTCTGTCCACGGAACTATCCAGGTAAGAATACTGGAGTGGGTATGCATTCCCTTCTCCTGCGGATCTTCCCGACCCAGGGATGGAATCTCAGTCTCCTGCATTGCAGGCAGATTCTTTACTGTCAGAGCCATCACTTATCCTGAGACTTGTCCATCGTTGAAGATTCTTGTTCAGTTAGCACCATTTGTTTTTTAAAAACTCTTGAACTCAGTGAGAAAAATGAAAACAGGTTATACTTACTTGTTGGCCCTCCCTTCACTACTGTCCATTAGGTTCTTTCACCTCAGAGCTATTTTTGGGAATTGGCAGCGTTTACACATTTAGACCAAATCTGGAAGGGCTCTGTGAGTGCCCCTGGTGGCTCTAAACAGAGAGGCAGAGTGCTCAGACTTCCCTCTAGGGGTGATATCTGCTGTCTCCCTGGGAGCATTCAGTCCAGGGGACCGTTGTGCCCCCTGTTGGGAAGTCACCCTCTTAGGCTCCCCTGTTGGTGCCCTTCATGTGGCTCTGAGAGGCACCCTTGTTGGTATACTGGCTTCACTTGGATGGGATTTCTGCCTTCTCGATGCGGGTTCCCAGGGGCAAGACATAGCTGTGCTTGGCACTGTGTTGGCTCCACCCAAGTCAGCCCTTGGCCAATAGAGCAGGAGGTGGTGGGGCTGGGGTCTCTGTGCACTAAGGGAATGGCAGGCTGGAAGGCCTGCTGACTTGGGCAGGTTGGTGGTCAGTAGTGGGACAGTGAGCCCCGAGTTTTGCCCATGTACTCAGGATACAGCAGGTGAGAGTTAAAAACCCAAGTCTGTAGCATGAACACCTGCTTTTGCAGAAGTAATGTTTTTTGTAACTTGCAATGCAAACCTAGGAAAATAGAGTAAGATGTAATCCAAGGATAAAACAACATTCAGTAAATGTTCAGATTTTCAGGGGAGAGAAAATGCCCATTGTGGGGCAGAGCTGGGCACTGAGGCTAAGTCGCTGGTGGGACCAATGGACGGCCCCGGGATGCCTGCGGGCTCTGCCAGTGCTGCTCCGGGCTGCGGCTGGGGGCTCTGTGGTTCCTGAGCCCTCAGTGAGTTCAGGTCTATAGTCCTTTTAGGATTCAGGCAGTTTGTTGGACTGTAGCCCACCAGGCACCTGTGTCCGTGGGATTCTCCAGGCAAGAACACTGAAGTGGGTTGCCATGCCCTCCTCCAGGGAATGTTCCCAATCCAGGAATCAAACCCAGGTCTCCTGCACTGCAGGCAGATTCTTTACCATCTGAGCCACCAGGGAAGGATTAGAGGGCTTAATTTTGGTTTTCTATCCACAAACAGGAGTCGGGTTGAGGGTGGAGAGGATCCTGCCTTGGGCCCACCACGACAAGTGTGGCCCAGGAGCGCCTATCTGCTGTGGCCGAGCCTGTGGGTGGAGGCAGATGGGCCTGCCTGGTGAGGTTTACATCTCCCTCCCCCGAGGTGGCTGTCAGCAGTAGTGTAGGAAATCTGGGTTCACCTGACCCTCCCTGGACACGCAGGAGGTGTCTTTCCTTTGGATGCCTCTCCGGCAGGTGTCCTTGACCATGAGGTGGTCCACCTGCTTCCCGTGCGTGGGTCCACGGGTACCCAGCGGACTGTAGAACAGTCTCACCGCGGGAAGCCCCTGCACCCGCTGGCCCCCCTCCCTGCCTGAGCTCTGCCTCTTTCTGATGCATGGTCTCACAACATGGGAACTTAGGAGGTGGCTTCTGCCTAACATCGGAGGTTTGTCCAGGATGCAGTCAGTCTTCAGGTGTCCTTTTTTAAGTGTAAATTCCCCCTCCCTCCCACAAACTTGATCTTAATTTTTTTTTTTTCCTTTACCTTGGAGTCCTTTGGAATACAGAGCAGCTTCAGACTTGGTGTTCCAGGTGGGGCTCAAGTGTAGCTCCTTGGTCAAGCTGGTGGGGGCTTCCAGATTTTTTTCATTTTCTGCCAGAATTAGTTTTCACACCTGAGCTTCCTTTTCGGGCTCCCAGCGTCAACTGAGCAGACTCTGGGCTGAGCCCTCCAGCCTACTTGGAGCACCTTTGGGGAAAGATAAGTCGTTTTCTTCTGAATGTAAGAATGGTTAACCTGAGACTAATGAACAGGGTGCCTGGGCCCAGTCACCGTGGGGGGGTCACCTGGAAAGGAGAGGCTGGTGGTGTCCTCATGGCTCCAAGAGGGTCGTCTTTTGCAAGTTTCGGGTAACTGCTTTGTGAATTATAAAACCACTTGTCTTAAAAAGTGAGTGAATGTGTGATTACAAATACAGTTACTGTGATTTTTTTTTTAATACATTCAACCACTCGCTCCCCAAA
Source organism: Hydropotes inermis (assembly GCA_020226075.1). Classification (NCBI taxonomy): domain Eukaryota; kingdom Metazoa; phylum Chordata; class Mammalia; order Artiodactyla; family Cervidae; genus Hydropotes; species Hydropotes inermis. The sequence continues at coordinate 54,469,573 of CM035293.1, forward strand.
CAGTGAGCTGAAATGCGGGTATAACAAACATGTTTCCAGATCCTGACTTTATCCTCATAACTGGAGACTTCATGTGTAGCCTGCATCTAACAGATTTTTCCAATTTCTCTTGTGGATCATTTGCCATTAATTCCCTCTGGGGTTTACATTGATTAAAAAAAAAAAAAACTGTTCATTCATTTTCATCTTCTCAATTGCATTGTCTTTTAGGCCTTTGATTAATTTATGTAACTATTCACTTCTGCACTGTGTACTTTTTGTTGTCATGGGGTAAAAGGTAAAAATAAACATGACCTCCACGCCACAGGGCAACTAAGCTTGTGTGCCACGGCTGTTCTGTAGAGCACAGAAGCCGCAACTAGGGAAGCCAGCGAGCCCTGGAACCTGGTCTCCCAACCAGAGAAGCTGCCTCAGTGAGAAGCTCGTGCACCTCAACAAAGAGTAGCCCCTGCTTGCCGCAACTAGAGAAAGCCCACGCAGCCATGGAGACCCAGCACAGCCAGATAAATGCATACAAGTAAACATTAAGAAAAATAAACGTGATTTCTAAGACTTGAAAAAGCAAACACATCACCACATCATGTCCATGGATCCAGATTTGGGACTAGACACTGGTTCCCAGGCACCAGAATGCTGAGTTTGGCGGCCCCCATCTCACAGATGCTTCTGCATACTCAGGAAGCTGCAGACAGGCCACAGTGTACTGCTGGCTGCAGCACCTCACATTTGCATGAAAAAATCGGCTAACATCAGCAGGCCAATGGCTTCCAAATCTTACCTACTGGCAGAACCTACTTGTACCTGGGATTCCAACTGCTACTGAGTCTGGGAAATAAAACTTTAACTTTTTAGATTCTGAAAGGCATGGATGGCAAGTCGTAATTGACTAGATCCAACACAGATGGACTCAGAAGTAGAAACTTACATGTTTAGTATTGGGAAGACAAGAGGTTTCCTATCAGATTTGCTATCTATCATTAATATTTTCCTATAAAAGGAAGGGTGAAGTCAACTGTTGCTAAGCATTTTAGTTTCTCTAGCTATTGTGAAGAGAGGAGCAGTGAACTGGCTAGACTGACATTTGTTGAAGTCCCTCTTAAGGCTAGCAATCATGAGTTTGTAGAGAACAGTCTGTCCCACTGGGTACTTTCTCCAGTTGTGCTTGGCTCTTTAGGTGTCAGCAAAGGGAAAAAGGAGCAGTTGGATTTGTTAGGGGAAGCACACTGATTGAAACCGCCCACCCTGGCCAGGCACCATAGTAGCCATTTGCATGAGTTGTTTTATGACAGGAGATCCTGGTAAGGAATATGGAACTAATAAGCCACCACCAGCCGGAAGAGTTCGGGAAAGGTCAAAAGGAGACACCGCGTGTCTGTCCACTTCCCAGAATCCCTCTCGCTAGCATCCATCTTGGCTGATGCGTGCGCCACCAGGAAAGAATCTGAATTAGAATGATTAGTTGAAAGACTACCCGGAAACAAATCCCATCACCATAAAACGCAAGACTGCAAGCCATGCAGCAGAGCAGTTCTCCTGGGTTCCCTTACCCTCCTGCTCTCCACCCAGGTGCCCTTTCCCAATAAAATCTCTTGCTTTATCAGCACATGTGTCTCCTCAAACAATTCATTTCTGAGTGTTAGACAAGAGCCCAGTTTTGGGCCCTGAAAGGGGTCCCCCTTCCTGCAACAGATTCATCCAGGGTTGAAATTCTTATGAAATCCACGTGACAAACAGACAAGAGAGCAAAGGAGATCAGGGTGGTTGCAAGGGTGTTGTTAAAACTATGGATCGCGAAAATAAACAGGGTCAAAAATGAAGAAAGGAGAACTATTAGGAACTATTAGGAAGTAGAAAAGTCAATGGCCTGGTGGTGCTGAAAAGCTGGAACGACACCACAGAGGCGCTGGTGAAGTCTGCAAGCTGACTTTTGTTTTCAGGCACCCTCATTCCCACACAGGCTAACCCTGGGCATCTCCTAAACAGGGAAAGGGGTGATGTTTAGCTCAGAAGGTAGAAAAACGTAACAGCTTTGAAGCCACAACTAGGTTCACATCTCTGCTTCACCGCTTGCAATAAGCGTGACAACGAGCAATTCATTTACCCTGAAACTAAAGTGGGAGAAAAATATTATCGTATTGTAAGACCCAGAATTCGGGCCTTTGTTCCAAGGAGGAAAAACCGCACGACCCAATAAAGGAGCCCAGCAGATGCAACATGCAAGAGGGTTTATTGTCGGTTGCGCAAACGGGTGACTCTGATATCCTGGGAGGCAGAGCACCCCAAACAGCAAATTGGGCAAGCTTTTTATAGACAAAAACCATTCTAGCAGCATATTACATACGGGTTACAAAGTGATTGGTTACATGTTTGCAAAGCAATCCCATTGGTACAAACTTCGCAGGCTTTTGTTTAAACTTAAAGCAATTCTATTGGTACAAACGGCGCGGGCTTTTGTTCAAACTTAGGCGCCCGCTCTCCCGCGGGCTTTTCACTGGGTGCATATTTGATTGGCTGGCTCCACGTCACCCAGTGGGGGCGGGGAATCCCACCATTTCACGGAAACCAAAACCCAAGTCCCGGCTGCCTGCCAGCCCCAGCCCCGGCAGCCCCACAGTATGATGGTGAGAGGACTTGAGATAATGCTCCTAAAGCGGTTAACACAGTCCCTGGGACACAGGAAGCGCTGAACACGTAAAAGCTGTTACTTTTACGTTTGAAGTGTAAAACTTTCAAGGAAGGGCTGAACGCTTCCTCACCCAAGGACATTGCTAAGCGCAGTAGGCTTCACAGACCGTCTGGATTACTAGGCGCATGCGCGTGCCCGCGAGCTACTCCTAGGGCGGGCGCTGCTCAAGCGCCGGAAGTTGCTCTGGGAAGCCAGCGCGGTCGGTTCCGTCAGACTCTAACATGGCGGCGCCCTTTCTCTGTTCAGAAGTGCCGTCCCGCCTTCTCGCGGCCGTGACGCCCCTCACGCCGCGGTGGGGTCCGGGATATGGCGGGTGAGGGTGAGGAAGCACCGGGGCCGGGGGTGGGGGGTGTTGTCCCAGGAATCGGGCGGAGGCGGCGGAGGATGGGGCGCGGCGGGACGCCGGGGACGGTTGTGTTGGGGAACGGAGGGAAGTGGCCTGGGACCGGAACCGGGACTGAGGGGGCCCCGCACAACGTGAGGGTGCAGGGCGCTGCCCGGCGAGCGGGCGGGCCGGACTCGTCGCCTCCGGGCGGACACCCAGCTGGTAGCAGCTCCGCCCCCGCCGCGCGGCTGTCACCGCCCCTCGAGCCAGCGGCGCCGCCGGGTGGGTCTTCTGAGGCCGCGGGCTGCCGGCGCCGCGCCCTTTGGCCGGCGGGGTCGAGGACACTTGCCTGCGAGGGCCTGGAGGAGCTGGTCGTGGTCGAGACCGATTCTGCCCGTATGGTATCATTTCATTCTTTGGTTCGCTCTTCAGACGGTGGTTTAGCTCCTCGTGGATTCTGAGGATGGAGCCAGTGACCCAGACCGGCGTCTTGGTTACCAAAGTTCGGCTGTGGAATCAAGCAGCCGGGTTTGAATCCTGTCTCGGTGCTTGCCAACTGTGTCCTAGGCACATTGGTTCCTCGCCTCCTGCCTCAGTTTCCTCATTCTTAAAGAGAGTTGAGAATGAAATCTGCCTCCTAAACCAATTATAAAGGTTCAGTGAGATAACAGGGGTAAAGTGCTGAGAAGGCTTGCTGGCACAAAGTAAATGCTGTGTGTGCTTGTTGCTGTTATTTTTTGTATCATCATCATCACCCAGAACTCAGAAACTCACGTGGGAGACATACAGAAACGTAGGCAATTCTGATCTGATGGAAGAAAAGCAGAAAAGTTCTTGCTCTGGAAACACTGAGTAGAGGCACCTCACTCAGTTTAGGTGAATCCAGGAAGGCTTCTGTTCCCCAGGAAACAGAACTGAATGATGCTTGGGGAGTGCAGGCAGAAAAGGGGAAGAGTATTATTAGTTGAAGATGGAATGTGTGAGAAAGCTGCTTGGGGACAGAGATGAAAAAGACTAGTCTGTGGTCTGGTCCTCAGGGGTCTTGTTTTGGGGAAGGGAGGCAGGCATGGGGCATGAGGTATCCTTAGTTCCCCAACCACGGATCCTGTAGTGGAATCTCCCCTAGGGAGGCTTTTAAACCTAGCTGTGGACTTGCAGTTTGGGGTTAGTGAGGACACATTTAAGAATCATACTTGTGGATTAGAAACATCACTCTAGTGAAGACTAAAGGGAATGGCCCTGGAGGCCCGTTAAGAGGCTGCTAGAACTGTGACGGTGAGAGATGACCATGGCCTTGAGTTAGACTAGAGGCAGAACGTGGGGAGAGATGTGTTGGAGGTAGACTTGACCAAAGTTGGTGATGACTTAGATGGGGGATTTAGTGGCTGGGGGAGAGGTCCGGGTTGGCTCCGAGTTTTTGACTGGTGGATGTGATGCTGCTCACTGGGGTAGGGAACAGAATGGGGAGGGGGTTTAAGGCGGGAAGATAAATTTTGTTTTGAACATGTCTGTAGTAAATGCAGTAAAACATTCAGATGGAGCTGTCCCGTGGTGATCTAGCATCCATCATAGGTCTCTACAGTTGTGGGAAGGGACATGTCACTGGGGTGAGGGTCTGGAGTGAGAAGCACGGGATCTGGGACATTCCAGGGGAATGCTAGTGCTGCAAGGCTGCTTGGGCACAGCCTCGTTGCTTTTGCTTATCAGCCTTGTGCTATGTCTTTGGGTCAGCTTTCCTGAGTGTAGGGGGCTTTCCTGAGTTGTTGGGACTGGGACTAGGTTTATTCATCTTTGTGTCCCTGTTCTCCAGCACAGGGTCTGGCATGCAGCAGCCCAGTGACAATCCAGTGTAACATTTATTGAGCACTGACTTTGTTGTGCCAGGCTCTGTGCTCAGTGCTCTGCATTTGCCTGTGTTTGGTGGATACAGAGCAGCTCTTAGAATCCTACAGGTTCTCATCAGATTTTCCACTTGATTTTTGATTCAGGTAATGATCTGGAGGAGGAGAGCCAAGCTGGAGTTTCCCCCGTCAAGCTGTCGGAACAGAGTAGCCTGGGCTACTTGGAAATCTGAGGTATGTCTGTTAAGACTCAGGGATGAAACAAATCAGGAGGTCAGTTTGTTCGTCCTTCTATAGGCACAGCGTGGCTCAACTCACCTTTTCAAGAAAACTTTTTCTTTAAAAGTGTACAGTAATGACAAAATCCTAAGTAGTTTGGTTAGGAGAATGCTGATAATGTTGTCGTTTTGCTGACAAAGATCTTGCTAGGTTAATCCCTGGGCAGTGTTCACACCTTGTTTTAGTTACATACGATCTAAAATGCTCCAAAATACAGTGGTTGAAAGGAAATAGAAATTTATTCCTGTCCCTTAACAGTCTGGAAGTGGGCAGTCCAGAACTGGTTAGGGCAGCTCACTCTGTTCTGTGAAGTCATCCAGAAGCAAGGGTCCATTGATCATGTGGCTTTCCTTGCTCAAACCCAGGCTTCCATCTCGTGGACTGAGCAGGCTGCTCTGGCTCCTGCCACTGTGTATGCACTCCGTATGGCAGAGAGAGAAAGACAGAGTAGGGAGCACATACCCTTTCCTTTTAAGGTTCTAATGTTTAAATATACATATTTTTGTACAGTGTGTCCCCAAACCCCCGCCTCTGGTGTACAACCAAAGGAGGAATCACGACTGTTCCAATGCTGGAGGGAAAGCGGGCTGAGAGAACCTGTTCTGTCCCCAGTGTGACTGGATTGCTGACTGACGGTAGGCCTGAGGGAAGTCCACTCACTGGTGAAACGGGGTGGGGTGTGTTCCTCAGGCCTCTGGGCTCCCGAGGCAGGCCCCTCTGGCTTTGAGTTGTTTGTGTTGCTTGGGCCCAGCGAGTCCAGGCTTGCTCACACAGCTGGTGTTTTCTGTGCTTGACGTGTCTACACTGCACTGGGGGCTCAGGCTGTGGAGATGAGGGAGCTGGATCCCGGGATCAGGGCATTCTTAGCCACATGGTAATCATGGTATGTGCTTCCCAGGTGCTTAGTGGTAAAGAATCCACCTGCCAATGCAGGAGATGTAGGAGTGCCCCTGGAGGTCAAGAAGTGACCCTGGAGGAAGAAATGGCAACCCACTCCAGTATTCTTGCCTGGGAAATCCCATGGACAGAGGAGCCGGCAGATTACAGTCCATAGGGTCAAAAAGAGTCAGATACAACTGAGCATGTGTGCAGTCACAGTACAGTGCCGGAAATGCCAGCAGTCTGTTCAGAAGTTGTGTGGAGCACAGAAGGATGACCGAAGCTGGAGGGCTCTGTGAGGTGGTGAAGAGTCACAGTCCACGACGTGCTTTGGATTGCGTTATAAAGGTCCCCGCAGATGGAGGCCGCAAGGACTGTGGGGTCAGGTGTGTATCTCTGCTTCCCTGGTTAGAGGCTCTGTGTCCTGAGGGCCAGTTACTCCACTGCTGCGTCTCGGTTTCCTCATCTGTGGAACAGCGATAACAGTGTTTACTTCAGAGAACTGTTTTGAGGAGTATGGGAAATCAAGCATGTGGTTCACAGGGCCTGCTGTGAACATGTCAGTTTCCTCTTGCAAGGTGCGGGACGGTTTGAAGCCAGAGAGACTGGTTCAGACTGTAGTCAAAGAAGGCCCAAACCACTGGGGAAGCCAGGTTGTGGTCTGTCTGTCTTGAGGCAGGTTGTCCAGGTTGTACTTAGAGGATCAGGGACTGCTCTGCGCACTCCCTGTTTTTCTCAGGAGTTCTGCCAAGCTTTCTAATTAAGGTGATCCATCTGGATTTTCAGAGGCTGTCCTCTGAAAGGGCTGGTGAGGGGTTCTTTGGGAAGGAAAGGATTCTTTCTGCATGGTTAACTGCTTCAAGCTCAAATGCTTCTGGGAATCTTTCTCCTAGTCCTACCCACCCTTCCCACTCCCTCCTCAGCTGACTTTGAGCTCCTCCTCTGTGACTTCCTAGCATCCTACGGTCTCACGGTACATTCTTACCTCCTGTGATGTTACGGGTTTCCTCACCTGTCTGCCTGTGAGACCACAAGCAGCTCACGTGCAGGGACAGGGCCTTGTTTCTCCAGGTGTTCCCACTGTGTGGATCATTTCCTGGCATGGAGCTGATGCTCAGTAAACACTGGAATGAATGGATGCTCAGCCAGTGGGGCTAGTGAGACCTCCAGTGTGATGAGGGTTTGGCGTGCTGTTTATGAAGAGGACACGTGATGGTTTCCTTGGTATCTGTGTGTAACATGGCATTAGAACGTGGTGAACCATGACCTAAACTACAAGAGTTTAGGTCAGAGACTGTTTCTGTCTGTCTTTTTCCAGTAGAGCAGTTTCTCAGCTTTGACGTGGTTGCCTTTTGGGGCTTGCTGAGTCTTTGTCATGGGGGCCGTCTTGTGCACTTCAGGGTGCTGAGTGGCACCCTTGGCCTCTGCCCACAGGTGCCAGCAGCCCCCGTCTACCTCCAGCTGTGACAAATGGAAACGTCTCCAGAGGAGGCCATGTGTCTCCCAGGGCAGAACTGCCCTCAACTAAGAACTTCTGAGGGTTTCCCAGTTGGCTCAGTGGTAAAGAATCCACCTGCCAATGCAGGAGATGTGGGATCAATCCCTGGGTCAGGAAGATCCTCTGGAGAAGGAAATGGCAATACTATTTCAGTATTCTTGCCTGGAGAATCCCATGGACAGAGGAGCTACAGCCCATGGGGTTGCAAAGACTCAGACACAATGGAGCAACTTGACAACAAAAAACAGCAGAGAATCTCTGGGGTACAGGCTGCTGGTTAGAAGCATGAACTTCTAAGTCAAAGATACTTGAGCCTAACATATCTGGTCCCTGTACTTACTAGCTGTGAGCCTTTGGACGAAGTACTTGACCTCTCTAAGCCTCCGTTTCCTTGGTTGTGTAGTGGGAATAATGGTGACCTCACGCTAGCTTTATCGGGTGGAATTATTACTGAGGTCATGCAGGTAAATTGCTGAGTCCACAGCTGGTATCTAGTGTTACCATGTGTTAGTTAGGAGAGGATGGTCTAACAACAACCTGTGAGGGTCAAGAGAGAGCGTGCAGAGTTGAGGAAGAAAAATGCTTAGGCTAGGAAAGTGAGTGACCCTCTCAGGTCTGACCTGGTTCCTGTCCCAGGTAACTCTTAGCTGCGTCTGTGTGTCCTTGTGCCTTCTGTGCTCATGCATGTCTGTATGTATGTGTAGGGGGCATTTTAAAGGGTCGTGTGCCTTGATTTTGTTGCACATAGACTGAGCCTTCAGTCTAGAATGCCAAAGGGGCAGCCTCTGTGGACAGAGCTTCAGTTGGAACAGTTTGCCACAAAAAAAACCCAGTGTCTACCATCCTGGAATTCCCCCAAGGATGGTGCCACATGGGTGCCATAGGTTCTCAGACCTGGTGTCTGGCAGGGTAACGGACACCACTAGAGGAAGGGACTCCAACCTTACAGGAAATGAAGACCTCCAAGCACATTTTGTACACAAAGCATATCATCCTAGAGACCGTAATTTACCATAATCAACTTTCACCAGCCACATTTTTCAATGATTGAAATAATAGAGGTCACAAAGAGTAGGCATTTTAGCAGGGAGTGATTTTGGTGTTTGCTCCAGGTGTCTGGACCTCTCAGAGGTCCTCGTGGGTATCAGTAGCTTAAGAGTCTGAGGGCCACCTATGGTTGACCTCAATGATGTAGTCACAGATGGTACAGAAAGCCCAGACGTGGGCTCTTACATTCACACCCACTTGTTAGGAGTTGGAGAGGTCAGCCTTGAGCTTCAGAGGAAGGAAGCAGGAAGGGGGGGTGTGGGGGTGTGTGGGGGGGTGGGGGAGGGTTAGAGCTGCGAGTTGCTCATTCGACTCTAAAGAGCAGTGTGCAGAGGCTCAGAGGTGGCACTTCCTGCTGGGAGTCTGCTGAAAGCAGCCCTGGTGGGCTTATTGTCACCTCAGAAATGTACTCAGTTTTTGGTCTTAAAAGCTCTGGCAGTAGAACCTGTTCCCCCTACCCCACCCACCCCACTTCCTCTACTGACCCAATTCATCTAAGCAGTACCTTTCCTGTCCTGAGTGGAAGGCTCCAGGGCCCAGTGGGAAGTTATCTCCAGCTCAGGAGCCTGGCTGCTGAAGCATTTCTCATCTCTGTAGTCTCAGGGCTGGGTGGGCCCCTGTCAGAGAGTTTCCTGGTTGAGTGTAACTCAGTCAGCGGCCCAGGTTAATGCTTCAAGTCATGGCTTAAAGTCAGAAATAACACTGGTTAATTCTGTAAGCTGTCTTGCTGAATACTGAGTAGATAGAAAAGCGTGTGTAGTGCCTGAAGGGTGAGTGTGCAAGGAGCACCCGTACACCCGCCTCCGAGTCCACACAGAAGAGTGCTGCCTTTGCTTCCTTGGTGCCCTCCCTGGTCTCGTCCCACTCCCACCCACGGGGATCTCGGAGTTTGCTTTTACTCTTTTCATGCTTTTCTTGTTTCTTTACTGTTTTTCTTGTCCCGTGGCTTGTGGGCTCTTAGTCCCCTGACCAGAGACTGAATCCAGGCCATGACACTGCAAGTGTTGAGTCTTAACCACTGGATCGCTAGGGAATTCCTGTCTCTTGCTTTTCTTTAGTTTTACCACATGTGTTTGTATTGCTAAACACCGTTACTTTATTTAATTTTACATGTTTTTGAACTCAGTACATCATCTTGTTTTTTTCAAGGTCTAAATTTTTTGCTTAACGTGTTCTTGAGATTAATCCATGTTGCATATCGTTTTCACTGATTCATGTTCTGTTGTGTGAGAATTTACGTATCCTTTCTATTTTTGACGGACATTTGTTTCCAGTACTTTGCCGAGACAGACGGTGATACTATGACCATTCCTGGGGCATGTGTGTGCAGCCTCTCAGGATACACCCCAGGGAGGACGACTGAATCCTAAAGTGTGTGCACCTTCAGTTTGACTAGAGTTACACCAGGTCATTTCCAGAGTGGTGTCCCCAGTTTACAGCTCAAGGGACAGTTCTTCCCACTTCATGTCCTCCAAACAGTGGTATTGTCAGATTTAAGCTTTATACTAATCTGTTGGAAGCTCAGTGATAGCTCCTGTGGTTTCGGTTTGCATCTTCATGGTTATCAGTGGGTTGAGCATCTTTTCATGCACTAATGGATTATTCAGCTTTCAGCCTCTCTGAAACAGCTGCTTAAATCTTCTCCCTCATTGTTTTATTGAATTGTCTTTTTATTATACAGAGACGCCCCCCACCCCGAAACCATCCACTTCCAGTTTGTGGCTTGGCTTGTCAGCCTAATATTTTTTAATGAACAGAAATTCTTAATTTTAATGTCATCTATTAACTTTTTCTTAATAGTTAGCACTTCTTATTTCTTTTTAAGAACTTCCTCCCTACTTCAAGTTTATAAAGTATTGTCTTATAAAATATTGTCTCATGTATTGTCTTCCAAACATTTTATGATTTTTACCTTTTACACTAAAGCTGTTAGTCTGTTCATAATAGTTTTTTATATGGTTTGAGATAGGAGCTAATTTTTTTCCTTTTTTTTTAATAAGCACATCAGATTAAGCCAGTACTATGTATTGAAAAATAAATTCCTTTCTTGTGGATCATTAAAGTCACCAGTAACCATTACTGTACATCAAGTGTCCACAAATATATGGGTCTTTTTATGGGCTCTTTTCCATCTGCCTCTGTCTGTGTGCCAATATCCCATCGACTTAATTTCTAAATTCTTTTTTTTCCCCTAATTTTTATTTATTTATTTGGCTGTGCAGGTGTTAGATGTGGCACGCAGGATCTTTGATCTTCTAGTTGTGGCACATGGGATCTTTCCTTGCAGGTTGCAGACTCTTAGTTGCGGCATGTGGGATCTAGTTCCCAGACCAGACGTCAACCCAGGTGCCCTGCGCTGGGAGCAGGAGTCCTAAACACTGGGCTAGTCTTGGCCGAAGGGACCAGAGAAGGGACCAGAGAAGTCCCTCTAAGTTCTCATGGACATTCCTGGTGTCTGGTAAGGCTTTGGCTTTTTGCTATCTTTATTTTAGATTGTGCTTATCAAATTCCGTAAAAATTGTTGGAGTCTTTTATTAGAATTGCTTTGAATTTTATTAGAATTGAATTTATTACATATCAATTTGGATAGAGGTGATGTTTTTATGATACTGAGTTTCTGATTCATGAATGTAGCATATCTCTCAATTTACATAGCTTTGCAAATTCTAACTTTAGTCAGTGTCTTTACACTTTACTCCCAAGCAGTTAGGACCTTAACACACTTTAATTCCTAATACTCCTGCCTGAACTTTTATTCCATAGGTGTGTAGTTTAGTTCTTTTTTAATTTTGGAAGACATCATTAGTCCTGAATTTGTTTAGATTCACTTGTTTCTTATTGTTAGATTTCATTTTCTTGTTGTGCCAGGTCTTTGCTGCTGCATGGGCTTTCTCTGGTTGGGGCGAGCAGGGGCTGTTCTTCCTTGTGACGGCCGGTGGCTTCTCTTGTTGCTGAGTGCAGGCACAAGGTTCATGGGCTTCAGTAGTTGTAGCTCGTGAGCTAAGTATTTGTGGTGCCCTGGCTCAGTTGCTCTGTGGCATGTAGGATCTTCCCAGACCAGGGATTGTACCGATGACTCTTGCATTGGGAGGCGTATTCTTAACCACTGGATCACTAGGGAAGCCCCTAGATACACTTATTTCTTATTGACTACTTTATTTCGTCCTTACTCCTTCTTGCACTGAAGCCTTTCATTTTGGGATTTCTCTTTATCTACCTGAAGTGTATCTTGTACAGTATGCGACTTTGGGCTGCAGTCCCTGGGGCCTGTCTAGTGGTTACAGATTCTCCCAGGGGGACGGTACCCCTCTCCATCTGGTGCCGTGACTTGATATAGGCTGTTTTCTATGCCATCTTCTTTCCACTAAGATGTAACCCTTTGGGATCTTGCCTTATTCTGGAGGGCCTTCCCTAGAGACCTCTCTTTTTGGGGGGAGGGGGAGAGCTTGCTCAGTTCTGCAGATGCCCTCGCTGCCCATTCTCAAAGCTCCACTTGCTATCTGAATTCCAGCCTTTGCTTAAGTTTGTTTGACATGTAAATATTCCTTGCTGACTTGCCAGTTCTTTGATGCATTTTAAAAGATGTCATACAGTTTTCCTTCAACATTGGTAGCTGTTTGTAGTGAGAGTCAGCCGGGGTACCTGGTATGCTATGTTGTTGTTTAGTCGCTGATTTGTGTCTGACTCTTTTATGACCCCATGGACTGTAGCCCACCAGGCTCCTCTGTCCATGGAATTTCCCAGGCAAGAATACTGGAGTGGATTGCCATTTTCCTTCTCTAGGGGATCTTCCTGACCCAGGGATCAAACCCAGGTCTCCTTCATTGGCAGGTGGATTCTTTACCAACTGAGCTATCAGGGAAGTCCCAGTATGTAGTTCATAGTTGATGTTCATGTCCTATATAGTTTATGTTCCTGTTGGAAATCTTAAGATTTCCACTATAAGGAAAGTTTTAGATGGAAAAAAAAACAAAACTGCTCAGTGCTAGGTAAATATGTCATTTTTATTTTTATTCACATGGCATCTGTTATACTTCAGATACATGCATTTGTAATCTGCAGTCTTATTAATGAAATCATTTACTCAGCATTTATTAAATCTGAACAGTAGACGGGACCTTCAAAGTCACTAACCCTCATGAAGAAACAAACCCAGAAAAAGTCACGTGAAAACCATGTGCTACATTGAAGTTCAGACACATACATCTACCTCCTAATAATTATTAATAGTATTCAACTTACTTCTTTATTTTGTATTCTTGATCTTAACTAGTACTATGGGAGCGACTAATCCTTCCTCTGGAATTTTCATGTTTTATCTTCTTTCTCAATGAAAGCCAGTTTCTTCTTCCAAAATTATCGAGTTCTTTGTAGAAAGAAGGTGGCTTTTGCTGTCAAGTATGGCATGCATCTGCCTTGCCTTCTGGTTACTATTGAGTGGAAGAAGCATTGCAATTTGCAGGGCCTTTTTCTGAGATTTTTTCAGGTTGAAGCTTTATCTGTCATGGGTGCCTGGCTTACTGATGAGATTTTATATCCATTTTTATTTTTATTATTTTAAATTTGTTTTTAAAATTTTTATTTGGCTCCACCAAGTCTTAGTTGCGGCACAGAATGTTTAGTTGTGGCATGCAAATTCTTAGTTGTGGCCTGTGCGATCTAGTCCCCTGACCAAGGGTCAGACCTGGACGCCCTGCACTGGGAGTGCAGAGTCTTAGCTGCTGGACCACCAGAGAAGTCCCTGTGTCCATTTTCAGAAGATAGGGCAGGTTGGCGAGCGCTGTGTTCCCCCCTTTTCTCTTCTAGATCGACGTTGCTGGCCTGGGCTTTGTATAATGATGATGATGGCCAGCAACAGCTTTGTGAGGGGTCACTTTTAGTCTGAGCAACTGTTACTTTCCAATGAGTTACCCCTGGGCATTTCCTCAGGGCAAGTGTCATTTAGAGCCCTGCAGGCCTTGTGAATATTTTAGAGGTTTTCAGTCTATTCTAAAATAGATTTAAAAAATATATGTATATTAATCTGTCAGCAGTGGCCTGCTTCAGGGACAAGGGCTTTGGCTGCAGCAGACCTGGATCACTCAGAGTTACCCACCATAGAGCCACCGAACAGACAACCCACAGACTGCAGAACAATTACACCAAAGAAGTTCTCACACTGCTAAGAAAGTTCGTGGACCCACAACAGATTTCCCAACCTAGGGATCTGGCAAGCGGACTGAGAACCCCCAGGGAATTTGACTTTGGAGGCCAGTGGGATTTGATTACACAACTTCCACAGGACTGGGGAAACAGACCCTTCGAGGGTACAAACAAAACCTTGTGCACACCAGGACCTAGGAGAAAGGAGCAGTGACCCCACAAGAGACTGAACCAGACCTGCCTGTGAGTGTCTAGGAGTCTCCGGCAGGGGCGTGGATCGACAGTGGCCTGCCATGGGTTCAGAGGCACTGAATACAACAGCCCCGGTGTATGTCCTTTTGTCCAGACTTGCCTGTGAGTGTCTAGGAGTCTCCGGCAGGGGTGTGGGTCAACAGTGGCCTGCCATGGGTTCAGAGGCACTGAATACAACAGCCCCGG
>CM035293.1:54483889-54514480 GCA_020226075.1 Hydropotes inermis
AGGGCGTGGGTCGATAGTGGCCTGCCATGGGTTCAGAGGCACTGAATACACAGCCCCGGCGTATGTCCTTTTGAAGGAGGTTGCCATTACTGCCATTATCCCCATTACCCTTACCATAGTTTGGCCTCAGTCTAAACTACAGGGAGGGAACACAGCCCCACTAACAGCAACAGAAAACTGGGTTAAATTTTGGCCCCACCCATCAGAGCAAGACCAGATTCCCCCGCAGCCAGTTCCTTCCATCAGGAAGCTTCCATAAGCCTCCTATCCTTCTCCATCAGGGGGCAGACAGAATGGAAACCACAGTTACAGAAAACTAACCAAACTGATCACTTGGATCACAGTGTCAAACTTCTCAATGAAACTATAAGCCATGCCATGTGGGGACATGCCATGGTGAAGAGTTCTGACAAAACGTGGTCCACTGGAGAAGGGAGTGGCAAACCACTTCAGTATTCTTGCCTTGAGAACCCCATGAGCAGTACGAAAAGGCAAAAACATACGACACCGAAAGATGAACGCCCCAGGTTGGTAGGTGCCCAATATGCCACTGTAGCCAGATCAAATGTGTCTTTTCATGGGCAGTGGACATACTGGATATTAAGACTTTGCTTTGTGTCTAAAAAGCAAACAGTCTCTGGAAGTTGATCTGAGCTGTGGAGTTGAAACCCATGTGCAGGGCAAGATCTCCCAGTGGACACTGGCTCCGAAGCTTCTGCACAGGTGATCATATTGTGTCCAGCTTCTTGAGACTGGATTCTTTCACTTAACAATAGACATATTAGATAATGTTTATCCTTGTCCTTTGGGGTGATGGCTCATTCCTTTCTTTTGCTAAGCAGTATTTCATTGCATGTGTATGGGAGGAAAAAAATTTTTCCTGTACTATTCTAGGTTCTTAGTTGAGACGTTCCCGTTTAAAACAAACAAACAAAAAAACACAACAAAGAAAAAATATTTTACCAGGAAAAAACCCAGAAGTTTAATAACATGTCTACCTCCTATTTATTGATGAAAGTGAAAGAGGAGAGTGAAAAAATTGGCTTAAAGCTTAACATTCAGAAAACTAAGATCATGGCATCTGGTCCCATCAATCACCTCATGGGAAATAGATGGGGAGACAGTGGAAGCAGTGTCAGACTTTACTTTTTTGGGCTCCAAAATCACTGCAGATGGTGACTGCAGCCATGAAATTAAAAGACGCTTACTCCTTGGAAGGAAAGTTATGACCAACTTAGATAGCATATTGAAAAGCAGAGACATTACTTTGCCAACAAAGGTCCGTCTGGTCAAGGCTATGGTTTTTCCAGTGGTCATGTATGGATGTGAGGGTTGGACTGTGAAGAAAGCTGAGCGCCGAAGAATTGATGCTTTTGCTGTGGTGATGGAGAAGACTCTTGAGAGTCCCTTGGACTGCAAGGAGATCCAACCAGTCCATCCTAAAGAAGATCAGTCCTGGGTGTTCATTGGAAGGACTGATGCTGAAGCTGAAACTTGAATACTTTGGCCACCTCATGCGAAGGGTTGACTCGTTGGAAAAGACCCTGATTCTGGGAGGGATTGGGGGCAGGAGGAGAAGGGGATGACAGAGGATGAGATGGTTGGATGGCATCACCGACTCGATGGGCATGAGTTTGAGCAAACTCCGGGAGTTGGTTGATGGACAGGGAGGCCTGGCGTGCTTTGATTCATGGGGTCGCAAAGAGTCAGACACGACTGAGCGACTGAACTGAACTGAACTGACCCTGGAAAACTGAGTCACTCCCTGAAATGCCCAAAGCCATCACCTTACATCTGCCCACAATGCGGGAGACCAGGGTGCGATCCCTGGGTTGGCAAGAGCCCCTGGTGAAAGGAACGGCTACCCACTCCAGTATTCTGGCCTGGAGAATTCCATGGACTGTATAGTCCATGGGGTTGCAAAGAGTTGGACAAGACCGAGCGACTTTCACTTTCATCACCTTAAATGCCATCTTCAGATGCAAACAAAAGGAAGACCTTGGGGGAGAGGGAAGCCATTATGACAGGTTATCATGCAAAACACAGTAAAGAAGCAAATGATTGTTTGCAGATTTAAGCCTGGACTTTGCCATTGATAAGAGCTACTTGAGATTTAATCATCTGTCTATTTCTGGTGCAAAGAGGGACAGCCCTTAAATGCGGAGCTTTCTCTATTGTAAATGCCCTTCACAAAAGGGTAATCACTACTCAGTTTTCTCTCTTTTTTTACACTGAAATAATCCTTACGCCAGAGAGTCATATTTTGGGGTGGCATATTCTAGTCGCCTTGACATGGATGTACTCCACTTTGTTTGCATGCTTCTGTTGAAGGATATCCGGATTTCTTCAAGTTCTTAGTTATTATGAATAGTGCTGCTGTGCATAATTGCATCCTTGTTTGAATTTGGAGATGGATTTTAAAAACAGTTGACTGAATCCTGAAAGCATGATTGTTGGATACCAAGGTGAAACTTGTTTAGTTTTGGAAAAAACTGCCCAGCTGTCTTACAAAGTGACTGCATGCATCCCAGCAGTGACGGGGTGGGGGGGGGGAGGTTCCTGTTATTCCTCACCCTCCAGCAGTGGGTGCTGGCATATGTATGGAGCTTAACAGAGCTCACAGGTGTGGTGTGAATGGTGTGGACCTAACAGAAGTGGAAGATATTAAGAAGAGGTGGCAAGAATACACAGAAGAACTATACAGAAAGATCTTCAGGACCCAGATAACCATGATGGTGTGATTACTCACCTAGAACCAGACATTGTGGAATGCGAAGTCAAGTGGGCCTTAGGGAGCATCACTATAAACAAAGCTAGTGGAGGTGATGGAATTCCAGCTGAGCTATTTCAAATCCTAAAAGATGATGCTATGAAAGTGTTGCACTCAATATGCCAGCAAATTTGGAAAACTCAGCAGTGACTACAGGACTGGAAAAGGTCAGTTTTCATTCCAATCCCAAAGAAAGGCAGTGCCAAAGAATGCTCAAACTACTGCACCATTGCACTCATCTTACATGCTAGCAAAGTAATGGCTCAAAATTCTCCAAGCCAGGCTTCAACAGTATGTGAACTGTGAAATTCCAGATGTTCAAGCTGGATTTAGAAAAGGCAGAGGAACCAGAGATCAAATGGCCAACATCCACTGGATCATCAAAAAAGCAAAAGAGTTCCAGAAAAACATCTATTTCTGCTTTATTGACTATGCCAAAGCCTTTGACTGTGTGGATCAGAATAAACTGTGGAAAATTCTTTAAGAGATGGAAACACCAGACCACCTGACCCGGGCTTCCAGACAGCCAGAGGGGGAGATGATGCTGATGGAAGCCGGGTCTCCTCAGGACGCACTGGGGCTTCACCTTTGGGACCCTGTGGCGTCCTTTCACACTGACAGGAGCCCCATCTCCTCAGGACCTGCCGGGAGCTGGAGGTGCTGAAGGAAAAGGTGAGGAAAAGTTGTAGAAGGGTCTATTCAAGTCCTTTTTCCATTTAAAACCTTGGGTTGTCTGCAAGGGCTTGTAGCCCCGCTGGCCCAAGCCAGCCCCGCCACGCGGTTCTCCTGGCGGCATTGGCCTTGACGAGTCCAGCCTGGCATTGTGTGCGTGCAGAGGGAATTGGTGCACCGCACATTGCTCGCGGTGGGGCATGGGCACTCTTCCTCCCTGGTGCTGGCGGGAAAGGGACAGACGCCCGGCCAGCGAGTGCATGGACTTTCCAGCTACACGTGGACGCGGTCCTGGTGCGGCGGGGTTTGCTCGGCCCTGGCTGCGGTTCCCCCGGGCCCTGTACTGAGGCCCGCGCCTTTCCAACGAGCGCCCCTTGCGTGGGTCTGGGGCCAAGGGCGCCTAGTGCACCTGTGCGCCTCCTCCCAGCTCCTGCCGTGTGTCCCAGGCGAGCTGGCAGAGGTCTTGGGAGCCAGCGTATGGTGGATGCGAGTGCCCCTTTTGTGGGTTCCTGCTCCCATTAGGATCCATGTGAACCACAGGTAAGGGGACTGGAGCTCAGTGGCGGTGCGTGGAGGGAAACACATATTACACTCTGCCTGTTGGCACAGCCTTGGCACCCCCTAACCTGGCGGTCCTGGGAAGGGCTTACCCTGGGATAAGGTTTTGAGGGCATTCCCAAGCCTACCCTCTGGCATAAAGCTCAGTCATGGTTTTCCCAAGCAGCCTAGTGCCCCCAGTGAGGTCTCTGTAAGCAGAACCTGAGAGGGGCCGTTGCTGTGATAGTGTCGCCTTTGGCCAATGGAGAGTCCCAGGTATTTATCCTTCATGGAGATCTCACCTGTTGGGACCCCGGGAAGCCCCACTCTGGACGGCTGGCTCAGCCCTGCTTCCTTCTTTTTTGCAGTCTTGCCAGCCCTTGGCCTCTTGCTGGGATGGGAAAGGGAAAAGTGAAAGTGGAAGTTGCTCAGTCATGTCTGACTCTTAGGGACCCTGTGGACTTATAGTCCATGGAATTTTCCAGGCTAGAATACTGGAGTGGGTAGCCTATCCCTTCTCCAGGGGAGTCTTCCCAACCCAGGGATTGAACCCAGCTCTCCCACATTGCAGGCAGATTCTTTACCAGCTGAGCTATCAGGGAAGCCCAGGGAAAGGGAAGGGTTTCAGAATTACACCTTAGAAGGGCATGGATTAAAAAACCTGGTGGCCACCCAGTGGAACAGAATGGGGGAGGGCACCTTGCTGTCCTTTCATTGTGGAGTTGTGGCTGTCCTGCTGAGGGGGCCTTTCTATGGAGACCGTGGGCAATGAGTTTGGTATCTTGGAACTGGATAAAAATTCATTTTAAATGTTTAAAATTTTTAAATTATGTTGTTCTTTAGTTTAAAAACAAAACCCCTGGAACCTCTAACATTGTGTAAATTGAGGGCTAAAAATTGAAGGTCTGTTTTCCTTCCACTGTGGCATTCTAGGAAGAAATGTGCGTTTTTTGAGAAAAGAGTGAGAAAAGGGAAGGAAACAGAAAACCCAGTGGTGCCCCAGCAGTTTGGCAAAGGCCCTGGGAGGTCACTTGTAAATGCTGAGCTGTTGGGAACCTACAGGCAGCCTCCTCCTGTGGCTGGTGGGCACAGAGCTCTGCAGGCTTGTCCTTTGCATGGGTGCCCTTGTTTGTGGAAATTCAGCTCAGAGCCACCTCCTGATGAGTAAGAATTTCCTAGACAAGTTTCCCAGGCAAAGCCCACAGGGCCAGGGGCTCCTTCCGGCATTGTGTCTGTCTGTCTAACTGAAAACCAGTGAGGACATATTTTTCTTTAAATCTGGCCCATCATTGCAGGCCTTAGAGTAGGCCTGGGTGATATTTCCCCTCTCCCTCAATAGGCTTGGTTTCCAGGAATGAATTATAGTCAGATGTCCATGTTTTTACAGAAGAGGAAACAGACCCAGAGAGGGTGGAGGACTGTCCAAGGGACAGTATCCTTCCAGGAACCCTGGCTCCTGGGTTTTTGATGAACTTTCTACACAGCATGTCAACACTTTAATCAGCAAGTGTTGACATTGAGGATAAACTATGGGTGAAAAGGTAAACAGCTTTTTTAAAGAATGTGCCTACCAGCTGTGCATCTTACGGAGTATTTTCACTGCATCCCCAACCTTGGGAGAGTGCTGGGCACAGGGCAGATGCCTCATAGTTTTTATTGAATAAGTTCAGTTTCACATAATTATATCCATGGAAGGGTCAGCAACACTATGAAGTCTATTAGAACAGTGGTCTTCACAGTTGGTACTTCACAGATCAGTAAAGAAAACTTTATTATGAGGACTGTAATAGAATTGCTAGGTTTTAAGTTTATCCCACACGGATATTTAAAAAATGAAACAAGTCTCTCCCATCATATCCAAGGCTATTGAAGGTCTGTTGAGGACCCCTCGCGAGGGAGGTTCTACCTATTGGGACACCCCTGTTTTGGCATCTTCCTAAGCCAGCAAACTGGGACAGCTGAGTACACTTGAAATTCCTTCCTTGACTTCAGGCGTTTTTGTGGAAGACAATTTTTTGACAGACAGGGGTGGAGGAAGGCTTTGGGATGATTCAAGTGAATTATATTTCTTGTGCACTTTATTTCTATTATTATTACACCAATTCCACTGCACATCAGCAGGCGTTAGATCCTGGAGGTTGGGGGCCCCTGCTTTAGTTCCCCTTTTCAGCCTCTACACAGCTCCAGCCTGCTTCCTCCTCTTCCGCCTGCAGGACTCTCTGGCTGGGCTTTTCTGAAATGACGAGGAGCCTCCTTCCCTCACTTCTTTCCTGATCCTGAGTCCCTTCTCTTAACCGGGCCTCCCTGCTCTCCATTTAGGCACCTTTGCATGCTCTGCATGCATTCCAGCAGCATCTTGAGTATGTTTTTGTATGATTGTTTACTATCAGTATACATTCTGTGGCCAGGTGTCTGTTTCAATCTTTACCAGTTATGAATGGGTTTGTTTGCTCTGGAGTTCTTGGACAATTTGAGTGCAGATTCTTTGTCAGATATGCATTTTTTAGGAAAACGATTTTTTTTTTTTATTTTTGGCTGTGTTGGGTCTTCGTGTGTGGGCATTTCCCTAGTTTGGGTGAGCGTGGGCCATAACTAGTGCTGTGCGGGCTTCTCACTGCAGTGGCTCCTCTTGCTGTGGGGCACAGGCTCCGGGCTTCAGTGGTTGCAGTATGTCAGCTCGGCGTTGTGGCTTCCAGGCTCTAGAGCACAGGCTCCGCAGTTGTGGCACACGGGCTCCACAGTATGTGGGATCGTCCCATCCCAGGGATCACACCTGCATCTCCAGCACTGGCAGGCGGAGTCTTTACCACGGAGGCACCAGGGCATATTTTAGATTCTAGTTTCCCACACATGTATCTGGTGAGAGAGGCCAGGATCAAGAGGCCTGGCAGCTGGGAATCCTCAGCTGCAGTTCTGGCTGTGCCATCAAAAGCTCTGGGGCTTTTGGCGAGCTCCTCAACTTTCCTGGGACTGTTTCCTCCCCTCAGAAATGCCCTGCTGTGGGACTGTAGCCCACCAAGCTCCTCTGTCCCTGGGATTTCTGAGGCCAGAATACTGGAGGGGGTGCCATTTCCTTCTCTACAAGATAGCAGTTTGAAGATATTTCTTCTGGATATTGGTTTTGATGGAGGAAGGGGGATCCCTTCCAGGGCTTGAGAGTGGGTTCTTGTCTGACACTTGGAAATGAGTCGTTCGAGGAGAGGAGTGCTGTCCAAGTGAGAGTCTTTATTGGGAAGGGCTGCCGGGGCAGAGGGCGGGGGTTGAGGGGAATGGAGAGAACTGCTCTGCCACGTGCCTCACAGTCTCAGGTTTTATGGTCATTGGGTTAGTTTCTGGTTTGTCTCTTGCCAGTCATTCTGAATTGTGATCCTTCCTGGGGGCACACGCGTCACTCAGCCGAGATGGATTCCAGTGAGGAGGATCCTGGAAAGTTGGTAGGACCTCTGGACTGGAGTCTCCCATCTCCTTTTGACCTCTCCAGAATCCTGGTTGGTGGTAGCTTGTTGGTTCCTGGTTCCTTACCAGGACCTCCTGCTGCAGGATGACTCCTGCAAGTGGTTTCTCTGGAGCCTGGCAAGGGTGGGTGGTTAGTGGTTCCCTTAACAGTTGGTCTTTTGGTTTTCTTGAATAAGGTCCTTCACCAAGTAAAGGTATACATTTTTAAAAGTCAGTGTTTTAATTAATTTATATTAAAAATTTGGTAAGTTGGCTTTTTTTGTTGTGTGTTGGAACTCGTCACCAAACCACAGGTCATGTAGATCTTTTGTTGTTTTCTAAAATTTTTATAGTTTTTTAATTGTGGTGTCAGTTGCAGAGTTTGTGTTTATGTTCATTTCATTCTGTATTTTTTTAAACATATTTACTTTTTTATTTTTTAAAAATTTATTTGTTTTAGTTGAAGGATAATTGCTTTACAGAATTTTGCCGTTTTCTGTCAAACCTCAATATGAATCAGCCATAGGTACACATATATCCCCTCCTTTTTGAACCTCTCTTGCATCTCCCTCCCCATTCCACCCCTCTAGGTTGATACAGAGCCCCTGTTTGAGTTTCCTGAGCCATACAGAATATTTATTTTTAATTGATTGATGATTGCTTTACAGTATTGGTTTGATTTCTATCATACATCAACTTGACTTAACCATAGGTGTACATATGTCCTCTCCCTCTTGATTCTCCCTCCCTCCTCCCGCCCAGTCCCACCTCTCTGGGTCATCACAGAGCCCCAGGGTCAGCCCCTGAGTGGTACAGCAGATTCCTGTTGGCCGTCTTACTCACCCATGTTGGTGCACATGTTGCTCTCCATTCACCCCCCCCCCACTTCCTCTTGTCCCCCAGCCTTGTCCATAAGTCTGTTGCCTCTGTCTGCGTTTCTATTGTTAATCTGCAAACAGATTCGTCAGTGCCAGCCTTCTAGATTCCATATATATGCTAATGTATGACATTCGTTTTTCTGACTACTGCTTAATAGGCTCTAGGTTCATCCACTTCATTAGAACTGACTCAAATGTGTTCCTTTTTATGGCGGCATTCCATACAGGCTCTGATTGTTCCTTACCGTGTTTTGAGGAGGGTCATGGAGCTGTTCTGCTCCATTCCAGTTTGGATTTCCAGTCTGAGCGCTCGCTGCAGAGCTGCTTCTGGGGGAGCCCTCTGGGCTGTGTGAGCGCGGGGCTGCCTGCTCTGCTCCGGCGACTGGGCTGGGTGACCAGCTGGCGGGAGCTTTCTCTCTCAGGGTCGTCAGCGCTCGGGCTTCTGGAAACGGGGCTGCGTCCAGGCTGAGAGGAGCGGGCTTGCCTCAGTGCCCCAGCAGGGAGGCGCTGCAGGAGGGAAACATGAGGACGAAGTAGACGTTTCCTGTGTCCAGCTGAGCGCTGACCGGAGGTCCATCTCAGTGGACTCGGGGGAAAGCAGTCCATGTGCCAAATGGTGGGTTTTTAGTTAAATTTCTGTTAGATGATCTAGAGGATGACCAGTGATGTTCTTCAGTGCAGGTGGCCAGGTTTCCTGACACTGTTTCTTGAGAAGTCTGTCCTTTCCTCTTCGCTTGTTCCCGGTTTGATGTTCATGAACTGACCGCGAACATGTGGGTTCACTCCGGGCTCTCTGTGCCTTCCTCGAGTCCACGCGTCTGTGTTCGTGCCAGGTCCTCACTGTGGGGCTTCCTACCGCTCCCTGACGTAGCTTAAAGTCGGAGAGGAAGATGCTACCAGGTGTGTTCTTTTTCTCAGTCTTTTTGGCCTTTCAAGGTCCTTAGTTGTTACAGACTAATATTAGGAATATTTCTATTTCTATGACAAATGCCATTGGATATTTTTTTGTGATTGCAGTGCATTTGCTGATGGCTTTGGTTGGAATGGGCATTCTAATTACTCAATTGTTCCAGTGCTTGAGTGTGGAATAAATATATTTGTGTTTTTTTTGGTTTATCAGTGCTTTCTAGTTATCTTGTTTCTATCATATGGAAATAGACTACTGGTCTTTTATGTCCTTGGTTAAATTTATTGCTAGATGTTTTATTCTTTTTGCTGCAATTATAAGTGGGATTTTCTTAATTTTTTTCTGATTGTTAGTAGTGTATAGAAACACAACTGATTTTTGTATATTGATTTCAAGTTATTCAACTTTACTGAATGTATTCTAACACTTTTTTATGAAGTTATGTAGAAAATTTTATTTGTAAAATCTGTTTCTTCTGCAGTAGGTCATCCAGAGGACCTAAGACATGGTGGCTTCTAATGGACTCTTTCCACGGTGCTTCTTCATGCCATACTCCTGCAAGGACAATGATTATCACAGCTTCCCTTGAACTTGATCCGGTAAGTTTTGGCCTCTATAAGAAAGTTTCATGCCTGTCTAATCTAGAATGTAGAGAAAGCTCCCAATAATGGTAAAAAGTACTTCCATTTACCACATCACCTAAAATACTCCATGTGTTTTATCCAAAATGAACGCTTTCTTCTGTGGAACCAGCATGTAACCACCAAAATCAGGAAATCATATGGTTTCCACATTATAATGTAATTCACAGGCCTACGTCCACTTTCAGCAGTGTCCCAGTTGTATGAATATATCTTTTTTCCCATCCTCATCTAGTTTTTGTTTGGAGTGTTACTGAGATTTTTGGTCATTTGGACAACCTTGGTGGACTTAAAGCAGACAAGGTGAATATGTGATCAGAGAGGCCTTTTCTGTATGGAATTTTTTTCACTAAAATGTTTGTAATGTTTATTCATGTTGTAACATGTATCAATACTACATTCTTTTTTCCCATTGTAATTAAAAATAAATAACATGCTATTTACCATTTAAATCATTGTAAACATACAGTGTTATAGTATGAACTAATTGACTTGTACAAACCAGTTTAGTAACATATGTACCTTGTGTGTTCTTTGGAGAAACCATTCAGTGTCTAAGGCTTTGCCCTCCTAAAGAAGGGTGCCCAGGTTCAATCCTTGGTCAAGGAACTAGATCCCCTATGCCACAGCTAAGAGTTTTCATGTTGCAGCTAAATATCTGGCTTGACTAAATGAAGGTCAGTTGTTGTTTGAACAGCTGTTTTCAGTTATTGACATGTGTATCCAAGAGCAGAGAAGTAAACAATTGGTGAACTAAACAGTAAGTGTATTTTTATCTTTCTGAGGAAATACCAAACTATTATGCATATAGTCTGCTATTTTCCATATCCACAAGGAAAGCGTGTGGTTTCTGATTTTCTTTTTTTATTTTTTTCTTTTATTTTTTTTTTTAATTTTTAAAATTTGTAGTGGATTTTGTCATACATTGAAATGAAACAGCCATGAATTTACATGTGTTCCCCATCCCGATCCCCCCTCCCACCTCCCTCGGTTTCCGATTTTCTACATTGCTGTTAATATTTGATCTTGATTCTAATTGTTTAGTGAATGTGAACAGATATTGCATTGTGACTTTAATCTGTATTTCCATCATTACAGAAAGGGAATATACCCAAGACGATTTTTAACTCAAACCTCAGCATCATGCTTAGTAGCCATAGCTTTTGCATTACCAAAAACTACTAACAGTTACCCTATATATTAAAAAAAATAATAATAATCCCCAAGATCACTCATCCAAATTCATTAGGATAACACAAACAATTCTACCATGTTAATAAATACAAACCTACTACAAATTTATGAAAAGTTTTGAAAAAAACCTTATAAAACTAACAATACAATGAATGTCATCAATATTCTTACTTGGAATTGAAACATGGCAATGAAAGGAAAAAATCATCATGTGTTTTGACTGTAAGAACAGTAATGATGAACATTTGAAAATTCAAGATGTTAATCATAATTGTTAACAGTGCATTTATTGATCTACCGTCCCCATCAAATATCATTATGAAATTCCCATTGTTTGCTTTGTATTTGTTTACTTTTGCAAATGAAATCACAACAGATTTATTTCTAGCAATACATTGTACATGAAGTACAAGTCATGTGTACCAATATGTAAACAATCTATGGATTATTTGTTATTTACATGGAAATGGAGGTTCCATGTTCATTGTTTCTTTATTCATGTAGCAAGAAGCCTGTGTGTGGATTTTACACTGTATTAGAATTATGAACATTAGAACCAGCTTACTGTTTCTTTAATAGCTGTAGTGTTTATGTGTTACCTGTTGCAGTGAGTCTAAATGTCCCTTTGAGGAGAAACAGGTTTGTCAAGTTTTGTTTTAGCCATTCTTCCCATTGGCACTAAGTTATTCAAAAGGATCACGGGAGGATTCTGTTCCTCATTGGATTCTTTGCCTTCCATTTTATCTTCCCATTTTTTTTTTAAATTGCAGTTTTAGCAGTTAATTAACTACTAATCTTTCATGAAACAGAGTCTAATAATCCAACAGGGATCTCCTCCAGTTCTAGCAAAATCTCATTTCATCCGAACTACAAAGTTGAGGATTCCTTGGTTGCTTTTTCTTATTATTAGTCTTAATAATTCTAATAATATTCTCGTCTGACCCTCTAGGAGACCCAGAAAATTATATGCTAGCTAACTCCTTCAATACTCCCCCTTCACATCAAACTGAGATAATACTTGTAATTTGCATATGCTGTTCTGTGATCTATCTACAGTAAATGGGTGTATTATCCCTAATGTTCCCAACTGTCATTTTGGCAATTGTCCCAGTAGTTTGTATATCAAAACAATAAGGTGTAACATTGATACCTCTTAGCTAATGTTTTTTTTTGATTCCCAGTAGTGGACCTATTAACACACATGAATTGGAAGAGATTCCATTGATCACCGGTATATTATCATTGGAGATCTAGCATCCGTTCTATATTTTTATGTAATCTTTGTAGTTATAGCACTAATAAGCATTGTTAAAAGTAACCCGCTAAAGTGTAAGAGACTTTGTCAGAAATGGAGAGTAAAATATCCCCTTAAGACTCAGGGAAGGTGCTCTAGCTCTCCCATCAGCACAGAAAGTTGAAATTCAGCTTAAACTATTTCCAGAACAATTTGCTTACAGGACATAAACACTGTCATTAAGTGGCACACAAGCATTCAAAACTGATGTCATAAAAGCAAATAGTACTGTTTGCTTGGAGAATTATATGTCCTTCTACATATATAAGTATCAGTTCAGTTCAGTTCAGTCGCTCAGTCGTGTCCGACTCTTTGCGACCCCATGAATCAAAGCACGCCAGGCCTCCCTGTCCATCACCAACTCCTGGAGTTTACTCAAACTCATGTCCATCGAGTCGGTGATGCCATCCAACCATCTCATCCTCTTATCATCCCCTTCTCCTCCTGCCCCCAATCCCTCCCAGCATCAGGGTCTTTTCCAATGAGTCAACTCTTCACATGAGGTGGCCAAAGTATTGGAGTTTCAGCTTCAGCATCAGTCCCCTCCAATGAACACCCAGGACTGATCCCCTTTAGGATGGACTGGTTGGATCTCCTTGCAGTCCAAGGGACTCTCAAGAGTCTTCCCAACACCACAGTTCAAAAGCATCAATTCTTTGGTTCTCAGCTTTCTTCACAGTCCAACCTTCACATCCATACATGACCACTGGAAAAACCATAGCCTTGACTAGACGGACCTTTGCCGGCAAAGTAATGTCTCTGCTTTTTAATATGCTATCTAAGTTGGTCATAACTTTCCTTCCAAGGAGTAGCCGTCTTTTAATTTCATGGCTGCAATCACCATGTGCAGTGACATATAAATAAAGTCTGACAGTGACATATAAGTCACTGTAAAGTCTGCAGTGACATATAAATAAAGTCTGACACTGCTTCCACTGTTTCCCCATCTATTTCCCGTGAAGTGATGGGACCAGATGCCATGATCTTAGTTTTCTGAATGTTGAGCTTTAAGCCAACTTTTTCACTCTCCTCTTTCACTTTCATCGAGAGGCTTTTTAGTTCTCTTCACTTTCTCCCATAAGGGTGGTGTCATCTGCATATCTGAGGTTATTGATATATCTCCCGGCAATCTTGATTGCAGCTTGTGCTTCCTCCAGCCCAGCGTTTCTCATGATGTACTCTGCATATAAGTTAAATAAGCAGGGTGACAATATACAGCCTTGATGTACTCCTTTTCCTATTTGGAACCAGTCTGTTATCTCCTATTAAATCTCATCCTTTGTTTGCCACCATCACCCTGCCAGACTCCTAAAATAAGGTCAACATATAACTATATATAATAAGATTCTGTTGACTCATCTGACAAATATATTGCCCTTACTTTTCTAACCCAAGTTATTAGAACTACGACCTAGCTTTTTAAATATACTAATCAAGTACTTAGATATATAAGGCTCATAGAGACAGTACCACCTCACAGCCATCAGAATGGCCATCATTAAAAAGTCTACAAATGCTGGAGCAATTGTGGAGAATAAGGAACCATCCTGGACTGTTGGTAGGAATATAAATTGGTGTAGCCAATATGGAGAACAGCTCGGAGATTCTGTAAAAAGCTAAAAGTATAGTCAGTCTAGCAGTCTCATGTCTGGTCAGATATCTAGAAAAGACAAAAAATCTAATTTGAGAAGATACACGCATCCCTACGTTCATAGCAGTAGAATTTATAACAGCCAAGACATGGAGCCAACCTAATAACTGTCCATTGTCAGATGAATGGATAAAGAGGATGTGATATATTTATGTTTCCATGCACAGACAACCACATACCAGTGGACTATTACTGAGCCATAAAGTAGAATGAAGTAATGCCTTTTACACCCACATATAGATGAACCTAGAGATTATCATACTAAGTGAGGTCAGAGAATGACATATATCATATGGTATCAGTTATATGTGGAATGAATGTAAGAAAAATGATACTAAAGAACTTATTTATGAAACAGAGGTAGACTCACAAAAATAGGAAACAAATGTATGGTTACCAAAGGGAAAAGATAGGAAGGGGTTGATTAGGAGTTTGGGATTCTTAATAGATACATACTACACACAAAAGAAACCACCAGGACCTACTGTATAGTGTGGTGGTGGCAGTTTAGTTGCTAAGTTATGTCTGACTCTTGTGACCCCATGGACTGTAGCCTGCCGGTCTCCTCTTTTCATGGAATTCTCCAGGCAAGAATACTGGAGTGGGTTGTTATTTCCTTCTCTAGGGAATCTTCCCGACCCAGGAATCAAACCCAGGTCTCCTGCATTGCAGGCAGATTCTTTACTGACTGACCTATGAAGGAAGCCCACTGTATAGTGTAGGAAACTATATTAATATCTTGTGATAACATATAATGGAACAGAATCTTAAAAGGAATATATGAAAAAGACATGAAAAAAATAATCGTGCCAACACTGATAGTTATCATAACACTACTTAATATGTATTTATACATGCCACTAAAATGTTCACATCAGTATATTGTCACTGATCAATTATATATGGTTCCTTATTCTCCACAACTGCTCCAGCATTTATGTGTAGACTTTTTAATGATGGCCATTCTGACAGCTGTGAGGTGGTATCGCTAAAATTTATTTTTTATTTTCTTCCTAGTAAATGTCAAAACTATGGACTGTCTGTTTCTATGAGCCTTGTGTATTTAAGTACTTGATTAGTATATTTAAAAAGCTAGGTTGTACTTCTAATAACTTGTGTTAGAAAAGTAAGGGCAATATATTAGTTTTTGTGTTTTTTTAAAGAAATCCCTGTGCTATTTTGCATATTTCCTGTATTCATTTGCATACCAACAAGGAGGAAAGGAGGATTTCATTTTCTGTTAAGCCCTCTGTGGGACTTAGTTTCAGTAGATCTTTTTGATACTGGTCTGTCTGAGCAATATGAGGTGATTCCTCGTTTTTGAAGGTGGTCATATGGAGTATGTTTCCAAAGGCTTTTGGACTATAGACAGTGTGAGTACAGTGTACCCCTTGAGACTGGGCCCTGCTTTGAATTCTTTTTCTGATGATTTTCCTAGGGACATTACTTGAAGGGCAGGTGTCATCTACAGCCTCTCAGGCCTTTTGAATAGAATTAGGCTTCCCTGATGGCTTAGTTGGTTAAGAATCTGCCTGCTATGCAGGAGACCTGGGTTTGATCCCTGGGTTGGGAAGTTCCCCTGGAGAAGGAAATGGCAACCCACTCCAGTATTCTTGCCTGGAAGACCCCATGGACAGAAGAGCCTGGCAGGCTACAGTCCATGGGGTCCCAAAGAGTTGGACACTACTGAACTACTAAACCACCACAGGCCCTTTGAATAGCAAGACTCCTTGAGAACTGGTTTTAAAGTTGTACTACTAGATATAGCCACAAGGTGGCAGCAGTTCTTCATGCTCAACTGGTTCCTTGGCCAAGCAGAGCCTCAGAAAATCCTGTGTGTGGATCATCAATTAGAGTGAAATACTTTGGTCACCTGATTGCTAAGAACTGACTCATTGGAAAAGACCCTGATGCTGGGAAAGATTGAAGGCGGGAGGAGAAGGGGACAACAGAGGATGAGATTGTTGGATGGCATCACTGACTCGATGGACATGAGTTTGAATAAACTCCCGGAGTTGGTGATGGATAGGGAGGCCTGGCGTGCTGCACTCCATGGGGTCGCAAAGAGTCAGACACGACAGCAACTGAACTGAACTGAACTGGGCCAGGAGAAACACCAAACACCCAAAGGTTTGGTGTTCCCCCTTACCCTTGATCCACAGGACATGTCCTAACTCCTCTTCCCTGGGTCGGGAAGATCCCCTGGAGAAGGAAATGACAACCCACTCCAGTATTCTTGCCTGGGAAACCCCACTGACAGACTAGCCTGTTGGACTACAGTCCATGGGATCACAAAGGGTTGAAGATGCTGGAGAACACATGCCCTGCGGGAAATACAGACCTGCTTCGGTAACACGTATAACTCAGATCATTAGAAGTCGCAGTATCTGTGAATTCCTCATACCCAGACTAGTGCATGATAAATGCAGAGAAAATTCTCCTATTTCTTACTCAACCTGGGGGAGCTCACGGAAAGGTTTTGCTGCCCACACCAAGGGGCAGTTCAGATGCTCACCTTTGTGTGTAAATAAATAAAGCTCAGATGAATCCATGTTAAATGTTATATTGTAGCGGTATTAACTTTTATTATTCACTTTGTGGTTCTAGTAACTATTTACTCCAGGAAAAACAAACTATTCTGAATAATGAACATTGGGTTTCTGATTAGCTATATCTTCTGAAATTCAGTTTCTCTGATGGCTCCATGTGGCTTCTGAAGTGAGTAAGTAGCACACAAAGAACAACTTCAACCCACATCTGAGTAAACAGGCAAAGCTAGTGAGAAGTATAAAGAAGAAAAAAAAAAGCAGACCATTGCAGGTCCTGGAGATTGGCCAGTCCTCCTTCCATCCCCAGCATCATGTTAAAGGGCACAATTCAAGGATAAGGTTAAGGGTTCCATCTCCTGTCTGTCTGCTTGGAAGCAGGAAATCAATTTCTCCTGTGAAATGTACACTCTGGGAGCTGAGGCCTGAGGGTGGAGGGCCGTAGGCCCAAACATCAGAGTGATTAACCAGGTTAATGCAATGATTTTCAGTACTTGAGTTGGCTATTTCAGATATGTCATCTATCGCCTGCCTGGTATAATGTTGATTGTTCTCAGTTAATGTCCCTATTTGATCACAGTCAACTTCAACAGGTCTACGCGAATGTGAAGTATCACCCAGTGAGAAATCTCCAACATAAAACTTCACAAACTGCTTTGGACACATTGAAACAGTGTGGGCTCCAGGGACACCTGGACCCCAAAAAACTGGAAGAGGCAGGAAGGACCCTTGGCTGGAGCCTCTGGAGGGAGTGGAGCACTGGGACACCCTGACCTCAGGCGTCTGGTCTCCAGGACTGAGAGAGGGCAGGCTTCTGTTGTTCAGAGTGTCCGCGTGTGGTCGTTTGTCACCGCTGCCCCGGAAAGCTCATGCAGCAGGTAGTCCTGCCCTGATCTAAAGCCTCCCTCCCATTAGGGGCAGCCCCCTGCACCTATGCTGTCTGCACCAACTGTGAGGTTCATGCTGAGCCCTGGCCCTTCTCGGCACTGGGATTCTGGAGGGTGAGGGCAGAGACCACCATGTGACCAGCCTCCATATGGGTGTCAAGTCTCTAGTGCACTTCCCTGAGGGCACGGGGTCGGGGTGACTGTCACAGTTTCGCTGGGGGAAGAGACACCCAGACACCCTCGAGGGAGGAGGTGCAGGAAGGGTGGTGAGTGAGTGGCTCAGGGCCCTTCCCCCCGGCAGCCCCACTGCGCCCTGAGGCATCCAGCCTGTGCTGAGCCTGGAACCTCCCAGCAGGTCCGAGATGAGGCGGCCCTGCAGACCCCACCCCTTCCTCCAGGTCTAGCATGGGGACACCCTTTCCCCCTGTCACTCTAGGAGCCTTGAGACCCTGCCCCTTCCTCCAGGTCTAGTAGGGGGACACCCTTTCTTGCCACTCCAAGAGCAGTTCTGGAGCCGATCTGTGAGTGGTTCTGGGGTTTGCAGGCAGAGCCTGTTGCTGTGCCCCACCTCCCCACACGAGCATCCAGAGCAACCTGTCTGCCCTGCAGCCTGAATTCACAACCCCCCCACCCCACAGTATTCTCAGGAAAGGATCAAGGGGTACTGTAGCAGCATCTGAAACCCTTAATAGGGGTGTCCTTGTTCTCAACCCTTTAACCTTGTTCACACCTTTAGCAGGATGTAACAAAAGTCTTTAAGGTAAAGGGTCTAGAGAGAAGAGAGGAAGCTACAAACAAAACCAGATGGAACTAGCTGGGACCACAGTGGAGGTGAATCTGACTTTCAGCAGACCCCGAGTCTCATTGTGTGGTGATTTTAGTGTATTATTGTTGTAGCAGATAGATGGTGTCCAGATTAGACATTTATAACTTGCCTCCTGTTTGCATTTCATGGGACATGAAGAAGTGGACTTCAGGCTGGATACTTAAAACTGTTAGCATTTCTGAGAGAAGAGAGGTGGGCTTCAGTCTAGGTATTTACAGTCAGCCTCCTGTTTGCCCTCTGAAATGGAAGTGACAACAGAGAGTAAATAGCCAGTGTTCGTCTCTTGTAAAAACACCTTGAGGTAATAGTCATGGCAAGGACAAAGAGGGGGCGGAAGCCTGTGTGAGTAAAGGATTAAGGGGTCTCTGCCCCCAGACTTTTGGGACAAGGGAGACACTACACATGCACAGAAAAGCTTCTTGGGTCAGAACTCAAGAGTTAATAATAAGGCCATAATAAGTCTTGCTCCTCCCAGAACCCTTCACTTCGAGACCCTTCTTGCCTGAGAGGTGAGTGTGCACCCAGGGGAGGGTCCCAGAGTAGGTCAGGTGTGGGAAGAGAAACCAGGTAATCAGCCTGAAGGAAGACAAAGACCCGGAAGAACTGCTCTGTATGAATGACTTAACCCCCTCCTTGCTGCGCTCCCGCTCACTGGGGAGGATGCCCGCACCCCCCTGCCGTGCTTCTGTCTTAACAAGCCATTTCTCTATGTGTTCTCCCGCCTGTTGTTATGCTTTGCCCCTAATAATAAATTTTATATCTGCATTTACAGTTTCTGCCTCCATGGTAAAAACATTTTTCACTGGGGTCAAGATCTGAGGAAAAATAGCTTCTAGCCTCTAGCCCTTGCTGGTCTGGTGGCTAGGATTCCTGGTTCGCACCCAGGCTCCATTCCTGAGCAGGGAATTAAGATCTCACTTCAGGTCACTGCTCACTGCTAACTTGATCATTATATTAAGTGATACACCAACTGTTGGCCATGACTGAACATGAAGAACCAAAAAAAGGTAAAAAGGAGGTGGCACCCCACTGATTCTGAAAGCCCTGCCCTTCCCCTAAATGGACCTGCCTCCCCAGGATCAGCCTCACTCCCTCCCCCTTTGTCTTTACTTTTAAAATCAAACCACTCTGTCCAGGTGGGCGAGAAGTTGAGCTGTGAGCTCTGTTCCCACTTCTCCATTCTTTGGCCTCTGAACAAAGCCTGTGCTGTGTTGGCCTCAGCTTTGGTTTCATAATCACCTACTTGAACCTGAAAGGAAGAAGTAAACCTGTTGAGGCAGAGAGCCCTGGCCAGGCTAGGGCCTGAGCAGGGTCCATGGACTGACCTGGTGACAGTCTGTAGGGGGCAGTGGTTTCCGCCTGGGGGGCGGGGAGGGCGCATTTACAGCTGCAGCACCGGCAGTGGTCGGCGCGGCCCCCAGGCCTGGAATGTGTTCTCGTCCCAACACCCTGACGGCACCCGATGGTCTGACTAGGTGACGGAGGCTGCCGGGCGCGCGGTCAGGAGGGACCCGGAAGCAGCAGCTGGAGCCAGGTCGGCCAAGCCTCCTCACGGGCCGTGGGTGTCCTGGGTGTCAGGACTTTGTGTGCAGGAAGCAAGCAGAACCGCAGAAGCTCATGTGCGCTGTGGGGTTGAAACCCATGTGCAGGGCGAGAGCTCCCACTGGACCCTAGGCTGGAAGCTTCTGGACAGGTGAGGGCCACACCAGTGCTTCCTCATCAGGTCCTCCAGGCCTCCCTGGTGGGCACAGCGGGACCCACACCCCATGGGCTCCTCGACCCGGAGCCTGAAGGGCCAATGCAGGCAGGGCCTGTGGTCAGGAGCGGTCACTCCACCAACCACCAGACTGAGCCCATCCCAGGCTCTGCTGCAAGTCTGCTCTCTGGGTCCTGCAGACAGACCTGCAGGAAACGGGGGCCGTGAGTCCCGTCCTGATGACGTTCTGTGGGATTTCCGTGACGCCCCTTTCTGTGCTGTTCTGAGCAAATGACTGGTCAGTCTGTGCTACCGTCAGCCCACAAGCAGGCTGAGAGGCTGAGGCTCTGAGCAGCCAAGTGACCCACCCAGAAGGACAGATGTGCAGCCATGGAGCGGGGTGTCTGCCCCCCGCCCAGGATGAGTGCCCCCTCACAGCAAGTTCATGTCTGCCCCCTTCACCCTCTCCCAGGGTGAGTGCCCGCTCACAGCAAGTTCATGTCTGACCCCGTCACCCCTGCCCAGGGTGAGTGCCTGCTCACCGCAAGTTCATGTCTGCCCCCTTCACCCTCTCCCAGGGTGAGTGCCCGCTCACAGCAGGTTCACATATGCCCCCGTCACCCCTGCCCAGGGTGAGCGCCCACTCACAGGAGGTTCACGTCTGCCCCCTTATCCCCTCCTGGGGCAGCTCACAGAGCCTCCTCTTAGGGGGTCTCACTCCCTGTCTTTTACCAGGACTCCTGTCTCACATCCTGTCCTGGGATCATCTGGAAGCCTTGTCCCTCTGAGGCGGATTCAGTCTCCCATTACCATGGCCACTTCCCAGGGTCACACTCACCGCCTGTTTGCCCATTTCCCCTCAGACCACAAAGGCCCCCTTGGGCCCTGCGCCCCCTTGCTCTGCCTGGGCACTCACTCCCCTCTGGCCTGGCCCTTCCCTCTCTCACGGCCCCTGCAGGGTCACCAGGAGCTCCCACCACCTGGGGCAGGTTGTCTGCTATCCTGGGGAGGCCCCGTGGTGTCAGGTGGGGCCTCCCACACACAGCACAGTGGCCACACCCGCCTCTCGATCTCCTCACTCTGCATGGGCCCAGGGTGGGCTCAGGGCCCCACTGCGTGCCTGGTGCTCATCTCATCCTGGCGCTGCTGGCGGGGGAGCTACTCTGTGCCTGCTGCACTGGTGGGGGGGGGGGCGCTCGTTCACACGCCCCTCCCAGGAGCACAGGGTTCTGGTGGGCAGGCTCCTCCAAGGGCACGGGGCTCACCTGGGCAGGTATCCGCAGGGCTTAGCACCTAGGAATCGTGTACAGAGCCCTCATTTCAGAGCACCCCCGGCCCACCTGTTGGTCAGGTCTGACCCTGAGCCCCTCAGAGCAGGACCTGAACCAACAAACAGCTGCTCCTGGACAGGGCAGTGACCCTGGGCTTCACTATGCAGCCTCCCTCCACCGAGTCTTCCAGAGACTTCCGCTGCACCCAGGCACTGGGGCTTGTCTCCACACCCCACCCCTCCTCTCCCTGACTTGTGGATTCCCCTCATTAGGAGAGGGTCCTGTTGAAATTACCTCCCACTCGTGGGCCAGATAAAATGATTAGAAAACAAGCCAGAGCGCCAGCCCCAAGTGAACCCTGACCCTCAGGACCCACTCCTGTTCCTTGCACCTGGCGGGCACAGCAAGGCCGTTTCTGCAGCTGAGAGCCCTGGTGGGGGAGGGTTGGCCCCCCTGAGCCGCAGGCCAGCCCTCCCAGGGGTGCCTGGGCTGAGGTCCCTGTAAGCAGGTGAAGAGTGCCTGCAGCTGGACTCGAGGCCGTTCTCTGCAGGGTGTGTGGGCTGGGCTGGCGAGACAGCCTTGCAGCTGCTGTTTGTGATCAGGCCTTCTCTAGACCAGGTAAGGAAGCGGCGTCACCCATTCCTGCTGTTGACATCTCCCCGGGGTCAGGGGTGGTGGTGGTGAGGAAGCAAGAGAAAAGGCAGTGGGAGCAGCAGTGGAGAGGTAACTGAGGTAGGGGAACGGGAAGCTTCCAGGGGATAGACTTCAGACCTGACCGGCGAGGGCCCAGTGCAGCGTTCCGTAATCTAGCCTCCATCTACCTTTACTGAGACCCACACTTCCAGGATCCTACAGAGCAGGGGCTGTGTGGCTGCTCTGTGGCCTCTCTAACAAATGACCACAAGCTGGGTGGTTTAAAACAGTAGGAGTTCATCCTCCCCGAGTTCTGGAGATCAGACACCTGACATCAAGGCAGTGTGGGCCTCCAGGGTCTCCAGGATGGGGTCCTTCCTGCTTTTTCGAGTTTCTGGGGCTCCAGGTGTCCCTGGGCTTGCGGCCCTCTCCCTCCCGTCTCTGCCTTTGTCTTCATGCAGCTTGTCCTCTGTGTCTGTCTCCCTTCTTTTGTCTCTTACAAGGAACCTGCTAATTGGATTGAGGGCCACCCACACCCAAGATGACCTTATCTCAACATCTTCAAATGCACCTACAAAGACCCTTTTCCCAGATGTGGTCTAGTTCATATGTTCTGGGGGGGACACATTTTTTGGGGCCACCATTCAATC
The DNA here is from genome assembly GCA_020226075.1 of Hydropotes inermis. Classification (NCBI taxonomy): domain Eukaryota; kingdom Metazoa; phylum Chordata; class Mammalia; order Artiodactyla; family Cervidae; genus Hydropotes; species Hydropotes inermis. The sequence goes on from CM035293.1 coordinate 54,506,378, forward strand.
CATTTAAAGTGAAAATTGCTCAGTCATGTCCGACTCTTTGTGACCCCATGGGCTATAGCCTGCCAGGATCCTCATGGAATTCTCCAGGCCAGAATGCTGGAGTGGGTAGCCATTCCTTTCTCCAGGGGATCTTCCAAACCCAGGGGTCAAACCCAGGTCTCCCACACTGCAGGTGTCTTCACTGTCTGAGCCACCAGGGAAGCCCATTATCTGTATATAAAATCACACTCATTTTAGATTACTAAGATCCCATATAGACCAGCACAGATGGCAGCCATGTGGGTAGGAGTCTGGGGAGAATGAGGACCATGCAATCAGTTGGAAAGGGTCAGGCCTGTCTTCATCAGGTGAGCTCCTCTACCATGAGGCCCATGAGAGCAGTCACTCCATCCTACCCATGGGAAGGGGCCCAGTGTCAAGTCCAGAAATGTCTACCTCACAAAGCTGGCTCTTCTGGATGTCATCATCAATACCATGATGTAACCAGTAACTATGGGATTGGGGGCAGAGGAGAATTAGTGTGGGGACTGGCCGTGGGCTCTGGAGGAGGTGCTGACAGTCACTGGGGCACAAGGAAGTGGGAGCCTGGGAGGCCCCTGTGTTACTGAACCAAGCTTGGACCCACACACCTGAGCGCAATAAAGCCAGTCTACGACAGCAGGTTGCGGTGAAGGAAAGGGAAACGATAGTTATAAAGGTACCGAAACAAAGAGGACAGGTGGCTTGTGCTCTCAACCCCAGACTCCCTGAAGGGTTTCAGCAAGCAGTTTATAGGTCGCACGAGGGAAGGGGTCAGAGAACTCTCAACCCTGGCCTCCCTGGAGGGTTTCAGGAAAGCAGTTTACAGGCCGCATGGGGGGGGGGGGGGGGGGGGGGGGGGGGGGGGGGGGGGGGGGGGGGGGGGGGGGGGGGGGGGTCACAGAGTTTGTGATCCACTGGTGCACGGTTCTCTAGTTGGTGAGGTAACAGGTGGCTAACCTCACAAACCCTCAGGCACTGGATGCTCTTGGGGTGAAGTGTTCATGCCCATCAAGTAGTTAACTTCTTACACTCAGTGGGGATTTTAGCATCTGTAAAACTCCTGGAGTGTGCATCAGATGCTGCTATCTTCATACTTCAGAGAGGGGCTACAGCAGAGGATATGGGATGGGGTCTCTCCTGGGAGGGCCCCACAGGCTCCTGCTCGGTTACACCAGGTGTCTGGGCTCAGCAGCTGGAGAAGTTGGGGCTGCCTCCTGGGCGTGGGGAGCAGCAGGATCACATTCCTTGAGGGGCCTGTTAGCCCCCAAGATGAAATGTAGAGGCCGTGGATGGAGAGAGGCATGTGGCCTGGGAGAGGGGTCCAGGCTGCAAATGTCACTGCAATCACCACTGGGAGGAAGAGGAAAGACCAGGAGGGGGAAGGTGGGTCAAAGCCGACCCCATGCAGATGATGGTAGTCTTTTGGAAGCAAGTCAGAGCCAGGACTGGCCCTAAGGAGCTCAGCTTCATTCTCCTGTTCCTTTGTAAAACACAGTGTCAGAGTTTGAGACACCCTCAGGAGACCTCTGAGCCAGTGCTGCTGTGCTTTCCTCAGAGGGGCTCAGGCCTTGCCCATGTCCCCACTGGGGATGAAGCCCATCAGGGCACTGGGGTCCACAGACTTCAGGGAACCCCCTGCCCTCAGGACCGATCACCCTTCTTCCAACCAGCTGCTGGTCAGAGGCCACATTCTCCCATCCTGATTCCACCCCGGGAGCCTAGGAGTAGTCCAGTGTATAGATGGACTACTCAGACTTCATGTTCTTATCGCTGGACATTTTGGCGGACTCTATGTCTTGGTTATTGTAAATAGTGCTTCCTTGAAACCAGGGGTGCACGTGTCATTTCAAATTGTGGTGGTCTCTGGATCTGAGCCTAGAAGTGGGGTTGCCGGGTCCCATGGCTCCTCTATTTCCTTTTCTCAGGAACCTCCATGCTGTATTCCATCGTGGCTGCATGCCTGTGCCTGCCCACTCAGAGTGTGGGAGGATTCCATTTTCCCTACATCCTCTGCAGCATTTATTCTTTGGAGGTCTTTCTGATGATGGCCATTCTGACTGGCGAGAGGGGATTCCTTTGTGTAGATTTGATTAGCATTGATTTAACAATGAGTGAGTCTTCCCTGGTATGGCTCAACAGTAAAGAGTTTGCCTGCAGTGCAGGAGATGCTGTTGTAGCCACACATTCCAGGAAACAAACTCACTCAGAAGGACAATGCAAATAGTGGAGTGCAGTTTATTACACTGGCAGGCCCAAGGCAGAGTCTCCTCTTAGCCAAGGACACTGACCAGTGTTTTTCTGAAGACTTTATATACCCTAAGTGTATGTGCTCAAACCCACCTCCCCAAATTCTCTGAAACTAGTCTCAACAAAGGAAGAGAAAGATACAATCAAAGTTAACCCGTGATTCATATGCCTTAAGCCTGTGGTTCGTATGCCTTAAGCCTAGGTAGTTAACGGTGGACAATTATCAATAGGCCTGTGGTCATACCCCAATAAGCATAATAGAATTTATGATTCTATTCGGTTACACAGATAATTAGGGTATTTTAGTCCATGGAGAGTCTAGGTATGAGCCCTCAGGCTCTTCCATGGGGGGAGGGGGTCTGGTTTTCCAGTTGCTATGTCGTTTCCATAGATACTGGGCATATAGCTCAAAGTCCACAGTCCGGCCCAAGATGGAGTCCTGCTTTCAGGATGGAGCCTGTTCTGTCTGTTTCCTCCTTCATTCCCCCTACTTGATGCTCTTAACTCATAGTATGAGCATCACTCATAGGGATATATTGCACCCTGGCTCTCCGACCGCCAATTTGGGAGAACGACACTAAACTTTGGGTTACAAAGTTCATAATACATTGTAAAATGCAGGGTCTACAAAGCAAAATTATCAAGTCAACTGTAACAATGGTAAATATAGTTTTCCACCAATCACCCTTCACCCAAGATAGGACCGAAGTCCAAAAAGGAATGTTTTCATTTGACATTGCTTTTACCTGGTTTTTATGTCATTCAAAGCAGATGATACATTGCCAGATAAATCAGGAATATATATACAATATTCAACCTTAATTATAGCACAGGTCTCTCCTTGAGCATCTGTGAGCATGTCCAAAGCCGTTCTGTTTTGAATTACCACTTTCCTCATTTAGATTTGTTCTTCACTTAAGGCTTGGATGGATTTAGCACCAAACAGGAGGGCCTATTTTGTGAAATTAGTCAAGGCCTCTACTTTAATCATAATATCTGTTGTCCCGATAGAAGGTACGAATAAGACAGCAATATACTCATACCACTGAAACACAGACCTTGTCCACCTAGCGTGTAAATAAGGTAGATTTACCAGGGCTTGTTGTAGGTTAGGCTTTATGCTGCCATGGGCAAAAGGGAATCCCAGTGTGCAGCAGCCTACCCAGCCGATTGATAACCAAGGCCAAAGTTTAGGCTCACAAAGCCACTGGGTTCACCCAGCAGTTGGAGGTGTTGTGGAAGTCTGCGTAGGAATGTGCCCATGAGATGAAAACATTGTCCTGAGTTGAAACGGAAGTTAAACTCAAAATCACGTTGATGAGGCCAAGCAGCAGGCTTCATCCTGAAGGCGCTCATCTGGGATCTTCTCTTCCTTCTTCTTCCTGAGGACGATCTTAGTCTCTCAAGAGTCAGTGGGGTCCCTCTGTGCAGCCCACTTGGCGTCCTCCAGGTGTGCGTGGTATGCTCTCTTCACCCTCATGTGGTGGATCCAGGGAGTGACACCTGCAACCTTAACTGCCACAGGGCTGGTTAGAACAACAGTATATGGACCCTTCCAATGTGGGGCCAAGGAGTCGTGTTTCCAGTCCTTGACCACATCTGATGCCCGGGCAGAGATTTGTTAATCTGCTCCCCAAGGGGGAATGGCACCCTTTCTTGTACAAACTGAGTTCCCTGATTCATCACCTGACCCGGCTGTTCCATCTGCTGTGAAATCTCAGCCCCTCAACATCTGTTTTATTATGGGAGGGGGCCTCCCCCACACAATTTCCTATGGGGACGAGCCATGGGACTGTGAGGTCATCCTGAGTCTGAGCAGAGGCATCAGAATCAAGTCCACCCAGGAACCGTCAGTCTCTATGATCCACATAAAGGAGAGTCTCTTTACATGTCCAGTTGGTCCATTCCACCATCCCAGAACTCTGGGGCCTATATGCAGTGTGTAGTTTCCATTTGATATTTAAAGTTCTGCTTACTTGTTTACTAAATCAGCTATGAAAGCCAGTCCATTTGGTATAATCCTGTAGAATTTCCTTTTTTATCATCAGTCAATTTTTGTGCCATTAATATTTTTCCCTTTCCCTTCTGGATATAGAACCTTGTCCAAGTAGGAGGGTCTCAAGCTAACCCTGGCCATGAGTCAATAGATGGATATTGATCCAGGTGTCTTGGCTCTCCTGTGACTACTGTGTAGACTGCTTCCACTATTTTTAAATTCACAGTGTTCTCTGGTGGCCATCCTGCTCCCATAGGGGCCATTCGACCTCACAGAGTATGTGGAGGTGGTTAGGCATCATCTTCATCCCATAGTCTCCTCCTAATCCCTTCTTTAAATTTTTCACTCCAATACAGTTGCCTTAGATTCACTTCCTCCCATCTTGCTTACCTTCTCAGACCTTCGTCTACTTATCCTTTCTGTTCTGTCTACGAAGTTCTCAGTACCCTATGTACTTCTGATATTTCCACTCAGTGACACTTAAATTGCCATTCTGCCTCCTTCCTAATTGGGGAGAGAAGAGCCTTACCTGCCAGACCCCAGAGGGAGAAGGGGGATCGGCGTGTCTTCACCTGCCGGTCAGCACAGCTGAACCAGAACATCACATAGTCCAAGACTGTTTCTCCCTTAAAGTCCATTCTGCCTTGGTGGGCTTGATCAGGTGCAGATGAAAACACAGAGGGGTTAAATATCCCAAGTCCCAGGCCATCTCCGGAAAAGCCAATTCATACTCACTTCTGTATTCCCCTCCTTCTAGCCTAACAATTCTGAGGGGGTCAAGAATTTCACAGCAGACGGGACACCTCCTGGGGGAGGGCAGAATATGAGCATACAAGGACTGCGGGGAGCGGCTCGAAAGAGCTGACTCTGGGAGCTGCCTTGATTGATTCTCAAGGGTCTGTTCGTGGACATAGCTCTCTGTTCCGCCACCCCTCTGGAATTTATTATCCAAGTTAAATCTTAACAGAACATTAGTAAGCCTTGAATGCATACACAACGCAGATAAGATAGCTTTGCACGACTGCCCTTAAGATAAATAGGATGCCTTTCTTATCCCTTGGAGCCATGAGATAGCTCTGGTGAATGTTATCTTGAAGATGATGTACATGGGGAAGAATTTTCTTTGGGATGCCTTCTTCTTGGTTTAGTATAAATGAAGCTTAGAAGAATAAAGAATCATCGCTGACTGCAGCGATCCTCTCGACTCCATCTGTTCTGTGTCTTTATTTCTTAGCCTTTAGGAACGCGACGTGTCTCCCATTTGAAATCTTCCGGCTGGCCCGGCAAAGGACCAGTTTCCTATCCTAAAAATCCCCTGGTGATCGCTTGGTAATAATTTTCCCGGAGACGGCGTGGACATACCTCCTAAACGACCTTCACAAATTTCCTTCCTAAACCCTAGCACGCTCATCGACCTGTGTACCAAGCAATCGCCACCTGCCTATTCCAGGCTCCTGTGGGTCCCTGCTCCTTCTAGTCCCTCCCAGGGGGGTGATCAGGCCCCCTCTTCCACCCTACTAGGTGGGCTCCTCCTCACCTGAGCGCTCAGTTCCCTGCTGCCATCCACTACCTGCTGACATGAAAGGTCCGGGCATTGAGAAACAGAATCCTTTCAGAGGGGCGAGGCGCCTTCCCCCCTCTAGGAGATTCAAGCTACAAAGCCTCGGGGTGGCCTCAAATGAGACCTGTCTCCTCAAAGTGAGGAGTTTCCTGGCCAGTGCACCAAATGTTATAGCCACGCTTTCTGGGAAACAAACTCACTCAGGACAATGCAGATAGTGGAGTGCAGTTTATTACACCGGTGGGCCCAAGGCAGAGTCTCCTCTTAGCCAAGGGCCCTGATCAGCATTTGTGAAAATCTTTTTTACCCAATGTGTACGTGTCCAAACCCACCAGCCCAAATCCCTTGAGGCTTACAAAGGAAGGGTAAATATAATCACAATAACCCCATCATTCACGTGTTATGTGTTCAAACAGTTAATAATCAATAAGCCCTCGGTTACATTCCAACCGGTTAATAACTGATAAGCCTGTGGTTACATACATAGATACTGTCCGGAGGCAGGGGTGATTAGTGTCTGTTTTCTCTTAGGCAATGAGTAACCTGGATGTGATCTTCAAGATTCCCCTGCCCAGAAGGGGTCTTATCCTTCCATTGTCATTCCCACAGGCGCTAAGCACAGAGTTCAGAGTCCATTGGAGAGGCGGCCTAGCATGATCAGCACGGACATGCCTGAGATGGAGTCCAGGCCCTATGAATTCCTTCTTCACATTGTCTGATCCAATGCTGGTAGGAAATCCAAACCTGGGGACTATCTCCCTGAGCAGGCACCAGGCTACTTCTGATGCTCTTTCAGTCCGGGTAGGAAAAGCTTCTACCCATCCCAAGAAGTGCATACTATGACCAGCAGATAATGGTAGTGTCAGTGAGGTTTCATTTCAGTGAAGTCCACTTCCAGGTGTTCAAAGGGCAGCGTGCCTTTTAGTTGAATCTGTGGAGGTTTCTGTCTGTGCCGAGAGGCAGCACTGACCTGTGAGCAGGCAGTGCAGTTCTGAGATTCTGTCCTGCCGGGGTCCAGCCTCTGCAGGATCCAGGGGGTACCCTCAGGATGAATGGCGTTGGCGAGAGAAAACACGTGAGACCAGCCTTGATGGGGCCAAGTCTCAGGATGAACGGCGTCAGTGAGAGAGAGAGTGAAAGAGAGAGAGAGAGAGAGAAAGACAGAAAGAGAGAGACCAGACTGGGGGTATGCAGCAGAGTCTGGCAAATCTTTATTTTTTACCGTAGCTTTTATATTCTAAGTTAGTACATTTTTAAGAGGAAGATAGTTTAATATTACATCAGCTTATCCTTCATGAAACCAGGGTGTTTTCTGCATACCTCTTTGTGAGAGTCTTGTACATTATCTTCTGGTCATGGGGCCTATTGACATTTTATGACCTAGGTGAATGCAAAGCTGTTTTCCGTAATCTATTCTTTAATGAACCCAAAGGTCAGTCCTTTTGCAGAAGTTATCAGTTAAATTTATCTAAAAGGTTTACCACACAAAGACTCTGCAGCTCTGGTGAGGCAGCCCCTGTTTAGCATTCCTGGTTAAAATGAACAATTCTAAACTCTTATTTTTCTAAATCTTTAACTATAATATTTTTGTGTTCTCTAATAGGGCTTCCTCACCGCCGCAGGGCGCTGTGCCTATTAGGGCCTTTTGTGTGATCAGGTTCTTTATGCTGTTTGTGATTAAGGTGTTGTGAGCAGTCATGTGCATTAGTATGCATTTGCCAAGCAGGCTAGAATGCCAGCAAAGGGGTCTAAATTGAAACACTCCTTTCATCCTGGATAATCTTATAGGATACCGCCGTCAGGGGGACATGCTGATTAAAGTTCTAAGTTGATTCTGTTTGGAGAGAGATTGGGGAAGGCCTTCTACCCATGTCACAGAAATTGGGGAGTGGTCTAATACAGCAAGCATCAGAAGGACAGAGATCATCTTTAAAGTGAGTGCTGGGGCAGCTTTTCGAAATCCCTGAAGTCTTGATCTGCCTTGCTTGTCAGGTCTTCTCCTCATGACCTTGTCATGGGTGGGATCTCGTGTGCTGGCTCCCGGCACTGTCCTGCATAGGGAAGAGAGGCGGGGAACCAAGAAATATTTTTGAATTAGCTCTTCCAGTTTATTGTGGCCTAGGTGGGTTGCTTGGTGTGTTTGGCATACCAGAATGGGTGCCAGCTCCTCTGGTATCAATAATTTGTCACTTGGCAATTCTCACCATACCTTTTCAGTCTTGATGGCCCCTTCCACTTTGGCTAGTTGGTTTTGGGCTTCAGTGTATTTTGGAGACTC
>CM035294.1:12755-49138 GCA_020226075.1 Hydropotes inermis
AAAAAAAAAAAAAAAAAATCCCATCAACACTACCTTTAGTAAAGTCTGCCAAATGCATATACCTTGAATGAATGGTTCTCAGTGTTGGTCTGTTTGCTAAGAAATCAAGGTAAAGGAGCTGAACCTTTATATATGAAACCTCTATATATGAAACCACATACAGTATGGAGGGCAACATATACACTATACATGTGACATCACAGCCACTTTATGTGTCATCACACCCACGGTATAGACCACATCACCCACACTCTTTGTAGGACATCACACTCGCCATATGTGTGGCATCGTTTGCACCATACAAGACATCACATCCTCACTTTATGACCTCAATCCACCATTTCTAGGACATCACACACAGTATATTTGACATCGTGTCCACTGTATCTGTGTCATCACATACACTCTATTGATGATAGCACACCAACTGTATTTATGAGATCACATCCTATATAATTCACGACATTATATCCATTGTATACGACAATACAGCCACTGTATCTGTGTCATCACACCCACTCGTTCGATGACATCACACCCACTGTATGTATGACATCACACCCACTATATGTATAACACCATATACCCTATATAAGGCATCACATCCACATTTTATGACATCACACCACATTATGTATGACATCACATGCACTGTATTTGTGACATCACTTCCTCTATATCTGACACTGCATCAACTCTATCTGTGTCATCAAACCCAGTGTATCAGTGATACCACACCCACTCTCTGTATGACATCACACACACTATATGTATGACATCACATTCAGTATGCATGACATCACATGAAGATTTTATGTCATAACACCCATATAGGTATGACATCATATTCATTATATTTATGATATCACATCCAATATATATGATATCACCCATACTGCTTTCATGACAACACAATGACTATACCTGACATCTCACCCACTAGATTTGACTTCACAGCACTTGCATCTGTGTGGTCACACCCCCTCTATCGATGCCATCACAACAATTATGGAAGTCATCACACTTGGCACACGTATGACATCATACACACTCTATATCACATCACATTCATACTTTATGACATTAATCCTGTTTTTATGACATCACAGACACTGCACTCATGATATCAGATCTCCTATATATGACATCACATGCACGGTTTATGACATCTCATCACCTATAGCTGTGACGTAACAGCCACTATATCTGTAACATAACACCCACTATGGTTGTGAATATATATCAACTATATTTGACATCAAACACAGTGTGTTAAGACAGTACAACCACTATATCTGACATCACACCCTCCAGGTCTGTATCTGTGTGACCACCCCCAATGGATCAATGATATAACACACACTGTTTATGACATCACACCTACTATATATGTGGCACAATAAGCACTGTATATGACATCTCACCCACAATTTATGACATCACAACACTCTATTCATGACATCAAAGCTATTATATCTCACATCACACCAATTATATCTGACAGCACATCCACTGTATGTCTGTCACCACACCCAGATTATCGATCATAACCCCCATTGTATGTGTGATAACACAGCCACAATTTGTATGACATCATATGAACTACATATGACATCACATCCACTCTTTATGATATCACACCACGTTATGACATCACACCCACTGTATTCATGTCATCACATCCAGTATTATTGTCATCGCATCCACTGTAGCTGCAGCATTACTTAGAATGTATTGATTATACCACACCTACTATATGTGTGACATCAAAACCACTATATGTATGACATCACATGAGTTTTATATGACATCACACTCTTTAGGACATCACACTACAGTATTAATGATGTCACATCCACTCTATTCATGACAGTACACCCACTCTCTATGACATCACATACTCTATACTTGCGACATCACAGCCAGTGTATCTATGACAAGACACATCCTATGTTTATGACATCATACTCAGTATATATGACATCTCACATGGTGTATGAATTACAATACAACCACAGTATCCTAAATCACACTCACTTTATCTGTGAAATCACACCCACTTGACTGATGATACCACAACCTATGTATGTATGAAATCACACCCAGTGCATGTAGGACACAGGCACTATATATGACATCACACCCTCTCTTGATGACTTCATACTGTTGTATGTCATGGCACCCACTATGCTTATGACATCATATCCAATATATATGATGTCACACACTGTGTATGACAACACAAGCTCTATATCTGACTTGAAACCCATTTTATCTGCCATCACATCCACTGTATATGTCATCACACCCAATCTGTCTAAGATATCCCTCCAACTATGTAAGGCATCACAGGTGGCATATGTATGCCATTATGCGCACTATACATGACAACATATCCACACGTTATGACAACAACCCTTAGTATTTATGACATCACATGCACCATATATGACATGTCATCTACTCTGTATGATATCACATTCACTATATGTGTGACATCACACAATGCCTGTATCTCTGACATCACACACTCTATGACGTATCCACTTTATATGGCATCACACACAGTGTTAAAAGAATACAAACATTGTGTAACTTCACAGCCACTCTGTCTGACATCACACAAACTGTATCTGTGTCATCACACCCAATGTATTAATTTTATCAAAACCAGTGTATGTATGACATCACAGCCACTATATGTATCACATCATATGCACTACATATGACATCACATCCACTCTTTAGGACATCACACCACTTTATGTATGACATCAAGTCCACTATATCTGACCTCACGTCCACTGTATCTGTGTCATCACACCCACCCCATCGATGATATCAGAGCCACTGTATGTATGATATCCCATCCAGTATATCTGTGACATCATATCCACTATATATATGACATAATATCCACTAAGTATGACATCACAACACTCTGTGTTGATGACACCACACTCGGCATATGTATGACATCCTTTGCACCGCAGATGACATCACATCCACTCTATCACATCAAACCACAGTATTTATGATGTCACATCCACTTCAGGCATGACATCGCATGCACAGTATCTTTGTCATCACAACCTCTCCACTGATATCACACCCACTTTTGTATGACATCACACCCACCTCTGTGTGACATCACATGCACTATATATAACATCACACCCAATCCTTATGTCATCACACTATTGTACTTATGACATCAAAACCTCTATATATGAAACCACATCCAGTATGTAGGGCAACATATACACTATACATGTGACATCACAGCCACTATCTGTGTCATCATACCCACTGTATAGGCCACATCACACCCACTCTCTGTATGACATCACCCTCACCATATGTGTGGCATCATTTGCAGTATACAAGACATCACATCCTCACTTTATGACCTCAAACCACCGTTTTTAGGACGTCACACCCACTATATTTGAAATCGTGTCCACTGTATTTGTGTCATCACATCCACTGTATTGAGGATATCACACCAACTGTATTTATGAGATCACATCCTCTATAATTTATGACATCATATCCATTGTATATGACATGACAGCCACTGTATCTGTGTCATCACACCCACTTGTTCAATGATATCACACCCTGTGTATGGGTGACATCAAACCCACTATATGTATATCATCATATACCCTATATAAGGCATCACGTCCACATTTTATGACATCACACCACATTGTTTATGACATCACATGCACTGTATTCATGACATCCCTCCCTCTATATCTGACACTACATCCACTGTATCTGTGTCATGAAACTCAGTGTGTCCATTATGCCACACCCACTCTCTGTGTGACATCACATATACTATACATATGACATCACATTCAGTATGCATGACATCACATGAACACTTTCTGACATCACACCTGTATATGTAGGACATCACATCCAGTATATTTATGACATCATATCCAACATATATTATATCTCCCATACTGCTTTCATGACAACAGAATGACTGTACCTGACATCTCACCCACACTATTTGACATCAGAGCCACTGCATCTGTGTTGTCACACCCGCTCTATCGATGCCATCACAACATTTATGGAAGTCATCGCTCTTGGCACACTTACGACATCATACAAACTCGATATCACATCACATTCACACTTTGTGACATCAATCCTCAGTATTTATGACCTCAAACACACTGCATTCATGACATCAGATCTCCTATATATGACTTCACATCCACGGTTTATGACATCTCATCCCCTGTACCTGTGACATCACAGCCACTATATCTGTAACATCACACCCACTATGTTTGTGAATACATATCAACCATATTTGAGATAAAACACACTGTGTTAAGACAATACAACCACTATATCTCACATCACACCCTCCATGTCTGTATCTGTGTGTTCACATGCACTGTATCGATGATATAACACACACTGTATTTATGACATCACACCTAATATATATATGGCAAAATATGCACTGTGTATGATATCTCATGCACTATTTATGACATCACAACACACTATTCATGACATTAAAGCTATTATATCTCACATCACACCGATTATATCTGACAGCACATCCACTGTATCTTTCTCATCATACCCAGATTATCGATCATATAACACCCATTGTATGTATGATAAACAGCCACAATATGTATGACATCATATGAACTACATATGAAATCACATCCACTCTTTATGGTATCACACCAGGCTATGACATCACATCCACTGTATTCATGTCATCACACCCAGTATACCTGTCATCGCATCCACTGTAGCTGCAGCATTAGAGTGTATTGATTATACCACACCTACTATATGTGTGACACAAACCCAGTATATGTATGACATCACATGAATTCTATATGACATCACACTCACTCTTTATGACATCACAATACTGTATTCATGATTTCACATCCACTCAATTCATCACAGCACACTCACTCTATATGACATCACATCCCCTATACATCACAGCCACTGTATCTATGCCAAGACACCTCCTATGTTTAGGACATTATACTCAGTATATATGACATCTCACATGGTGTATGTATGACAATACAAACATGGTATCCGACATCACACCCACTATATTGATGATATCACACCCTATGTATGTATGAAATCATACCCACTGCCTGTAGGAGAACATAGGCACTACATAAGACATCACATCCTCTCTTGATCTCATCATAGCATTGTTTGTATGTCACGGCCCCCACTATGTTTATGACATCATATCCACTATATATGATGTCACACACACTGTGTGTATGACAACACAAGCTCTATATCTGACTTGAAACCCATTCTATCTGCCATCACATCTACTGTATATGTCATCACACCCACTCTGTCGAAGACATCACACCGACTATGTAAGACATCACAGGTGGCATATGTATGCCATCATGTGCACTATACATGACATCATATCCACACGTTATGACAACAACCCTTAGTATTTATGACATCACATGCACCATATATGACGTGTCATCTACTCTGTATGATATCACATTCACTATATGTGTGACATCACACAATGCCTGTATCTCTGACATCACACACTCTATGTTTATGACGTATCCACTTTATATGGCATCACACACAGTGTTAAAAGAATACAAACATTGTGTAACTTCACAGCCACTATGTCTGACATCACACCCACTCTATCTGTCTCATCACACCCAGTGTATCAATTTTATCAAACCAAGTGTATGTATGACATCATAGCCACAATATGTATGACATCATATGCACTACATTTGACATCACATCCACTCATTAGGACATCACACCACTTTTTGTATGACATCAAGTCCACTATATCTGACCTCACGCCCACTGTATCTGTGTCATAACACCCACCCTATCAATTATATCACAGCCACTATATGTATGATATCACAGCCACTATGTCTGTGACATTGTATCCACTATATTTATGACATAATATCCACTAAGTATGACATCAAAACATTCTGTGTTGATGACACCACACTCGGCATATGTATGACATTCTTTGCACTGCAGATGACATCACATCCACTCTATCACACCAAACCACAGTATTTATGATGTCACATCCTCTTCAGGCATGACATCACACCTGCTGTATCAGACATCACAGCCACTGTATCAGTGTCATCACACCTGCTGTATTGATGATATCACAACAAGTATGGAAGTCATCACACTTGGCATATGTATGACATCATACACATTTTACATGAAATCACATTGACAATTTATGATATCAATGCTCAGTATTTATGACATCACAACCACTATATTTGACATCATATCCATGCTATCTCTGGCATCACATCCACTGTGTTGATAATATCACACCAACTGTATTTATGAGATCTCATCTGCTATATATGACATCACAATTTATGATATCAGTGCTCAGTATTTATGACATCACAACCACTGCATTTATGTCATTAGATCTCCTCTATATGACACCACATCCACGGTTATGACATCTCATCCCTTATACCTATGACATCACATCCACTCTATTTGTGTCATCACACCCAATGTATCTTTTTTATCAAACCCAGTGTATATATGATATCACCTCCACTATATATGACATCATATGCACTCCATATGACATCACATCCACCGTTTATGACATCACAACTCTTTATTTTTGACATCAAGTCCACTATATCTGACATCACATCCACTGTATCTGACCTCACATCCACTGTACCTGTCTCATCACACCCACCCTGTCTATGATATCACAGCCACTATATGTATGATATCACATCCAGTATTCCTGTGACATCCTATCCACTATATTTCTGACATCATACTCTATATGTATGACATCACAACCCTGTGTGTTGATGACACCATACTCGGCATATGTATGACATCATTTGCACTCCAGAAGACATTACATCCACTCTATCACACCAAACCACAGTATTTATGACATCACGTCCACTTCAGGCGTGACATCACACCCACTGTATCAGACATCACACCCACTCTATCTTTGTCATCACAACCTCTCCATGGATATCACACCCACTTTTGTATAACATCAAACCACTATATGTGTGACATCATATGGACTATATATAACATCATATCCACTCCTTATATCATCACACTAGTGTACTTATGACATCACAAACTCTATGAAACTACATCCAGTATATAGGCAACTTATACCCTATCCAGGTGACATCACAGCTGCTATTCTGTGTCATCACACCCACTGTATTGACAACATCTCACCCAATCATTTTATGACATCACACTCGCTATATGTATGGCATCTTTTGCATTATACATGACATCACATCCTCACTTTATGACATCAAACCACCATTTTTATGACATCACACCCACTGTATTTGACATCATATCCACTGTACCTGAGTCATCACCTCCACTGTTTGATGATATCACACCAACTATTTATGAGATCTCATCCGTTATATATGACGACATCATATGCATTGTATAAGACATCACATTCAGTATATTTGTAACATCACAGCCACTGTATCTGTGTCATCACACCCACTCTTTCGATGTTATCACACCCTTTGTATGTATGACATCACACCCTTATTTGTATAACATCATATAAACTCTATAAGGCATCACATCCACATTTTATGACATCACAACACATTATTTATGAAATCACTTGCACTGTACTGATGACATCACTCCCATGATATCTGACATTGCATCCACTGTATCTGTGTCATCACAACCACCCTATTGATGATCTCAGACTAACTGTATGTATGATTTCACACCATTGTAGTCATCACATCCACTGGATTCATGGCACCTCACACACTATATATGACATCACACACATGACAACACAAACGTTATATCTGCCATCTCATCCACTATATCTGACACTACATCCACTGTATGTGTGTCATCAAACCCAGTGTATCAATTATACCACACCCACTCTCTGGATGACATCACACACACTCTATGTATGACATCATAATCAGTATGCATGACATCACATGCACTCTTTATGACATCACACCCCTATGTGTATGCCATCACACCCAGTATATTTATGACATCATATCCAATATATATGATATCACGCATACTGCTTTCATGACAACACTACATCTTTACCTGACATCTCACCCACAAAATTTGACACCACGGCCACTGTATCTGTGTCATCACAAAGATGACAGACACATCTGTCTGGATGTATCCCTGTATCAATGACATCACAACAAGTATGGAAGTCATAACCCTTGGCACACGTATGACATCATGCACACTCTACATGACATCACATTCACACTTTATGACATCAATGATCAGTTTTTATGACATCACAACCACTGCAATCATGACATCAGATCTCTATATGATATCACATCCATGGTTTATGACATCTCATCCCTTATACCTGTGACATCACAGCCACTATATCTGTAACATCACCCCCACTATGGTTGTGAATTCATATCCACTATATTTGACATCAAACACACAGTGTTAAGACAATACAACCACTATATCTGACATCACACCCTCCATATCTGTATCTGTGTGATCACTCCAACTCTGTCGATGATATAACATACACTGTATGTAGGACATCACACATACTATATGTGTGGCACTATATGCACTATATACGACATCACTCTCAGGCTTTATGACATTCAATCACTCTATTCATGACATCAAAGCTACTTTATCTCACATCACACCCATTATATCTGACAACTCATCCACTGTATCTGTGTCATCACACCCAGATTATCAATCATATAATCCCCATTGTATGTATGATATCACAGCCACAATATGTATGACATCATATGAACTTCATATGACATCACATCCACTCTTTATGATATCACACCACGCTATGTCATCACACCCACTATATTCATGTCATCACACCCAATATATCTGACATCACATCCACTGTAGCTGCGTCATTACTCACAGTGTATTGATTATACCACATCTACTCTATGTGTGACATCAAACCCATTTATGTATGACAACATATGAATGCTCTGTGACATCACAACCACTCATTATGACATCACAAGACTGTATTCATGACATGACATCCACTCTATTCATGACATCACACCCACTCTATATGAGATCACATACACTCTACCTGTGACATCACAGCCATTGTATATATGACAAGACACCTACTATGTTTATGACATCATACTCAGTATATACGACACCTCATATGGTGTATGAATGACAACACAGTCACTGTATCTAACATCACACCTACTGTATCTGTGTAATCACACACACTTGATTGATGATATCACAGCCTATGTATGTATCAAATCACACCCACTGCATGTAGAACACCATAGGCACTGTATATGACATCACATCCACTCTTGATGACATACAATTGTTTCTATGTCATGGAACCCACTATGTTTATGACATCATATCCACTATATATGATGTCACACACACTGTGTGTATGACAACACAAGCTCTACATCTGGCTTGAAACCCATTCTATCAGCCATCACATCCACAGTATATGTCATCACACACGCTATGTGGAAGACATCACACCAACTATGTAAGACATCACAGGTGGCATATCTATGCCATCATATGCACTATACAGGACATCATATCCATACTTTATGACAACAATCCTTAGAGTTTATGACATCACATGCACTGTATTCATGACATCACATGCACTATATATGATATGTCATCTACTGTGTGTGATATCACATTCACTATATGTGTGACTTCTCACAATGACTATTTCTATGACATCACACACTCTACGTTTATGACATAGCTACTTTATATGGCATAACACAGTGTTATGACAGCACAACCATTGTGTACTTCACAGCCACTATGTCTGATATCACACCCAATGTATCTCTGTCATCACACCCAATGTATCAATTTCATCAAACCCAGGGTATGTATGACATCACCTCCACTATATGTATGTAATCATATGTAATATATATGACATCACACCCACTCTTTATGACATCACAACTCTTTATGACATCAAGTCCACTATCTGACATCACATCCACTATATCTGACCTCATGTCCACTGTATCTGTGTCATCACACCCATTCTATCAATGATATCACAGCCAATATATGTATGATATCACATCCAGTATACGTGTGACATCCTATCCACTATAGTTATGACAACATACCCGGTACATATGACATCACAGCACTGTGTGTTGATGACACCACACTCAGCATATGTATGACATCATTTGCACTTCAGATGACATCACATCCACTCTATCACAACAAATCACACTATTCATGATGTCACATCCAATTCAGGCATGACATCACACCCACTCTTATCTTTGTCATCACAACCTCTCCACTGATATCACAGCCACTTTTATATGACATCACACCCACTTTTGTATGACATCACACCCACTATACGGATGACATCATATGCACTATATAACATCACATCCACTGCTTATGTCATCACACTACTCTACTTATGACAGCACAACCTCTATATGTGAAACCACATCCAGTATGCAGGGCCACATATACCCTATACATGTGACATCACAGCCACTAATCTGTGTCATCACACCGACTGTATTGACAACATCACACCCACTTGTTGTATGACATCACACTCGGCATATGTATAGAATCTTTAGCACTGTAGAAGACATCACATCCTCACTTTATGACATCAAGCCACCATTTTTTTGACATCACACCTGCTATTTGACATCATATCCACTGTATCTCTGTCATCACATCCACTGTATTGATGATATCACACCAACTGTATTTATGAGATCTCATCTGCTATATATGATGACATCATATCCAACATATACAACATCATATTCACTAGATTTGTAACATCACAGCCACTGTATCTCTGTCTCACACCCACTCTATCCGTGATATTACACCCTTTGTATGTATGACATCACACCCACTATATGTTTAACATCATATACACTATATAAGGCATCACATCCACATTGTATGACATCACACCACATTATTTATGACTTCACATGCAGTGTACTCATGACATCACTCCCACGATATCTGACATTGCATCCACTGTGTCTGTGTCATCATAACCACTCTATTTATGATCTCTGAGAGACTGTATATATGACATCACACCCACTTTATATATGACATCTTATGCACCATACATAATGTCACATCCACTCTTTATGACTTCACACCATTGTAGTCACCACATTGCATCCACTGCATTCATGACATCACACACACTATATGACATCACACACATGAAAACACAAACGTTATATCTGCCATCTCACCCACTATATCTGACACTATATCCACTGTATCTGTGTCATCACACCCACTATATGTAAGATATCACATCCAGTGTACATGTGACATCCTATCCACTATATTTATGACATCATCCCCAGTATGTATGACATCAAAACACTGTGTGTTGATGACACCACACGCGGCATATGTATGACATCATTTGCACTGCAGATGACATCACATCCACTCGATCACAACAGACCACAGTATTTATGATGTCAAATCCACTTCAGGCATGACATCACACCCCCTGTATCAGACATCACACCCACTGTATCTTTGTCATCATAACCTCTCCACTGATATCTCATCCACTTTTGTATGACATCACACCCACTCTATATGTGACATCATGTGCACTATATATAACATCACATCCACTGCTTATGTCATCAAACTTCTGTACTTATGAGAGCACAATATCTATATATGAAACCACATCCAAGTAGGCAATGCCACATATACACTATACATGTGACATCACAGCCACTAATGTGAGTCATCACACCCACTGTATTGACATCACACCCTCTTTGTATGACATCACAATCGGCATATATATATATAGCATCATTTGCACTATAGAAGACATCACATCCTCACTTTATGACATCAAACCACCATTTTTATGACATCACACCCATTATATCTGACATCGGATCCACGCTATCTCTGTCATCACATCCACTGTATTGATGATATCACAGCAACTCTATTTATGAGATCTCATCCACTATATATGACGACATCTTATCCATTGTATAGAACGTCATATTCACTATATTTGTAACATTACAGCCACTGTATCTGTGTCATCACAACCACTCTTTGGATGTTATCACACCCTTTGTATGTATGACATCACACCGCTATTTGTATATCATCATATACACTATAAAGACATCACATCCACATTTTATGACATTACACCACATTATTTATGTCATCACATGCACTGTACTCATGACATTACTCCCACTGTATCTGACATTGCATCCACTATATCTGTGTCATCACAACCACTCTATTGACGATCTCAGACCTACTCTATGTATGACATCACACCCACTTTATGTATGATATAATTACAGCTGTTAATTTTTGCTTTTCTTTTGTGTTTAGAATCAGATCCAAAAATCATTTCTGAGACAGCTGTTAAAGAGGTTTCTACCTGTTTTTTCTAGTTCTGTGGTTTCAGGTCTTCGACTCAAGGCTTAATGCATTTTGAGTTCAGTTCTCTGCATATTGTAAGATAGTGGTCCAGTTTGGTTGTTTTGCATGTAAGTGTCAAGTTTTCCCAACATCATTTATTGCAGAGACTGTCCTTACCTACCTTTTATATTTTTGGCTTGTTTGTTGTTGGAGAAGGGAATGGCAAACCATTTCAGTATTCTTGCCTTGAGAATCCCATGAGCAGTATGAAAAGCAAAAAGATATGATACTTAAAGATAAACTCCCAAGGTCAGTAGGTGCTCAATATGCTACTGGAGAAATAACTCCAGAAAGAATGAAGAGATGGCGCCAACACAGAAACAACGCCCAGTTCTAGATGTGACTGGTGATGGGAGTAAAGTCTGATGTGATAAAGAACAGTATTGCATAGGAACCTGGAATGTTAGGTCCATGAATCAAGGTAAATTGAAAGTGGTCAAACAGGAGATGGCAAGAGTGGACATTGACATTTTAGGGATTGGTGAATGAAAATGGAATGGAATGGGTGAATTTAATTCAAATGACCATTACACCTACTACTGTGGGCAAGAATCCCTTAGAAGAAATGGAGTAGCCATCATAGTCAGCAAAAGAGTCTGAAATGGTGTGTTTGGGTGCAATCTCAAAAATGACAGAGTGATTTAAGGACAGGAACATAAAGGTCACAACAGATGGGATGGTCAAGTCTGTGTGGCAGACGACAGGCTGTGAGCACCAGTTTGTCCCTAGGCCTCTGTGTGTCCAGCCTGAGATGCTGAGCCTGCTGGGCTGTGAGCCCCATGAAGGCAGCTGTGTCATCACCTCCTGTACTGTGGTTATGGGTGTGGACAGTGGGGCCAGACAATGTTGAGTCTGTCAACCCAGCTCCAGCAGCTGCTACCTTTAATGTCTTGTGTCACAGTGTCTTGATCTTGGCCAAAGCTGAGACCCCTCTCATTAGGTTTGCTTTGGAAATTAGAAACCCTGAGATCTTAGGAAACTGTTACCTATTCCTCCTCACAGGAGCAGTTTTCTTCTGGCCTATCAGGGTGAGCACTGGGATACACTCACCCATGCACACTCACACTGACATTTAATAAGGACTGTGGATTGGGATCAGAAGAGGGACAGATATGAGGAAGGTAATATACAGGGGTTGGAGGCACTGATTGCCTGAGACATGACTCCCACATGTTTCAGGTCTTGTCCCATCTATGTCTGAGGACATCCCTACAAGTCCATGCGGGCATCATCCCCGGTGTGCAGGTGGGACACAGACAGGCTTTGAGAAACAGGAACTCATCCAGGACGTAGAACAGGTGGGAAACGAGAGGTGAGTCTGGGCCCAGGTCTGTCAACTCAGAGCTGCACATGCAATCTGCATGGGAGCTGTGTGGAGGGCTGTGTGGTGCAACGGTGTGAGGCCCAGGGCTGCGTGGATGAGGGATGAGCATTCAGGATCCCGAGGGCTATGTTCAGGGGTGTCAACCTTCAATCCAATGAAGGGGCCCCCGGGTGGTGAAGTCACTTTCTCGATGGCAGACCCTAACAGAACTTGGAACCCTGTAACCAGGCACTGACTTTCTGGCAAAAGCAACACAGCCAGCTGGGGATCACTTGGCTGGAGAGTCTTCATACAGAAGGATGTTCTCCAGCTGTGTCTCGACTGGCCAGGGCTTCTGCTTCAGGAAACCCTGGAGGGAGAGGTTTTTCAGATATTTCAGGCAGTTCAGCGCTCAACCTGGATGCCTCTGGTCCTTTGTCAGGAGGTCACCTAAGGTAATCCCACTCAAACTAGAGCTGTCCACACCAGGTCTGGCCTCCACTGGGAGCCCTCCCTGGGCAGCGCCAGCTGCCATCATCTCCATGTGCGGGGAAGGGGGACTTGAGGGGAGGTTCTCCCTCTGGGCAGGAGCGGGTTGGTGGGCATGTGGTGACCTGGGGGTCCTGTCACGGTCACACCTGAGGATAGACTGGCATTGGAGAAGCAGGATCCCTGAGGTGTTCTTCTCTGTGCCAGTGTGGACCCAAGGCTGCCAGGTGGTCAGGCGTCTGCATCCTCGGTGGGGGTCTGTGCAGAGAGTGGTGGGTGTGTGTCTGGACCTGAGATGTCTGTAGGTCTGAGAAGCACCACAGGCAGCTGACTGGTGCCTTGAGACTTTCTGCCCGGCTGCCATGCACTGTATTCACAAGGCTCCTCACGGGACTGTAGACAGGTAAGTGATCCCACCCAGCCGGTTCCCACCCTTTCCCTGCAGGTCCAAGGAGGTGGCTACCTCCTCTCTATTCTCTGTTGTTGTCCCAGGGCCTAACTCAGGGGCTCAGCCATCAATCTCTGAAATTATGCACTTGGAAAGTGATGTATTGTGTCATAGTCAAGACAATGATTTCCACTAGACGTCTCTCCCCAAACACTGAGACTTGCAGCAAGACTGTGAAGGTGTCAACTGACTGTGGCCTCTTTGGCAGACAGACCCATGGAGCCCTGCAGTGCTCCTGCTGTTTCTCACAGGGCCACCAGAGGGCAGCGTGTAGCTCCTTATGGCAAACACTGCAAGGAGATCCAACTAGTCAATCCTAAAGGCAATCAATCCTGAATATTCATTGGAAGGACTGAGGCTGAAGCGGAAACTCCAATACTTTGGCCCCCTGATGCGAAGAACCAACTTATTGGAAAAAAACCCTGATGCTAGGGAAGATTGAAGGAGGGAGCAGAAGGGTACAACAGAGGATGAGATGGCTGGATGGCATCACTGACTCAATGGACATGAGATTGCATAGCATCCGGGAGTTGGTGATGGACAGGGAAGCCTGGTGTGCTGCAATCCATGGGGTTGCAAAGAGTCAGACATCACTGAGCCACTGAACTGACTGACTGCCCCATTCAAAAGAGTCCTTTTCAATTAAACTTCCTCAGAACATGTTTGATAAACTTAAGAGAATTTCTTTAAGATATATTGACATGCTTTTCATCTCCAGTTTCATTTGGAAACTAGTGAAAAGCCATTACAAGGAACACATGTAAGGTGAGCCACTGTTTGAAGGTTGTCTCTTGTGACACATATGTGTGCTCAGTCGCTCAGTCAAGTCCAACTTTTTGTGATCCCATGGACTACAGACCAGGCTCCTCTGTCCATGGGATTTTCCTGGCAAGAATATTGGAATAGGTTGTCATTTCCTACTCCAGAGGCATCTTCTCAACCCAGGGACGGAACCTGTATCTCATGTGTTTCCTGCATTGGCAGGTGGGTTCTTTACCACTGCCCCAGCTGGATATCGACGGGTGAAGTTTTGTGCCAGCCCCTTTGTTTCTTCTTCTCTCCCCCTCATCCATCTATAGGTGACGATCTCTCTGAAACTCCTTTGGAAACTCTATGTAACGTTATCAGAGATCGTTTTCAGGCATGTTGATCTTTCCTTGTGATGTCAGTGTTTGTGTAGCAAATAATCTGCTTCTATGACACTGGGTATGTCCCTGACCCCTGGGAGACAGTGTTCAGGTGGGCAGTAGGTCTGAGTGGGAGTCAGTCCAGGGGGAGGTCTGCTCAGCACAGCCAAGGCCAGCCCACATTGTCTTCTATCCCCAAAACACTGAGAATGCTTCCCTCCCTGCCACCCATCTGCCCCACCCTCAGGGAACTTGGCTACAATCCTGTATATGCTGAGGAAGCATCAGGGTCAGAACAATGAACAGTGGTTTTAATAATTGTGAGAGAGAGATGAGGTTCTGTGTTTTCAGTTCTTATATTTATGTGTCTTGATTCACTCTTTTATTATTTTAAATTTTAATTGTAACATCATTCTTTACAGTGCTGTTAGTTTCTGCTGTTCAGCAAAGTGTATAAGTTATATATATACCCTCTTTTTTAAGATTATGTTCCCGTGTAGGTTATTACAAATAATTGAATAGAGTTCCCTGTGCTCTCCAGTAAATCTTTATCTATTTCAAGTATAGTAAAGTGTATTTGTCAATCCTAACTTATCCTTCATGCTTGTTTGGGAACCATAAGTTTGTTCTCTACATCTGAAACTCTATTTCTGTAAATAGGTTTATATATACCATTCTTTTAGATTCCATATGGAAGTGACATCATATGATATTTGTCTTTCTGTATCAGACTTCACTCAATATGACAATCTCTAGGTTCATCCATGTTGCACACATAGCATTATTTTGTTCTTTTTAAGAGTCGGTAATATTCCATTGTAAATATGAGCCACATATTCTTTATCTTTTCCTCCATTGAGGAACATTTAGTTGCTTCTGTCTTCTGCCAATTGTAAATAGTGTTGCAACGGACATTGGGGATCATGCCATACTACCCAAAGCAATCTACAGCTTCAATGCAATCCCTATCAAGCTACCAACGGTATTTTTCACAGAACTAGAACAAATAATTTCACAATTTGTATGGAAATACAAAAAACCTCGAATAGCCAAAGTAATCTTGAGAATGAAGAATGGAACTGGAGGAATCAACCTGCCTGACCTCAGACTATACTGCATCTTTTCAAATTATGGTTTTCTCTGGATATATGCCCAAGATGAAGATTACTATATCATATTTTAAGTCTTATTTTTAGTCTTTAAAGAACCTTCATACTGTCAGACACAACTGAGGGACTAAACTGAACTGACACTGATTTCCATAGTGGCTATACCAATCTACATTCTCACCAACATGGTACGAGGCTTCCCTTTTCTCCACTCCCTCTCCAGCATTTATTGTTTGTAGATTTTTTGATGATGGCGATTCTGATTCGTATGAGCTGATAACTCACTGTAGTTTTGATTTGTATTTCTCTAATACTTAGTGATGTTCACGATCTTTTCATGTTCCTCTTGGCCAGCGGTCTACCCTCTTTGGAGAAATGTGTATTTACATCTTCCACCTATTTTTTGATTGGGGATACTAATTTTTTTTTTTTTAATGTTATGCTGCATGAGCTGTTGCATATTTTGAAGATTAATCCCCTGTTGGTCACTTCATTTGCAGATATTTTCTTCCTTTCTGTGGGCTCTTTTCATTGTGGGAGAACTCTGTCTACCAGGGGTCAGTTTTTAAGTTTAACTGGCTGCATTTTTTTTATTTTTGTTTTTATTTGCATCACTCTAGGAAGTGGCTTAGAGAAGATCTTTCTGCGATTTATGTCAGAGAGTGTTCTGCCTGTTTTTCTCTAACGTTTTTATAATGCCTAGTCTTACATTTAGATCTTTAATCCATTTGCAGTTTATATTTATGTGTGGTGTTAGATATTGTTCCGATTTTCTTCTTTTACATGAAACTGTCCAGTTTTCCCAGCACCACATATTGAAGAGACTATCTTTCCTCCATTGTAATTTCTTGTCTCTTTTGTCATAGATAAGGTGAAAATAGATGTGTAGGTTTCTCTCTGGAAAGAAAAGATCCTGATGCTGGGATGAAGATGGGAGGAGAAGGGATCAACAGAGGATGAGACAGTTGGATGGCATCACCATCTCAATGGACATGAGTTTGAGTAAACTCTGGGAGTTGGTGATGAATAGGAAGGTCTGGCATGCTGCAGCCCACGGGGTCGCAAAGAGTCGGACACAACTGAGTGACTGCGCTGAACTGAGCCTCATTCCTTGGCATATGGATGTCAAGTTCTCCCAGCACTGTTTTGGGGAATACTGTCTTTCGCCCATTGAATGATC
This sequence comes from Hydropotes inermis, assembly GCA_020226075.1. Taxonomy (NCBI): domain Eukaryota; kingdom Metazoa; phylum Chordata; class Mammalia; order Artiodactyla; family Cervidae; genus Hydropotes; species Hydropotes inermis. Next base: position 31,027 of record CM035294.1, read on the forward strand.
TTACTTTTGTCAGAAATCATTTGACCATATGTATGAAGGTTTTGCTTGGCTCTGAATTCATTTCCATTGATTTATAATTTTATCTTTACGACAGTACCAGACTGTTGTGACTACTATAACTTTGTGATAATGTTGAAATCAAGGAATGTAGGTCCTCCCACATTGCTTTTCTTGCTCAAAGTTGGTTGGCAGTTTGGGCATTAGTTAGGTATTAATTAGTGAATTTTAATTAGTTCAGTAGTGAATTTTAGGATAGGTTTTTAATTTTGGACGGGTTTTTTATTTCTGTGGGGTTTTGATAGGGATTGAATTACAATTGTATATTACAGAGGCTGATATTGAAATCTTAACAGTGGTAAATCTTCTAATCCATGAAAATGGAATTTGTGCCATACACTTTATCTGCAGCATTTGGAAGTTTCACTGTGCAAATCTTCACCTCCTGAGTTAACTACTCAGTGCTGTGCTTAGTTGCTCAGTCATGTCCGACTCTTTGTGACCCCATGGACTGTAGCCCGCCAGGCTCCTCTGTCCATGGGGATTCTCCAGGCAAGAATACTGGAGTGGGTGGCCATGCCCTCCTCCAGGGGATCTTCCCAGCCCAGGGATCAAACTCAGGTCTCCCGCATTGCAGGCGGATTCTTTACCATCTGAGCCCACACGGAAACTCAGTAATTTATTTTTTCTGATGTATTTGTAAGTGTGGTCGTTTTCTTAATTTCCTTTCCAAACTGATCCTATTACTGTACAGAAATGCAAGTGAATATCAGTGTTAATTTTTGTAGTGTGTTACTTTGCTGAATTCATTTATTATTTATAACATTTTTGTGGCATCCTTAGGATTTCTACTTATGAAATCATGTCACATGTGAACATAGATAATTCTACTTCCATTTTTCATATTTGAATGTTGGTGATTTATGCATTAATTCAACTTATGTCTTTGCTGACAGTCATGTCTGAAACTACAAGTACTGTTGCTTAGAAGTGGTAAAACCCAGTATTCTTACATGCTTCCTCAAGTCAAAGGAAAGATTTTCCATGTTTCACCAATGACTGTGATGTTGGCTATGGGTTTTACATGGATGGCATTATTATGTCATGATAATTTCCCCCAAATTTAATTCGTCAGGTGATTTTAGCATGAAAAGGTGTTTAATTTATTCAACTCTTTTTTCTATTAACTGAGATGAACATGTTTTTCCCCCTTTATTCTGTTAATGTGTATGCTATCCAGATGCATTTTAATAGGTGGAAGCATCCTTGTATTCCAAAAAGAAATCCCACTTGTTCATGGTGTATAATTCTTATTATTTGCTGTTGCTGCAGCTAATTTGTGTCCGAGTCTGTGTAACCCCATAGACAGCAGCCCACCAGGCTCTGCCATCCCTGGGATTCTCCAGACAAGAACACTGGAGTAGGTTGTCATAGATAGCTATAAATGATTATTATATAAAGAGATATATATGCACTTCCAACTTCTGCTCAGCCTTCCAGAATCCTGGTAGGGTGGCAGGTGATGTCCAGGCTATAACACTGAACCACAGAGATTTATGCTTCTTATTAGTCATTGATGACTGATATTACTGCTCCATGAGTGTTGTTTCACACAGTCAATGACTGTCTGGCTTAGACCTGCATCCACCCATCTCCTGCCTCTGTTTCTCACCCTCTACTCCTTCCTTCTGAGATTCACTCACTTCTTCCTTAAATACACCCTTCCTCATTCTCAGTGAGAGCCTAAGAGAGGCAAACACTATAGTCTTTTTCATCTGAAAATATTATTAATCCTTTTTTATTCCTGAGTGATAGTTTGTGTGTTAATAGCTCAATCTTGTCTGACTCCTTGAGACCTCATGGACTGTAGTTCAGCAGGCTCCTCAGCCCATGGAATTCTCCAGTATGTTGCCATTTCCTTCTCCAGGTGATCTTCCCAGCCCAGGGATTAAAGCTGGGTCTCCTGCATTGCAGGCAGGTAGTTTAGAATGAAAAATTCAGACTGTTTCTGCACAAGGAACCACAGAGCCCCGTAGGGCCACCAGAGGGGACTGTCTGACTGAGACCTGCATCCAACCATCTTCTGCCTCTGTGTTTTTCTGCTAATGACAAACACACTGCCCCGTTTAAAAGGGGCCCTTTCCTAGTTAGTCTTCCTCAGGAAATGGCAACGGACTCCAGTATTCCTGCCTGGAGAATTCTGTGGACAGGAGAGCTTGGTGGGCTACAGCCCATGGGGTCACAAAGAGTCGGACATGACTGAGCAACACACACACACACACACACACAGAACATGTTTTGGAAAAAGTCAAAATCCAGGACAAGTAAAAATGTAAGGTGAGCCAGTGACTGGAAGTTTTCCCTTGTGACACATTACAAAGATTTAAAGTCCATGTCTAAACCCCCTATCTCTGTCCACCTCTGTCCCCTCCTTCCTTCATTCATCTATAAACACATGTCTATGAAAAATATCTTTTCACAATCTATTTAATGTGTTAGAGATATTTCTCAATCATGTTGCCCCTTCTTTCTGATGTGAATCTTGGTTGGCACTCTGTTTATGAGATCTGATCCCTTAAATCTGTTTGTCACTTCCACTGTATAATTGTAAGGGATTTGACTGTAGGTCATATATGAATGGTCTAGTGGTTTTCTCTACTTTCTTCACTTTAAGCCTGAGTTTTGCAATAGGAGCTCATGATCTGAGCCACAGTCAGATCCCAGTCTTGCTTTTGCTGACTATGTAGACCTTCTTCTTCAGCTGAAAAATATAATCAATCTGATTTTCGTATTGGCCACCTGGTGATGTCCATGGATAGAGTCATGTCTTGTTGTTGTTGTTAAAGGGTGTTTTCTATGACCAGCATGTTCTGTGGACAAAACTCTGTTAGTCTTGGCCCTCTTCATTTTGCACTACAAGGCCAAACTTGCCTATTATTCTGGATATCTCTTGACTTCCTCCTTTTGCATTCTAATCCTTTATGATGAAAAGGACATCTTTTCCTTTCTTTCTTTCTATTTTTTTTTTTTTTTTTTGGTGTTAGTTCTAGGAGGTCTTGTCGGTCTTCATAGAACCCGTCAACTTCAGCATCTTTGGCAGTAGTGTTTGGGGCATAGACTAGGATTATTGTAATATTGAATGGTTTGCCTTGGAAACAAACAGAGATCATTCTACAATTTATGAGACTGCACCCAAGTGCTGCATTTTGGACTCTATTGTTGACTACAAGGCCTGCTCCATTTCTCCTAAGGGATTCTTGAAAACAGTAGTAGATATAATGGTCATCTGAATTAAATTCACCCATTCCAGTCCATTTTAGTTCACTGATTCCTAAGATGTTCACTCTTGCCATCTTCTGCTTGGCCACATCCAATTTACCTTGATTCATGAACCTAACATTTCAGGTTCCTGTGTGATACTGTTCTTTACTGCATGGGACTTTACTTTCACCACCAGACACATTCAGAATTGAGCATCATTTCTGCTTTGGCCCAGCCACTTCTTTCTCTCTGGAGCTGTTAGTAGTTGTCCTCCACTCTTCCCCAGTTTAGCATACTGAATGCCTTCTGACCTGGGGGGCTCATCTGGCAGTGTCATATCTTTGTGCCTTTTCTTGCTGTTTATGGTGTTCTCCAGACAAGAATACTGAAGTTGGTTGCCATTTCATCCCCTAGTGGACCATTTTTTGTCAGCACTCTTCATTATGACCCATCCATCTTGGGTGACTCTGTATATCATGTCTGATGGCTTCACTGAGTTGTGAAAACCCCTTCATCACTACAAGGCTGTGATCCATACGAGAACCAAACTCTTTTGATTACTATAGCTTTGCAGTAAGTTTTGAAATCAGTAATGGTATTCTCCCATATTACATTTTCTTCTTGTGATTATTTGGCTATTTTGGGGTATATTAGTTGTAAAGTGTTTTAAGATAGGCATTTGGGTTTAGGGTGGAGTTTTGATCAGGATTGCATTGGAATTGTAAATTGTGATGGTTAGTATTGAGATCTTAGCAATAAGTCTTCCAGTGCATGAAAACAGGATTTGTGTCATTTAATGTCTTCACAAAGTTTGACATTTCACTGTGCAAGTCTTCACTTTTTTTGTTCAGTTAATCACTAAGTAGTTTATTCTTTCTGAAACAATTGTAAACAAAACTGTTTTCTTAATTTCCTTTTCACTTTAATCATTAATGTACAGAAGTGCCACTGATTTTCAGCATTGACTTTGGTGTATGTCCTTGTTACTTTGCTGAATTAATTTTTTATTTATAACATTATTTTTTGTGGCATACTTAGGATTTCTACATTTGAGATCATGTCATGGGTGGACATAGATAATTCTACCTCTTTTCAGATTGAAATGTCACTGATTTATCTGTCTGTCTGGATGTCTTTCTTTTCTGACTGTTATGGCTAAGACTCTCAGTGCTGTGTTGCATAGAAGTGGCAAAACCTAGCATTCTTATGTGTTTCCTAATCTCAAAGGAAAAATTTTCAGTCTTCATCACTGGCTGTGATGTTGGCTGTGAGTTTTACTTGTCTGTGTGTAGTCAGTTGTGTCCAACTCTTCATGACCTTTTGCACTGTAGCCCACCAGGCTTCTCTGTCCATGGGACTCTCTAGTCAAGAATACTGGAGTAAGTTGATGTTTCATCCTCTAGGGGGTCTTCCTGATCCAGGGATTGGACCTCTGTCTCTTGCATCTCCTGGTTTGCAGGCAAATTCTTTACTGCTGAGCCATCAGGGTCTTTAACTTTATGGTGGTAGTTTCCTTCAAGTGTTATTTGTCACGGTTTTTTTTTTTTTAAATCATGAAAAAGTTTTGAAGTTTTTAAATTGCCCTCTCTGCATTAATTGCGATCATGGTTTTTCCCTACGTTATGTGAATGTGGTGCATTTCTTGCTTGCTTGCTTGCTTGCTTGCTAAGGTGCTTCAGTCATGTCCAACTCTGTGCGACCCCCATGGACAGCAGCCCACCAGGCTCCTCTGTCCACAGGATTCTCTAGGCATGAACTCTGGAGTGGGTTGCCATTTTCTTCTCCAACGTGGTGCATGATACCAATGCATTTTACAATGATGAAGCATTCTTGCATTCCAGGAAAAATTGCACTTGTGTATATTGTACAATTCTTACTATATGAATTGATATAAATGATTACTTATATATGTATATATGTATATATATATATATGTATACATATTTGTATATATATATATATGTATATATGTACACACATGCTCACAGCTTCAGCTCTGGCTTCCTAAACCCTGGTAGAGTGACAGGTGGCCAAGATGCAGCACTGGACCACAGAAGTTAATGCTTCTAATTTCTCATGATCATCATCACTACTGATCCATGGGTGTTGTTTCACACAGTCAGTGAGTATCTGACTTAGACCTGAATCTGCCCATCTCCTGCCCCCACGTCTCACTGCACTCCTTCCTTCTGGGACTCACTCAAACGACATCCTTCCTCACTCTCAGTGAGAGCCTGAGAGAGGCAAATGCTCATAGTCTGAAAATGTTTTCATCGGAAAATTTTCTTATTTTGCTTTTATTCTTGAGTGATAGTTTAGAATGAAAAATCTACAGACCATTTCTGTGATGTTTCCTTTGGCATCTGAAGCTGCTTTTCCCTTGTGTTCCCTGCTACATTGTGACTGATGACTGGTCTACTGTTGGGTGTCACTTGGTCTGCCTTCCCTGCTCTGTGATAAAGTCTCCAATTGTCTTTAATATTCCACAGTCCATGACTATAGGGTGAGGTTTGAGGAACCTCCATACTGTTCTCCATTATGGGTGTGTTTCATAGTGTCTTATTCACTGATGGTTCCATATTGTCTTTTAGGACTTTAACAGATTTATAGGAATTTCTTTTATAAGGTAGTCAAATTATTCTATTTCATGAAGCACTTGAGGTCTAATCCTCCCATAGTAGTCTCTGCTGACCCTCATTCATGGTGCCATAAAGGCATGTTTTGCTGATACTGGATCCTTGCTGGTTTGTAGGGTTTGATATGTATATAAATATGGTTTTTTTTGTTGTTTTTGCTCATGTGATGGAGCAAAAAATTTCTACCTCTTGCCCCTTATGTTAAGTGTTATTTTGGTTTTCAGTCAGGAAAGGATTTTTAATTTTCTCAAATGCATTCCGGGCCTATGGAGAAGAATATTTAGAATTCTTCTTAAGTATCATTCCCTTCATGTTCCTCCCAACACAAATATGTCACTTATAACTCCAGTGAAAATAAAACGTCCCCCACTCCCTGCCTTCACCCTCTTCCTTTCCTTAGTTATATCCATAGAAATTATAGTCAGACACTGGCTGCCTGAATCAGAGGCTGTTTTATTCCATTTGGGCTGCTGTAACAAATACCATAGACCAAGTAGCATGTGAACAGCAGAAATTTACTTCTTAACAGTTATAGGTGCTGAGAAGTACAAGATCAAGGTGAATGCAGATTCCATGACTAGAGAGGAACCACTTTCTGGTTCATAGGAGGATTGTTTTCAGTGCACTCCCACCTGTCAGAAGAGAGGAGGGGCTCTCCCAGGCCCATTTTGCAAGAGCACTCTTCTTTCTTGAGGTCTCTGCCTCTGACTTAATCACATCCACCTGCCCCACCTCCTCATACCATCACCTTAGAGGTTAAGATTTCAGCATATGAATGACTCCTGAGGGCCCTGCGCATGCTCAGTACAAAAACAGAGGAGCCCACACCTGCCCCTTTCCCGGGAGGGCTCCACGCATGCACGGTGCAGGGGCTAAATGAGGACCCACTGCTATTGAGGTATCTTTTATATGTCACTGATTTTTATCTGTCTCATCTATGTTGAAAATATATTTTCACATCTGTCACATAATATAACCTCATTAGTGTCCTTTTTACTTTATGGAAACTGTGCTTTGCTTTGTTTTTTGAATAAAAACTTGAATTTTTTTATTTATTTAGCAAGATTGAAGTTACACAGAGCAATCGTTCAACCTAGGAATAGAAGCGAAAATTTTACACATTGGAAATGAAAGATGAATTAAACATGGAAAACCTAAAATTACCAATTGGAAAGTACATACTCTGCTTCAATTGGTACAACTAAATGCTGGGTTTTGGAAAATGAAAGTATTATTTTTCTATATGGAAATATATGTACCCTGTCAAGCCAATAAAAAATTAGTGTTGTATAAATAAAACTAGAAAACCTGTATAAAAAAGAATTATGTAAAGATACTGAAGAATTTCACACCTAAAAATTGGACATGATAGGCTACATGAATAATTTTCTGAACAACAAAAATTACCAAATTTCAATCTAGAGTGGACAGAAACTTCAAACAGACCACTTTCATAAACTTATTTTAACAGTTGCTCACACATTCATCCAGGGATGGCCTGAGGAACTGATTTCTTTGAACTGTTGGAAAACTGCAATTTATTTTATAAAGGTACTTTTACCCTTGCCTTAGCATCAATTAAACAATCCCCATTTTTAGAACTGTGCCTTGTTTAAGTTTAAAATGTACATGTGAAAACTCCTGACAACACAGAGCTTATTTTATACATAGAAGTTTGTGTCTCTTAATCCTTTAACCCATCTTGTCTCTCTACTCACCACTAGCAACTATGTGTTTGTTCCTTATATCTGTGAGTATGTTTCTGTTTGATTACTTAGTGTTTCCATTTTATTTTTATTTATTTAGTTATTTATTTACTTAGTCCCTGCCACATAGCTTGCAGGATTCTAGTTCCCCAAGCAGGGAGCAAACACAGGCCCCTTGCAGTGCGTGTGTAGAGTCCTAACCACTAGATCACCAGGGATTTTACTGTTTTCTTTTCTAGAGTCCAGAAATAAATGATAACATACAGTAAGTATTTGTATTTTTCTGATTTATTTCACTAAGCATAATATTCTCTGGATCCATCCATGTTTTACAAATGGTAAATTTTCACTCTTTTCTGTAGCTGAGTGGTATTCCATTGTGTGTGTGTGTGTGTGTGTGTGTGTGTAATTTATTTTAATCAACTCATATGTTGCTGGGCATTTAGATTGCTTCCATATCTTAGTTACTGTAATTAATGTGGTACAAATATTGGAGTCCATGTATATTTTTGAATTGGTGTTTTTATTTTCTTCAGATATGTATACCTAGGAGTGAAACTGCTGGATCATGAGGTAATCTTAGTTTTTGTTTTGCATACTGTTTTGCATACTGGCTGTACCATTCTACCTTCCCACCAACAGCGTCTAAAGGTTCCTTTTTCTCCACATACTCCCCAGCATGTTATTTCTGATCTTTTTGATGATAGCATGTGGTCAGTGATACTGCATTGCAGTTTGGATTTGCATTTTTCTAATGATTTAGAATGTTGAGCATCTTTTCATGTGCCTGTTGATCATTTGTATATCTTCTTTGAAAGAATGTCTATTTAGATTTCTGCCCTTTGAAAAATGAGATTTATTTTGTTTGCTATTAAGTTGCATGAGTTCATTTTTAATTTAATTTTTATTTTTTACTGGAGAAGAGTTGATTTACAATATGGTATTAGTTTCCAGTATACAACAAAGTGATTGAGTTATATATATTCATAGATCTATACTTTTTCAGATTCTTTTCCCTTATAAATTATTACAGAATATTGTGGAGAGTTCCCTGTGCTATACAGTAGGTCTGTGTTGATTATTTTACATATAGTAGCATCTGTGTATTAATCTCAACCTCCTAATTTATCCTTCCCTTCACTTGTACCATTTGGTAATCATAAGTTTGCTTTTAAAATTTGTGTATTAGTTTCTATTTTGTGAATAAGTTCATGTGTACCACTTTTTAGAGTCTACATATTAACAGCATCATATGATATTTATCTTTCTCTGTTGACTGACTACACTTCTATGATCATCTGCAGGTGCATCCAAGTTGATACATATGGCATCATTTCATTCTTTTTATGGCTTAGTAGTATTCCATTGTGTATATGCACCACATCTTCTTTTTTTTTTTTTTAACCACATCTTCTTTATCCACTTGGCAGTGGACATTTAGGTTGCTTCCACATTTTAGGCATTGTAACTAGTAGTGCATTATCCTTTCAATTGACAGCTTTCTCCCAGTATATGTCCAGGAGTGGGATTGCTGGATCGTGAGGTAGTCTTATTTTTGAAGAGCCTTCATCGTGTTTCCCATACTGGGTGCACCAATTTATATTCCCACCAACAGTGTTCAACTATTTCTTTTCCCCCACATCCTTGCCAACAATTATTTGTGTTCTTTATTTTGGTAGGTGTGAGGGGGTAACTTCTGTTGGTGTGGATTTGCATTTCTTTGATGATTACAGATGTAAAGCATCTTTTCCTGTGCCTGTTTGCCATCTGTATATCTTCTTTGGAAAAGATGTCTATTAAGATCTTTGGCGCTTTTTAAAATGATGGTTTTTTTGTTTGTTTGTTTGCTATTGAGTTGTATGAATTTTTATATATTTTAGATATTAGCCCCTTACAAAATATATGAATTGCAAATATTTTCTGCTATTTCATTTCATTTCGTTTCGTTTCATTTCTCTCTGTTTTATTTTGTTGACCTCTGCTATAATTCCAGCTGTTACTTTTTGCTTTTCTCTTGTGTTTAGAATCAGATCCAAAAATCATTTCTGAGACAGCTGTTAAAGAGGTTTCTACCTGTCTTCTCTAGTTCTGTGGTTTCAGGTCTTCGACTCAAGGCTTAATGCATTTTGAGTTCAGTTCTCTGCATATTGTAAGATAGTGGTCCAGTTTGGTTGTTTTGCATGTAAGTGTCCAATTTTACCAACATCATTTATTGCAGAGACTGTCCTTACCTACCTTTATATTTTTGGCTTGTTTGTTGGTGGAGAAGGGAATGGCAAACCACTTCAGTATTCTTGCCTTGAGAATCACATGAGCAGTATGAAAAGCAAAAAAAATATGATACTTAAAGATGAACTCCCAAGGTCAGTAGGTGCTCAATATGCTACTGGAGAAATAACTCCAGAAAGAATGAAGAGATGGCGCCAACACAGAAACAACACCCAGTTCTGAATGTGACTGGTGATGGGAGTAAAGTCTGATGTGATAAAGAACAGTATTGCATAGGAACCTGGAATGTTAGGTCCATGAATCAAGGTAAATTGAAAGTGGTCAAACAGGAGATGGCAAGAGTGGACATTGACATTTTAGGGATCAGTGAACTAAAATGGAATGGAATGGGTGAATTTAATTCAAATGACCATTACACCTACTACTGTGGGCAAGAATCCCTTAGAAGAAATGGAGTAGCCATCATAGTCAGCAAAAGAGTCTGAAATGGTGTGTTTGGGTGCAATCTCAAAAATGACAAGAGTGATTTAAGGACAGGAACATAAAGGTCACAACAGATGGGATGGTCAAGTCTGTGTGGCAGACGACAGGCTGTGAGCACCAGTTTGTCCCTGGGCCTCTGTGTGTCCAGCCTGAGATGCTGAGCCTGCTGAGCCTGCTGGGCTGTGAGCCCCATGAAGGCAGCTGTGTCATCACCTCCTGTACTGTGGTTATGGGTGTGGACAGTGGGGCCAGATAATGTTGAGTCTGTCAACCCAGCTCCAGCCCCTGCTACCTTTAATGTCTTGTGTCACAGTGTCTTGATCTTGGCCAAAGCTGAGACCCCTCTCATTAGGTTTGCTTTGGAAATTAGAAACCCTGAGATCTTAGGAAGCTGTTGCCTATTCCTCCTTACATGGGCAGTTTTCTTCTAGCCTACCAGAGTGAGCACTGGGATACACTCACAGATGCACACTCACTTTGACATTTAATAAGGACTGTGGATTAGGATGAGAAGAGGGCCAGATATGAGGAAGGTAATAAGAATAATATACAGGGGTTGGAGGCACTGCCTGCCTGAGACACGGACTCCCATATTTTCCAGGTCTTGTCCCAGCTATGTCTGAGGACATCCCAAGAATTCCATGCTGTCATCATCCCTGGTGTGCAGGTGTGGATACTGACAGGCTTTCAGAGAGAGGGACTCATCCTGGACAGGGAACAGGTGGGAAATGTGAGGTGAGTCTGGGCCCAGGTCTGTCAACTCAGAGCTGCACACACAGCCTGCCTGGGAGCTGTGTGGAGGGCTGTGTGGTGCAACTGTGTGAGGCCTGGGGCTGCGTGGATGAGGGATGAGAGGTCAGGATCCCAAGGGCTATGTGCAGGGGTGTCAACTGTCAACCCAAGGAAGGGGCCCCTGGCTGGTGAAGTCACTTCCTCGATGGCACACCCTAACAACTCGGAGCCCTGTAACCAGGCACCCACCTTCTAGCAACAGCGCCACAGCCAGTTGGGGCTCACTTGGCTGGAGAGTGTTCATCCAGAAGGATGTTCTCCAGCTGTGTCTCAACTGGCCAGGGCTTCTGCTTCAGGAAACCCTGGAGGGATAGATTTTTCAGATGTTTCAGGCAGTTCAGTGCTCAACCTGGATGCCTCTGGTCCTTTATCAGGAGGTCACCTAAGGTAATCCCAGTCAACCTAGAGCTGGCCACACCAGGCCTGGCCGCCACTGGGAGCCCTCTCTGGGCAGCACCAGCTGCTGTCATCTCCATGTGCAGAGAAGTGGGACTTGAGGGGAGGTTCTCCCTCTAGGCAGGAGTGGGATGGTGGGCATGTGGTAGCCTGGGGGTCCTGTCACAGTCATACCTGTGGATGGCTGGCAGTGGGTAAGCAGGATTCCTGAGGTGGTCTGCTCTGTGTCAGTATGGACCCAAGGCTGGCAGGTGGTCGGGTGTCTGCGTCCTCAGTGGAGGTCTGTGCAGAGAGTGGTGGGCGTGTGTCTGGAGGGGAGATGTCTGGGATCCGAGAAGCACCACAGGCAGCTGGCCGGCCGCCTGAGACTCTCTGCCCGGCTGCTGTGCACTTGTTCACAGGACTCCTCACGGGACTGCAGGCAGGAGCCGGTCCTTGGAGCCCCATGCTCCACATCCCGGCATGAGGGGCAGGAGCCCTACACCAGCCACAGAGTCCATGGAGGGCACAGGGTGAGTGTCAGGTGGGAGGAGACCTGGCACCCAGGACGTTCTCAACCCCAGAGCCACCCTGACCCGCCCCTTGGTCCGTCCTGGAGTCCTACTCCCTGAGGAACCTGACACTGTCAGCTCTGTGAAGTGCCCTTGTGGCCCAGGCCCTGACTTGTCCAGATGCGTAATCATTGTTCACTTACATGTGGGACTCTCAGAAGGAGATTGTGATAGGATTTCACTTAATGTCTCCAAGGAGCCTGTCTGCATTTTTCTACAGTTTATCCTGTAGTAAGTCCATCCCCAGGCATCTATGTGGGCCTGAGAATCCCGATGACTCTCACCCCAGGATGAGCCCCTCTCACCCCAGGTCTCATCCACAGAATGGGAAGTTTTGGACACCACCACAGGGATGATGCAGTTAACACCCAGGGAGCTATCCAATACAAAGTGCCCCGAGATGCAAACACACATAACCATGGCCCAGTGCCAGTTCACTCGTGATGCCAGGACAGTTATCCTGCGGAGGGCACTCCTGCCCCTCCGCCTACCCTGAGTCCTGGACGCTTGGGGACTCAGGCTGAGCTCCAGCCCCTGCCTTCCTGGAGTCTTTGGTGCCGCTTCTGACTCATGTCTCTGCTGTGTTCCACTCCAGGGGGCGAGTGTGTCCGTGGGGGACAGGAATGAGACCTGCAGGGTGTGGAGCATCCAGAGACGCAGCCTGGAGACGGTGGTGGGTAACCTGGTGCCTGCCTTCCTGGGCCGTGACCCCTCCTACCTCCCCACATTCCTGGGCACCTACAGGGCTTTTGGTACCCCCCAGCAGGTGCTGGACCTTCTCTTCATGAGGTGAGCACTTCCCCTCCCTAACTGTGGACTCAGGGGGAACTGGGCAGCTTCCAGCTCTGAGTCGTGGGAATGTCTGCCCACCTCTCTGAGCCCCATTTGGTCCCTTCTGCACACAAGGGGAAAGGGAGGAGAAGCCCCCAGGGTGGCTGTGGGGACTAAGTGGGTGTGTCCTGGAAAGTGCTTTCGGAACCTGGTCCCCTGGAAAGGCTGGGGTTGTGATGAGCCATCATGTTCCTCCTCACCTCGAGGAAGCCTCTGTCTCGGTTGGCTCTGTGCCTTTGACTTTGGCCCAAAGCATTTTCCCAATTGCAAGGTGAGGTGTGAGAGGCGCCCTGTCCTGGGAGAGTGAGAGCAGGGGTTCCTGGGCGTGATCAGATGTGCCCCAGGCACTCGAAAGGGGATGGTTGGGCTCTTTTGTTCTTGAAATATAGAGAAAGGTGCACAAGGTGCAGGCACTTTTCTAGGAACAAGCATCATGTAATGCATCGAGCAGAGAGCAGTCCTGCCCCCCAGGGCTTCAGTTCCCTCGGGGTGAGGGGCTGGGGGAGAGGGGAACCCTGTCGCACTAGCTGTCACATTCGGGCGTGTCTCCAGTACTGTCCATGTTACACCTTCCAGGCCTCCTATAGGTACGGATGCATCCTCCGTTACTGTGATGAGGATGATGGACCCCTGAACCAGCTGAAAATATGAGTTGATTGTGACAGATGGAGCGCCTGCCTTCCCCAGAGAGCTGCCAGGAGTAATGGGGTTGCTGGATGGGCAGGGCTAGCAGAATCCTGGGTGTCACATAGTCTGGATCCTACTGGGGGCCAAGGTCTGGGTGACTTCTCCTGGAAAAGAGGAAAGGAGGTCAAGAGAGCTGTGGAGGGGTCTGGGGTGCTCTGAGGAGCATCTGGTAGGTCAGAGGTCACAGTCCACCCCATGAGAGTCCACACCGGTCCCCTGTCCATCCCAGTCCTGCCTCTACCCCTGATCCTGGGACCCAGAGCACAAAGCGTGGAGAGCATCCTGCTCACTGTCTGGTGGAACCTCAGCTGGGGTTGCTCAGCTGGTGCTCAGGGGACCTATTGACAATTAGGGGACAGCTGAGCCCTCGCTTTTAAAGGATGAATGTTAATGGGAGGAGGAGATGAAGGCACGTTCCTAGGGGATGAGGCAGCCTTTAGATGTAGGAGGTAAATCTGAGGTGTTAGGAGGCCCACAGGAAGCCTGGACAGGTGACGGAGTCTGTGTGTGCCCACCTGGGCCAGATACACCACTTCGTGTTCCTGAGATGCAGTGACCAGAGTAGACGCCCGGCCTGCCCTCCCAGTGGTGACACCAGGGGGTGGGGCAGGGGGAAGGTCAGTGCACCATGTTAGGCTGCCCTCAGGAAACGGACAGATGGTCACGCCGGGGATCAAGGGCTGTCACTTGAGCAGACTCGTTGGTGGCCCCTCCCCTGTGTCCAGGCCTCCTCTGCCTGATCAGCCAGGTGAGATGGAGCGTGGAGGACAACTGACCTCTGGATGGGCAGGGGCAGAAGGCCCAGAGGCCCAGTTCCCTGAAGTGCGGCCCTGGAGTGCATTGTGGCGGGAAGTCCAGGTCTCTTACTCTGCTGCCCATGTGACGCTCCCAGGGCCATGGCCTCCATCCTGGGCACCTGGATACAGTTTTACCCTGAGGACTTCCTGCAGTCCCCAGAATGTCCCTGCCTGAAGATGCTCCTCGGGTACATAGAGCTCAGCATGCCCAACTCGGTCCTGGACCAGCGAGCCCACCATCTCCTGGCGCAGCTGGTGACCCTGGAGCCCACTGAGGCAGAGGGGCATGGTGACAAGGAGGAGGGGTGGGTGAGGAGGAGGGGAGCAAATAAGGAAGGGAGGGGGCTGGGCCACACAGAGCAGCGCCTCCTGAGGCTGGAGCTAGACCAGGTGCATTGAGGAGGCTCAGATCACTATTCCCCTGGACAGCAGCCTGGGAGGACTTCCTGGGGGAGGTGGCATCTTGGATTGAAATTTCAGGGCTAAGTGGCGAGTAGCGTCCTGTCTTTGGGATCCATGGACAAGCAGTCTTACTAACAGTGTTTTCGCTTCTGGGAGAAACAGCACCCACTGGAGAAGAATCTCTGGAAACATCCCCAGACCTAGAGCCAACAGCACCCCTACTGCCTGCCACAGCTCCACAGGCAGAGCAAGCTCAAAGCCCAGCTCCCATTCAACTTACAGGGACTGCATCAAATAAACATGCTGGCACCAAACCCAGAGCTGCAGCGTGCTCATGCCGTGGCTCTGCCTTAGGCTTGGAATTGAGGAAAAGTACCTCCAGGCTCCTCTTCTAGATCCAGAGAACGTGCAAAAAACAGCTCTCTTCCTTCTTCAGAGCCTGAATCTCCCGGAAATCC
The DNA here is from genome assembly GCA_020226075.1 of Hydropotes inermis. Taxonomy (NCBI): domain Eukaryota; kingdom Metazoa; phylum Chordata; class Mammalia; order Artiodactyla; family Cervidae; genus Hydropotes; species Hydropotes inermis. The sequence continues at coordinate 46,253 of CM035294.1, forward strand.
TGTGCCAGGGCTGCTTCTACAGCCTCAGTCCCCAGACTTAAGCCAACCTCGGCCAGGGCACTGCCTCGGTTCTGGAGCACCTTGGTGCTTTGTAGTCAGCTGTGACTCTGGTGTTATCCAGCTGTGCTTCTAGAGACCCCAGCAGACACAGCTTTTCTAGCAGCTCAGGCACTGGAACCAGTTCCTCCCCTAACATCCCTGGAGCTGCTCCCACTTTGTCAGCCAGCCTCGCCTTCCCAGGCAGATGCCATGCTGGCCCTGTGCCAGCGCCAGCCCTGAGCCTGTGTCTCCACCCTGATACTTCCCTCTCTTAATATGTGTTTTGATTTTTGATTACATGTACAAACTTATGTTTCTGTGAGGTAAAGTGAACTTAGAAACTGAATTCTATGAGTTTTTAAATTGTATGTGTGAGTGGCATGGAGAACATTCACTAGGATGACCATGTCTGTTGTCTGTTGCAGAGCATCTGCATCCTATTTGATGCCAAATAATGCTACAGGCTGGGAAGGCACTGCCCTCGACTCTCCCCTCATCTGTTGATGGACAACAGGACTATTTTCACCTGTAGGCTCTTGTGCATAGTGCTGCTCTGAACAGTTGTGTACAGGCTTGTGACTGTCTTGTGTTTACTTCTTTCAGCGTGATGTAGGAGCGGAACGTGTCCGTCTACTGAATAGTGTCTAGTTGCCTTTTTGAGGACATGTGGTAGAAGTGTTGCATTAGTGTTTCCATTTCCAAGTCTTCATTATTGTTGAAGTGTCCTCTCTGCCACACATTCCCCCCACCTGGTCCTTAACTCTGGGGAAGAAGCCTTTGAGGAAGCCCCTGTGGCCTGCCACTGAATGAAGCAGCTCGTGTCTCAGGTGAGCCCACAGCCTCAAACCCCTGGGAGATACTGGCAGAGGCCTCCGGCTGAGTCATGGTCCATTCCTGCACCAGAGACAGCGTGAGATCCAGTCTGTGATCATCACCTTGCTTCTTTTTTCATTTGTCGCCACCCCAGGTCCACTCCTCCTTTGACCCCAATGCCCTACTCTCACCTCTTCTGATGTTAGTTTGAGTGTTGTGTGTATTGTGTGGACACCCAGAGACATCTAATCCAGGTGAGTGGGCATGTTCTGGGGTTCTGGCTCTCTAATTCCCAAAGCCAAGCTGGTGTGTGTGGTGCAGCCCTAGCCGAGGATGGCCTGAGACTCTGCCCCTGCCCCAAGCCCTGTTTTTTCCCACTCGTATTTGGGCCTCAGTTTTCCAAACAGAAATTGACGGATTAAATGGGAGCTTTTAAAGCCTGCACAGAGTCTTCCCAGCCTTCCCCATCTCTGGGTGGTTTACAGCTGGGTGACAAGCAACCCCAGGCCTCGTCATAGCTGGAAGGCACCCCTCAGTGGCTCTGCGGGCCTCTCTTTACTGCTGTGAGGAAGAGGGTTCAGACTCACTTAGCTTCGTGTCCTGAAGGATAAGTTTTCCCCAAGAATGGCTGAGACACTGTGAGTGAAGAAGATGACTTGCACAGGGACCACATGCAAGACTGTGATCTGCAGAATAGACAGGCCATCTCTACTCACGGTACCTATGCGAGGAGATCTCTCTGAAGTGGGGATAGTCACGTTCAAGTTCACACTGTGTTTTAAAGCCGAAGTACTATTTTCCTTGATAGTAGATATTGTAGTTTAGAGCACAGCTGAAAGAATAATGTTTGGCTCATCCAGACAGTCCCATTATGGAAGCGAATCAGGGTGAGAGTGGGTCAGGGGCTTCAGTAAACACAGAGAGAAAGTTACCCTGTGGTTTAAGACGAAATCGACTGATTGGCCCCCACAGTTGTCATGACCCAGGATTTCTCAGGTGGAATTACCACAGGAGGTTGTGTGGGGAGCCCCAGGCACCTTTGGTCCTGATTGCCTTGAGAGACTGATCCCTGGGGCCTACACCTCGGAGGGCAGCCTTCTTCAGTGTGGGTGTTTGCAGACTGGGCATGGAGCCAGTGCCAGGAACTCTCAGGCTCTGGAAGTGGGAAAGCTTGGTACGAAATGGGTGATAGCTGAGAAGGAGCCTTCCCTCCTCTTGACCAAGCATCATCAGGTGAAGTCTTTGATTTTCAAGTGCTTCATACCAGTCCATAATGGGTAACTACTACATAACATGAGTTTGTCATGAGTCTCTCTGTGAAAAAACCTTCTCAGCCCCAAGCATCTTAGATCATTGGATTAATTGGGAGACAGCTGATGGCATGGGTAAGATGGCTTCTCCATACAATCCATGTTCCTGCAATTATCCACTCAATGCCCTAGCATGTAGTTGAAACCAAAAAAAAAGAAGAAGGAAAAAGAAAAAAGAGCTGTGCTTAGTGCTTCCACTTAGAGGTGGTTGCAGGTTTCTATTGGGAAACAGGAGTGTTTCATTCCTGGTAAGGCATGTGACCATTTATAAACCTTTCAATAATATCAGTGGCTGAAAGTCATTCCAAATGCTCTTTGTCTTCTGATTCGGTAAGATTAGGGGTCTGTTTTGAGATTTACTGAGCATGGCAGTTCCTCAGACTTGAATTTTTGTAACACTTTTTGTCTGTTCTATTCTATTTTTTAAATTTTTATATTCTTTGTATGTGGTTCCTTTTAACGCATTGTCTCATACATTTAAAAAGATAGGATTCTGAAGATGGCGGAGGAATAGGACAGGGAGATCACTTTCTCTTCTACAAATTCATCGAAAGAACAACAGAACGGTGAAGAAAGTTTACAAAACAACTTCTGATCGCTAGCATAGGACATCAGGCGCCCAGAAAAGCAGCCCATTGTCTTCGAAGGGAGGTAGGACAAAAATATTAAAGATTAAAAAAGGGACACAAGAGAACGAGGGACGGAGACCCGTCCCGGGAAGGGA
>CM035294.1:59138-83062 GCA_020226075.1 Hydropotes inermis
TAGGTGAGTGATCACACCATCTGCGATTAGGGTGGTGTTATCTGCATATCTGAGATTACCGATATTCCTCCAGGCAGTCTGGATTTCAGCTTGTGTTTCACCCAGCCCAGCATTTAGCATGATGTACTGTGCTTCTGAGTTAAATAAGCAGGGTGACAATATACAGCCTTGATGTTCTCCTTTCCCAAATTTGACCCAGTTTGTCGTTCCACGCCTGTTTCTAACTGTTGCCTCTTGACCTGTATACAGTTCTTGCAGGAGGCAGGTAATGTTTTTCTGCTACTCCCAGCTCTTGAAGAATTTTCCACAGTTTGTTATGATCCACAGAGTCAAAGGCTTTGTTCTGTGTCATCAATGAAGCAGAACTAGATGTTTCTCTGGAATTACCTGCTTTTCTATGATCCAGTGGATGTTGGCAATTTGATCTCTTGTTTCTCTGCCTTTTGGAAATCCAATTTGTAATCTGGAATCTCTTGGTTCATTTGCTGTTGACCTAGCTTGAAGAATTTTGAGCATTAACTTGCTAGCCTGTGAAATGAACAGAGTTATGTTGTAGTTTGAAGGTTGTTTTGCAGGATTAGAATGAAAACTGAACTGTTCCAGCCCTGCAGCTACTGCTGAGTTTTCCAAATTTGCTGGCATATTGAGTGCAGCACTTTCACAACAACATCTTAATGAACTCAGTGGAGGGACTATCCCCTCTACACGCTTTATTTGTAATAATGCTTCTTAGACCCACTTGACTTAATATTCAAGGATGTTTAGCTCGAGGTGAGTGACCACCCCCATTGTAGTTGTCCAGGTCATTAATACCTTTTTATTGTGTAACACTTTTGTGTGTTCTTGCCTCTTCTTTATATCTTCTGCTTCTGTTAGCTCCATACCATATCTGTCCTTTTTTGTGCCTATCTTTTCATGAAATATTCCCTTAGTATCTCTAATTGTGATGAAGAGATCCCAGGTCTTTCCCATTCTATTGCTTTCCGCTATTTCTTTGCATTTTTCACTTAAGGTTTCTTATCTGTCTTTAATATTTTTTGGAACTCTGATTTAAGATGGGTATATCTTTCCTTGTCTCACAGGTGTTTTGTTTCTCTTTATTTCTGAGGTATTCATAAGGCTGTCTCAGACCAATCAGAACTTACCCCCATTTCTCAATGAGATTCCTTGTGTGCTTCTTTGCTTTTGAATTGTGTGCCTTTTTATATATTTTGGATATGAACCCTTATTGGACATGACAATTGCCAATATATTCTCCATTTCACACTTTATTTCTCATTTTATTAATGGTTCCCCATGCCGAGGGTTTCGAGTTTGATGTACTCTCACTTCTTCTCTGTTCCTTTTGCTTCTTTTGCTTTTGGAATTACACCCAAACTTCATTGCCAAGGCTTATGTACAGGAACACAGTACCCCCTTTCCTCTAGGAGCTAAATGGTTTCAGTAGTTCTGTTCAAGCTTTTAATCCATTAGAAATTAGATAGCCTGAGATTCTAGAATTTTCTTACCATCCCTCCATATTTGGGGGCAGTGTTCCTCTGGCCTCTAGAGAGTGAGGACAGATGCCAACACACACACACACACACACACACACACACACACACAAGCACAGTGAATACAAAAAGGACTGTGGGTTGGCATCAGAAGAGGGACAGATAGGAGGACAGTAATAAGACAAACCTTACAGGGGCTGGAGGCACTGCCTGCCTGAGACACAGATTCCCATATTTTCTAGGTCTTGTCCCACCTATGTCTGAGAACATCCCTAGAAGTCCATGTGGGCATCATCCCTAGTGTGGAGGTGGGGACACCGACAGGCTTTGAGAGACAGGGACTCATCCAGGACAGAGAACAGATGGGAAACGGGAGGTGAGTCTGGGCTCAGGTCTGTCAACTCAGAGCTGCACACACAGCCTAACCGGGAGCTGTGTGGAAGGCTGTGTGGTGCAATTGTGTGAGGCCCGGGGCTGCGTGGATGAGGGATGAGCAGTCAGGATCCCGAAGGCTATGTGCAGGGGTGTCAATTGTCAACCCAAGGAAGGGGCCCCTGGCTGGTGAAGTCACTTCCTCGATGGCACACCCTAACAGAACTCAGAGCCCTGTAACCAGGCACCCACCTTCTAGCAACAGTGCCACAGCCAGTTGGGGCACACATGGCTGGAGAGTGTTCATCCAGAAGGATGTTCTCCAGCTGTGTCTCAACTGGCCAGGGCTTCTGCTTCAGGAAACCCTGGAGGGAGAGGTTTTTCAGATGTTTCAGGTGGTTCAGTGCTCAACCTGGATGCCTATGGTCCTTTACCAGGAGGTCACCTAAGGTAATCCCAGTCAACCTAGAGCTGGCCACACCAGGCCTGGCTGCCACTGGGAGCCCTCCCCGGGCAGTGCCAGTTGCCCTCATCTCGATTTGGGGGAAGTGGGACTTGAGGGGAGGTTCTCCCTCTGGGCAGGAACAGGTTGGTGGGCACATGGTGACCTGGGGGTCCTATCATGATCACACCTGAGGGGCCTAACTGAGAAGCTCAACCATCACTCTCTGAAATTCTGCACTTGAAAAGTGAGGTATTGTGTCATAGCCAAGACAATGATTTCAACTAGACGGCTCCCCCCAAACATTCAGACTTGCTGATATTGATTTACTCTCATAGCAAGACTGTGAAGGTGGCAACTAATTGTGGCCTCTTTGGCAGACAGACCCATGGAGCCCTGCAGTGCTCCTGCTGTTTCTCACAGGGCCATCAGAGGGCAGCGTGTAGCTCCTTATGCAAACACTGCAAGGAGATCCAACTAGTCAATCCTAAAGGCAATCAATCCTGAATATTCATTGGAAGGACTGAGGCTGAAGCGGAAACTCCAATACTTTGGCCACCTGATGCGGAGAACCAACTTATTGGAAAAGACCCTGATGCTAGGGAAGATTGAAGGCGGGAGGAGAAGGGGACGACAGAGGATGAGATGGCTGGATGGCATCACTGACTCAATGGACATGAGATTGCGTAGCATCCGGGAGTTGGTGATGGACAGGGAAGCCTGGTGTGCTGCAGTCCATGGGGTTGAAAAGAGTCAGACATCACTGAGCCACTGAACTGACTGACTGCCCCATTCAAAATAGTCCTTTTCAAGGTAAACTTCCTCAGAACATGTTTGATAAACTTAAGAGAATTTCTTTAAGATATATTGACATGCTTTTCATCTCCAGTTTCATTTGGAAACTAGTGAAAAGCCATTACAAGGAACACATGTAAGGTGAGCCACTGTTTGAAGGTTGTCCCTTGTGACACATATGTGTGCTCAGTCGCTCAGTCAAGTCCAACTTTTTGTGATCCCATGGACTACAGACCAGGCTCCTCTGTCTATGGGATTTTCCTGGCCAGAATACTGGAATAGGTTGTCATTTCCTACTCCAGAGGCATCTTCTCAACCCAGGGACGGAACCCGTATCTCATGTGTTTCCTGCATTGGCAGGTGGATTCTTTACTACTGCACCAGCGGGATATCGATGGGTGAAATTCTGTGCCAGCCCCTTTGTTTCTTCTTCTCTCCCCCTCATCCATCTATAGGTAACGATCTCTCTGAAACTCCTTTGGAAACTCTATGTAACATTATCAGAGATAGTTCTCAGTCATGTTGATCATTCCTTGTGATGTCAGTGTTTGTGTAGCAATTCATCTCCTATGATATTGGGTATGTCCCTGAGCCCTGGGAGACAGTGTTCAGGTGGGCAGTAGGTCTGAGTGGGAGTCAGTCCAAGGGGAGGCCTGCTCAGCACAGCCCAGGCCAGCCCACATTGTCTTCTATCCCCAAAACACTGAGAATGCTTCCCTCCCCGCCACCCATCTGTCCCACCCCCAGGGAACTTGGCTCCAATCCTGTATATGCTGAGGAAGCATCAGGGTCAGAACAATGTACAGTGGTTATAATAATTGTGAGAGGGAGATGAGGTTCTGTGTTTTCAGTTCTTATATTTATGTGTCTTGATTCATTGTTTTATTATTTTAAATTTTAATTGTAATATCAGTCTTTACAGTGCTGTTAGTTTCTGCTGGGCAGCAAAGTGAATCAGTTATATATATATTTATATGTACCATCTTTTTTTAGATTCTATTCCCATGTAGGTTATTACAAAGAATTGAATAGAGTTCCCTGTGCTCTCCAGTAGATCTTTAACTATTTTATGTATAGTTAAGTTATAGGTTTTTTTTTTTTTTGTTTTGGTGTTAGTTCTAGGAGGTCTTATAGGTCTTCATAGAACCAGTCAACTTCAGCATCTTTGGCAGTAGTGTTTGGGGCATAGGCTAGGACTACTGTGATATTCAATGATTTGCCTTGGAAAAGAACAGAGATCATTCTGCATATGAGACTGCACCCAAGTGTTGCATTTGGACTCTTTTGTTGACTACAAGGCCTGCTCCATTTCTTCTAAGGGATTCTTGCCAACAGTAGTAGATATAATGGTCATCTGAATTAAATTCACCCATTCCTGTACACTTTAGTTCACTGATTCCTAAGATGTCGATGTTCACTCTTGCCATCTTCTGCTTGACCACATCCAGTTTACCTTGATTCATGAACCTAACATTTCAGGTTCCTATGCAGTACTGTTCTTTACTACATGGGACTTTACTTTCACCACCAGACACATTCAGAATTAGGCATCATTTCTGCTTTGGCCCAGCCACTTCTTTCTCTCTGGAGCTGTTAGTAGTTGCCCTCCACTCTTCCCCAGTTTAGCATACTGAATTCCTTCTGACCTGGGGGGCTCATCTGGCAGTGTCATGTCTTTGTGCCTTTTCTTACTGTTTATGGTGTTCTCCAGACAAGAATACTGAAGTTGGTTGCCATTTCATCCCCTAGTGGACCATTTTTTGTCAGCACTCTTCATTATGACCCATCCATCTTGGGTGACTCTGTATACCATGACTGATGGCTTCACTGAGTTGTGAAAACCCCTTCATCACTACAAGTCTGTGATCCATGCCAGTTCCAAACTGTTTTGATTACCATAGCTTTGCAGTAAGTTTTGAAATCAGTAATGGTATTCTCCCATATTACATTTTCTTCTTGTGATTGTTTGGCTATTTTGGGGTATATTAGTTGTAAAGTGTTTTAGGATAGGCATTTGGGTTTAGGGTGGAGTTTTGATCAGGATTGCATTGGAATTGTAAATTGTGATGGTTAGTATTGAGATCTTAGCAATAAATCTTCCACTGCATGAAAACAGGATTTGTGTCATTTAATGTCTTCACAAAGTTTGACATTTCACTGTGCAAGTCTTCACTTTTTTTGTTCAGTTAATCACTAAGTAGTTTATTCTTTCTGAAACAATTGTAAGCAAAACTGTTTTCTTAATTTCCTTTTCACTTGGATCATCAGTGTACAGAAGTGCCACTGATTTTCAGCATTGACTTTGGTGAATGTCCTTGTTACTTTGCTGAATTAATTTTTTATTTATAACATTATTTTTTGTGGCATACTTAGGATTTCTACATTTGAGATCATGTCATGGGTGAATATAGATAAGTCTACCTCTTTTCAGATTGAAATGTCACTGATTTATCTCTCTGTCTCTATGTCTATCTTTCCTGACTGTTATGGCTGTTTCTCAGTGCTATGTTGCATAGAAGTGGCAAAACCTAGCATTCTTATGTGTTTCCTAATCTCAAAGGAAAAATTTTCAGTCTTCATCACTGGCTGTGAGTTTTACTTGTCTATGTGTAGTCAGTTGTGTCCAACTCTTCACGACCTTTTGCACTGTAGCCCACCAGGCTTCTCTGTCCATGGGACTCTCTAGTCAAGAAGAGTGGAGTAGGGGGAGGAGTCAAGATGGCGGAGGAATAGGACGGGGAGATCACTTTCTCTTCTACAAATTCATCGAAAGAACAACAGAACGGTGAACAAAGTTTACAAAACAACTTCTGATCGCTAGCAGAGGACATCAGGCGCCCAGAAAAGCAGCCCATTGTCTTCAAAGGGAGGTAGGACAAGGGTATTGAAGATTGAAAAGGGAGACAAGGGAACGAGGGACGGAGACCCATCCCAGGAAGGGAGTCTTAATAGAGGAAGTTTCCAATCACCAGGAAACCCTCGCGCTAGCGGGTCCGGGGGAAGTTTTCAAATCTCGAAGGGCAACCTAACTGGGAGGAGAAATTAAATAAGGCCCACAGATTACGTGCCTAAAAGCAACTCCCAGCAGAAAAGTACCCCAGAGGCCCGCACCCACCGCCAGCAAGAGGGGGTGGAACGGAGAGGAGCAGGCGGCATTCCTTAGGGTAGGGACCGGCCCGAAGGCACTGAGAGCAGTTGGAGGGAGATCTTTTTAAACTGTGGGAGAGTGAGAGAAAAATTGACCGGCCGGAACACACCCGCCGGCGGTTCGCAAAACAAAGGGACTGAGAAACTCCAGAGAAGAGCCGCCCCATCCCTGCTGGAGGTAGGAGGCAGGGGGAGGGGCAAGGGGCAAACTCAGCCCCAGAGAAGCCGCCCCCTGCCACCCGGCAAACAGGCCCCGGTTCCTGTCTGAAGACTTCCTGGGACCCGACCGGCGGCGCGCGCTGGGGCCGCGGAGGGAAAAGGCGCACCGCACCAGGGGAGAGTGCGCCAAGCCTCTGGCTGCCCGAGCCGCTCGCTGGGGGGCGGGGGGGGGGTGCACAGTACCCGGGGAGAGGCCCCCAATACTGCTGGCTGCCCGGCCAGAACACGGCGAGTGCTCCCCAAACACGGCGACATCTGCCTGCAGCGCCCCGCCCTCCCCACAGCAGGACTGAACTGCACTAGGGAACCTAAATAAGAGATCACCCCCGCCCACCTGCGTCAGGGCGGAAATTAGACACTGAAGAGATGGCAAACAGAAGCCAAATAAACAAAGGGAATTGCTTCAGAAAGTTCCGGTGCAACAGGTTAAAATCCCTGAAGGCAACAACGACTACAACGGAAGGGGCCTATAGATATTGAGAAGTGTAAGCTGGAAAAAGGAGCTATCTGAAATTGAACTGAATCTACACTGGCTGCAACAGCTCCAGAGAAATTCCCAGATATATATGTATATTTTATTTTGTTTAATTAAAAAATTTTTTTTCTTTTTTTTGTTTTTTCTTTTTTCTTTTTTCTTTCTTTCAATTTTTTCTCTTTTATTTTCTTTCAAACTTCCCTACTACTCCCCCATTACTCCTCAACTTTCATTTTCATGATTTTGTTCAATAGGGAAAAATTTGTTTTTCTTTTTTTTTCTTTTCCTTTTTCTTCTTTCTTTTTTCTTTTCTTTCTTTTCTTTTTGTTGTTTTTCCTCTCCTATTTCCTTTTAAAGTCCTCTAATACTCCTCTATTATTGCTTAATTTTCATTTTCATCTCAATATAGCCTTGCAAAAAAAAAAAAAGAGAGAGAAAGAAGCCCTGTTTTTAAACTGAACTTCATATATATTTCTAAATTTGGGTTTTTGTTTTTGTTTTTAAATATTTTATTTCAAAGAGTCTAACCTCTACGCTAAATTTTTTAATCTTTGTTTTTCAGTATGTGATATAAATTTTGGACATTTAAGAATCCAATATTCAATTCCCATTCCTATTCAGGAGTGTGTTGATTACTCACTTCCACTTTTGACTCTCTGTTTTCTACCTCAGAACAACTCTATTTCCTCCTTTCCCCTTCTCTTCCCAACCCAATTCTGTGAATCTTTGTGGGTGTCTGGGCTACGGAGAACACTTTGAGAACAGATAACTGTGTAGATCTGTCTCTTTCCTCTTGAGTCCCCCTTTCTCTTCACCTGCTCACCTCTATCTCCTTGCTCCCTCTCCTATTCTTCATGTAACTCTTTGAACCTCTTTGGTGGTCCCTCACAGTGGAAAATCTTTTCACCATTAACCTAGAAGTTTTATCATCAGTGCTGCATAGTTGGAGAAGTCTTGAGACTATTGGTAGAATAAAACAAATCTAGAGGCAGGAGACTTAAGCCCCAAACCTGAGAAAACCAGAAAACTCCTGACTACCCAGAACATTAAGGAATAAGAGTCCATCCAAAATCCCCCATACCTACACCAAAACCAACCACCAACCAAGAGCCAAGAAGCTCCAGGATAAGACATACTACATAAATTCTATAGTAACGCAGGAACATAGACCTAAGTGTCAACATACAGGCTGCCCAAAGTCATACCTAACACATAGACCCATTGCAAAACTCATCACTGGGCACTCCATTGCACTCCAGAGAGAAGAAATCCATTTCCACGCACCAGAACACTGACACAAGCTTCCCTAACCAGGAAACCTTGACAAGCCAATCGTCCAACACGACCCACTGGGTAAAATCTTCACAATAAAAAGGAACCACAGACCAGCAGAATACAGAAAGCCCACTCCAGACACAGCAATCTAAACAAGATGAAAAGGCAGAGAAATACCCAACAAGTAAAGGAACATGAAAAATGCCCACCAAATCAAACAAAAGAGGAGGAGATAGGGAATCTATCTGAAAAAGAATTTCGAATAATGATAATAAAAATGATCCAAAATCTTGAAAGCAAACTGGAGTTACAAATAAATAGCCTGGAGACAAAGATTGAGAAGATGCAAAAAAATGTTTAACAAGGACCTAGAAGAAATAAAAAAGAGTCAATTAAAAATGAATAATGCAATAAATGAGATCAAAATCACTCTGGAGGGAACCATGAGTAGAATAACAGAGACAGAAGATAGGATAGGTGAGGTAAAAGATAAAAATGGTGGAAATAAATGAAGCAGAGAGGAAAAAAGAAAAAAGAATCAAAAGAAATGAGGACAACCTCAGGGACCTCTGGGACAATGTGAAACGCCCCAACATTCGAATCATAGGAGTCCCAGAAGAAGAAGACAAAAAGAAAGGCCATGAGAAGTGACTAAAGGAGATAATAGCTGAAAACTTCCCTAAAATGGGGAAGGAAATAGCCACCCAAGTCCAAGAAACCCAGAGAGTTCCAAACAGGATAAACCCAAGGCAAAATACCCCAAGACACATATTAATCAAATTAACAAAGATCAAACACAAAGAACAACTATTAAAAGCAGCAAGGGAGAAACAACAAATAACACACAAAGGGATTCCCATAAGGACAACAGCTGATCTATCAATAGAAACCCTTCAGGCCAGAAGGGAATGGCAGGACATACTTAGAGTAATGAAAGAGAATAACCTACAACCAAGATTACTGTACCCAGCAAGGATCTCATTCAGATATGAAGGAGAATTCAGAAGCTTTACAGACAAGCAAAAGCTGAGAGAATTCAGCACCACCAAACCAGCTCTTCAACAAATGCTAAAGGATCTTCTCTAGACAGGAAACACAGAAACGGTGTATAAACGTGAACCCCAAAACAGCAAACTAAATGGCAACGGGACCATACCTATTAATAATTACCTTAAATATAAATGGGTTGAATGCCCCAAACAAAAGACAAAGACTGGCTGAATGGATACAAAAACAAGACCCCTATAAATGCTGTCTACAAGAGACCCACTTCAAAACAAGGGAGACATACAGACTAAAAGTGAAGGGCTGGAAAAAAGATTTCATGCAAACGGAGACCAAAAGAAAGCAGGAGTTGCAATACTCATATCAGATAAAATAGACTTTCAAATAAAGGATGTGAAAAGAGACAAAGAAGGACACTACATAATGATCAAAGGATCAATTCAAGAAGAAGATATAACAATTATAAATATATATACACCCAACATAGGAGCACTGCAATATGTAAGGCAAATACTAACGAGTATGAAAGAGGAAATTAATAGTAACACAATAATAGTGGGAGACTTTAATACCCCACTCACAACTATGGATAGATCAACTAAACAGAAAATTAACAAGGAAACACAAACTTTAAAGGACACAATGGACCAGCTAGTCCTTATTGACATCTATAGGATGTTTCACCCCAAAACAATCAACTTCAAGGTTTTCCAAGTTCACACGGAACCTTCTCCAGAATAGATCACATCCTGGGCCATAAATCTAGTCTTGGTAAATTCAAAAAAATTGAAATCATTCCAGTCATCTTCTCTGACCACAGTGCAGTAAGATTAGAGCTCAATTACAGGAAAAAAAATTATTAAAAATTCAAACATATGGAGGCTAAACAACATGCTCCTGAATGACCAACAAATCATAGAAGAAATCAAAAAAGAAATCAAAATATGCATAGAAATGAATGAAAATGAAAACACAACAACCCAAAACCTATGGGACACTGTAAAAGCAGTGCTAAGGGGAAGATTCATAGCATTACAGGCCTACCTCAAGAAACAAGAAAAAAGTCAAATAAATAACCTAACCCTACACCTAAAGCAACTAGAGAAGGAAGAAATGAACAACCCCAGGATTAGTAGAAGGAAAGAAATCTTAAAAATTAGGGCAGAAATAAATGCAAAAGAAACTAAGGAGACCACAGCAAAAATCAACAAAGCTAAAAGCTGGTTTTTTGAAAAAGTAAAATTGACAAAGCATTAGCAAGACTCATTAAGAAACAAAGACAGAAGAACCAAATTAACAAAATTAGAAATGAAAGTGGAGAGATCACAACAGACAACACTGAAATACAAAGGATCATAAGAGACTACTACCAGCAGCTCTATGCCAATAAATTGGACAACTTGGAAGAAATGGACAAGTTCTTAGAGAAGTATAACTTTCCAAAACTGAACCAGGAAGAAATAGAAGATCTTAACAAACCCATCACAAGCAAGGAAATCCAAATTGTAGTCAGAAATCTTCCAGCAAACAAAAGCCCAGGACAGGATGGCTTCACAGCAGAATTCTACCAAAAATTTAGAGAAGAGCTAATACCTATCTTACTCAAACTCTTCCAGAAAATTTCAGAAGGCAAACTTCCAAACTCATTCTATGAGGCCACCATCACCCTAATACCAAAACCAGACAAAGATGCCACAAAAAAAGAAAACTACAGGCCAATATCACTGATGAACATAGATGCAAAAATCCTTAACAAAATTCTAGCAAACAGAATCCAACAACATATTAAAAAAATCATACACCATGACCAAGTGGGCTTTATCCCGGGAATGCAAGGATTCTTTAATATCTGCAAATCAATCAATGTGATACACCACATTAACAAATTGAAAGATAAAAACCATATGATTATCTCAATAGATGAAGAGAAAGCCTTTGACAAAATTCAACAGCCATTTATGATTAAAACTCTCCAGAAAGAAGGAATAGAAGGAACATACCTCAACATAATAAAAGCTATATATGACAAACCCACAGCAAGCATTACCCTCAATGGCGAAAAATTGAAAGCATTTCCCCTAAAATCAGGAACAAGACAAGGGTGCCCACTCTCACCACTTCTATTCAACATAGTTTTGGAAGTGTTGGCCACAGCAATCAGACCAGAAAAAGAAGTAAAAGGAATCCAGATAGGAAAAGAAGAAGTGAAACTCTCACTGTTTGCAGATGACATGATCCTCTACATAGAAAACCCTAAAGACTCTACCAGAAAATTACTAGAGCTAATCAACGAATATAGCAAAGTTGCAGGATATAAAATTAACACCCAGAAATCTCTTGCATTCTTATACACTAACAATGAGAAAACAGAAAGAGAAATTAAGGAAACAATACCATTCACCATTGCAACAAAAAGAATAAAATACTTAGGAATATATCTACCTAAAGAAACAAAAGACTTATACATAGAAAACTATAAATCACTGATGAAAGAAATCAAAGAGGACACAAACAGATGGAGTAATATACCGTGTTCATGGATTGGAAGAATCAACACTGTCAAAATGGCCATACTTCCCAGAGCAATCTACAGCTTCAATGCAATCCCTATCAAGCTACCAATGGTATTTTTCACAGAACTAGAACAAATAATTTCACAATTTGTATGGGAATACAAAAAACCTCGGATAGCCAAAGTAATCTTGAGAAAGAAGAATGGAACTGGAGGAATCAACCTGCCTGACTTCAGACTATACTACAAAGCCACAGTCATCAAGACAGCATGGTATTGGCACAAAGACAGATATATAGATCAATGGAACAGAATAGAAAGCCCAGAGATAAATCCACAAACCTATGGTCACTTTATCTTCAACAAAGTAGGCAAGGATATACAGTGGAAAAAAGACAACCTCTTTAACAAGTGGTGCTGGGAAAATTGGCCAACCACTTGTAAAAAAATGAAATTAGAACACTTTCTAACACCATACACAAAAATAAATTCAAAATGGAATAAAGATCTAAATGTAAGACCAGAAACTATAAAACTCCTAGAGGAGAACATAGGCAAAACACTCTCCGACATAAATCACAGCAGAATCCTCTATGACCCACATCCCAGAATATTAGAAACAAAAGCAAAAATAATCAAATGGGACTTAATGAAACTTAAAAGCTTTTGCACAGCAAAGGAAACTATAAGCAAAGTGAAAAGACAGCCCTCAGATTGGGAGAAAATAATAGCAAATGAAGCAACAGACAAAGGATTAATCTCAAAAATATACAAGCAACTCCTCCAGCTCAACTCCAGAAAAATAAATGACCCAATCAAAAAATGGGCCAAAGAACTAAACAGACACTTCTCCAAGGAAGACATACAGATTCTAAAAAACACATGAAAAGATGCTCAACATCACTCATTATCATTGAAATGCAAATCAAAACCACAATGAGGTACTATTACACGCCAGTCAGGATGGCTGCTATCCAAAAGTCTACAAGCAATAAATGCTGGAAAGGGTGTGGAGAAAAGGGAACCCTCTTACACTGTTGGTGGGAATGCAAACTAGTACAGCCACTATGGAAAACAGTGTGGAGATTTCTTAAAAAACTGGAAATAGAACTTCCATATGACCCAGCAATCCCACTTCTGGGCACACACACCAAGGAAACCAGATCTGAAAGAGACACGTGCACCCCAATGTTCATCGCAGCACTGTTCATCATAGCCAGGACATGGAAGCAACCTAGATGCCCATCAGCAGACGAATGGATGGGGAAGCTGTGGTACATATACACCATGGAATATTACTCAGCCATTAAAAAGAATTCATTTGAATCAGTTCTAATGAGATGGATGAAACTGGAGCCCATTATACAGAGTGATAAGAAAGATAAGATAAGCCAGAAAGATAAAGACCATTACAATATACTAACACATATATATGGAATTTAGAAAGATGTTAATGACAACTCTATATGCAGAACAGAAAAAGAGACACAGATTTATAGAACAGTGTTTTGGACTCTGTGGGAGAAGGCGAGGGTGGGATTTTTCAGGAGAACAGCATCGAAACATGTATATTATCTAGGGTGAAACAGATCACCAGCCCAGGTTGGACGCATGAGACAAGCGCTCGGACCTGGTGCACTGGGAAGACCTAGAGGGAGCGGGTGGAGAGGGAGGTGGGAGGGGGGATCGGGATGGGGAACACATGTAAACTCATGGCTGTTTCATTTCAATGTATGACAAAATTCACTACAAATAAAAAAATAAAATAAATAAAAAAAAAATCTGGGCACACCAAAAAAAAAAAGAATAGTGGAGTAGGTTGATGCTTCATCCTCTAGGGGATCTTCCTGATCCAGGGATCAAACCTCTGTCTCTTGCATCTCCTGCTTTCTGACAGATTCTTTACTGCTGGGCCATCAGGTACTTTAACTTTATGGTGGTAGTTTCCTTCAAGTGTTATTTGTCAGTTGTTTTTTTTTTAATCATGAAAAGGTTTTGAAGTTTTTAAGTTGCTCTCTCTGCATTAATTGAGGTCTTGGTTTTTCCCTGTGTTATGTGAATGTGGTGCATTTTTTGCTTGCTTGCTTGCTTGCCAAGGCACTTCAGTCATGTCCAGCTCTGTGCGACCCCCATGGACAGCAGCCCACCAGGCTCCTCTGTCCACAGGATTCTCTAGGCATGAACTCTGGAGTGGGTTGCCATTTCCTTCTCCAATGTGGTACATTATACCAGTGCATTTTACTATGATGAAGCATTCTTACATTCCAGGAAAAATCCCACTTGTGTATATTGTACAATTCTTATTATATAAATTCATATAAATGATTACACATATATGTATATACATATATATGTATATACATATACATATATATATACAGACACATGCTCACAACTTCAGCTCTGGCTTCCTAAACCCAGGTAGAGTGGCAGGTGGCCAAGATGCAGCACTGGACCACAGAAGTTAATGTTTCTAATTTCTCAAGATCATTATCATTACTAATCCATGGGTGTTGCTTCACACAGTCAACGACTATCTGACTTATACCTGCATCTGCCCATCTCCTGCCCCCACATCTCACTGCACTCCTTCCTTCTGGGACTCACTCAAACTACATCCTTCCTCACTCTCAGTGAGAGCCTGAGAGAGGCAAATGCTCGTAGTCTGATCTGAAAATGTTTTCATCTGAAAATTTTCTTATTTTGCTTTTATTCTTGAGTGATAGTTTAGAATGAAAAATCTACAGGCCATTTCTGTGATGTTTTCTTTGGCATCTGAAGCAGTTTTTCCATTGTGTTCCCTGCTACATTGTGACTGGTGACTTGTCTACTGTTGGCTGTCACTTGGTCTGCCTTCCCTGCTCTGTGATAAAGTCTCCAATTGTCTTTAATATTCCACAGTCCATTACTATAGGGTGAGGTTTGAGGAACCTCCATACTGTTCTCCATTATGGGTGTGTTTCATAGTGTCTTATTCATTGATGGTTCCAATAGTGTCTTTTAGGACTTTAACAGATTTATAGGAATTTCTTTTATAAGGTAGTCTCCTTTTGAAGCATTGAACTCTGTGTGCCTCTCGAGTTGTCAAAGTGATGTGAGGCTTCCTGTCGAGATGAAGCGGGGAACTAGAGCTTTGTCTAGGGTCTCCATAGGGGATTCAGACATCCCTTCATCTTTGCAGATGCAAGACGAGCCTGAATTCAAGTCACTGCAGGGAAATCCGGCCTTATTTCGAGTCAGGACATCTCGGTGTCCATTCCACTTGAGGCAGCAAATTCAGGGTCCCTCTAACAATACTACAGCTGAGGGAAGCCTCCTCTTGTGGTGCTTGTGGAAGACGGTATTCCAATTGAGTCGAAGCAAGGGAATCAGCTCTCATCTCGAGTTGAGTTGGGGTAACCAGAGCACTTTCATGTAGCTGTGGTGATATCAGGGTCCCTTTAGATTTGTGACAGTGTTCTTGGGGACTCTCTGGATTGCCCTCAAGGAAGTCAAGGATCCTTTCATGTTTGATGTGGAACATGGAATTGCTCTGCCCACAATGCAGGGGAATCAGGCCTCATCTCGCGGTGAGGGGGAAGTCTCATGGTTTTTCTCGAGTTGTGGCAGGAACCTGGGGTATATACTCGAGTTTCGACGGGGATGGCCCTTCAAAATTCGTGTTTGTTCAGCGACATCAGGACTCCTGACTAGTTGTGAGGGACTCCTCTGTATTCTCATCGAGGCTTGGCAGGGCAATAGGGACGCCTCTCGAGGTGAGGCCGGAGAGCCAGAGTCCCTTTACAGTTGCCACAGGGATATTGGGATTCCTATATATTTTCAAGAGGAGTCAGGCATCATCTCCTTTTGAAGCATTGAACTCCGCATCCCTCTCAAATTGTCAAAAGGGATGTGAGGTCTCCTGTGGAGATGAGGCAGGGAACTAGGGCTTTCTCTAGGGTCTCCACAGAGGATCAGGCATCCCTTCATCTTGGAAGATGCAAGATGAGCCTGC
This sequence comes from Hydropotes inermis, assembly GCA_020226075.1. Taxonomy (NCBI): domain Eukaryota; kingdom Metazoa; phylum Chordata; class Mammalia; order Artiodactyla; family Cervidae; genus Hydropotes; species Hydropotes inermis. The sequence continues at coordinate 74,868 of CM035294.1, forward strand.
ATTCAAGTCACTGCAGGGAAATCCCGCCTTATTTTGAGTCAGGGCATCTCAGTGTCCATTCCACTTGAGGCAGCAAACTCAGGGTCCCTCTAACAATACTACAGCTGAGGGAAGCCTCCTCTTGTGGTGCTTGTGGAAAGTTGGTATTCCTCTTTAGTCAAAGCTAGGGAATCAGTTCTCATCTTGATTTGATTTGGGGGTATTCGGAGCTCTTTTGTGTTAATGCGGTGAACTCAGAATCTCTCTAGACTAGTGACAGTGTTCTTGGGGACACTCTGGAGGGTCATCAAGGAAGTCAAGGCTCCTTTCATGTTTAATGGGGAACACAGAACTGCTCTGCATGCAATGCAGGGGAATGGGGCCTCATCTCACGGCGAGGGGCAAGTCTCATGGATTTTCTTGAGGTGTGGCAGGAACCTGTGTTATGTTCTCCAGTTACAACGGGGATGGCCCTTTAAAACTCGTGTTTGTTCAGAGACGTCAGGACTCCGGTCTAGGTGCAAGGGACACCACAGGATTCTCCTCGAGGTTCAGCCGGGCAATAGGGACGCCTCTCGAAGTGAGGCGGCGGACCCAGTGTCCCTTTCCAGTTGCAACAGGGATATTGGGATACCTATCAATATTCAAGAGGAGTTAGGATCATCTCCTTTTGAAGCATTGAATGCTGTGTGCTTGTCGAGTTGTCAAAGGATGCGAGGCCTCCTGTCAAGATGATCTGGGGAACTATGGCTTTCTCTAGGGTCTTCACAGGGTATTTAGACATCCCTTCATCTTGGGAGATGCAAGACGAGCCTGCATTCAAGTCAATGCAGGGAAATCCAGCTTTATTTCGATTCAATGCATTGAATCGGTGTCCATTCCACTTAAGGCCACAAACTCAGGGTCCCGCTCACATACCTATAGCTTAGAAAAGCCTACTCTTGAGGTGCTTGTGGAAAGTTGGTATGCCTCTTGAGTCGAAGCCAAGGAATCAGCTCTCATCTCGAGTTGACTTAGGGTACACGGAGCACTTTCGAGTTGCTGCGGTATGCTCAGGGTTCTTCTAGACTTGTGACAGTGTTCTTGGGGACACTCTGAAGTGCCATCAAGGAAGTCAAGGCTCCTTTCGGGTCTTTTCTGTGGAACAAGGAATTGCTCTGCCTGCAATGCAGTTGAATTGGGCCTCATCTCGCATTGATGGGGAAGTCTCATGGATTTTCTCGAGTTTCGGTGGGAACCTGGGGTTTATTATTGAGTAAAAACGGGGATGGCCTTTCAAAACTCGTGTTTGTTCAGAGACGTCAGAACTCCTGTATAGCTGCCAGGGACACCTCGGGATTCTCCTCGAGGCTTGGCAGGACAATAGGGACGACTGTCTACATGAGGCGGGAGACCCAGGGTCCCTTTCCATTTACCACAGTTATATTGGGATTCCTATCAATTATTAAGAGGAGTGAGGCATCGTCTCCCCTTGAAGGATTGACTCTACGTGCCTTTCGAATTGCTAAGTGATGTGAGGCTTCCTGCCGAGATGATCTGGGGAACTATGGCTTTCTCTAGGGTTTCCACAAGGGATTCAGACATCCCTTCATCTTGGGAGATGCAAGACGAGCCTGCATTCATGGCACTGCTGGGAAATCGGGCTTTATTTCGAGTCAGGGCATTTCGGTGTCCATTCCTTTTGAGGCTGCAAAATGGTCCCTCTCACATACCTATAGCTGAGAGAAGCCTCCTCTTGAGGTGCTTGTGGAAATTTGGTATTGCTTTTGACTAGAAGCCAGGGAATTAGCTCTCATCTCGAGTTGATTTGGGGTACATGGAGAACTATCGAGTTGCTGTGGTAACCTCAGGGTCCCTCTAGACTTGTGACAGTGTTCTTGGGACTTTCTGGAGTGCCATCAAGGAATTCAAGGCTCCAGTCGTGTTTAATGTAGAACACGGAATTGCTCTGCATGCAGTGCAGGGGAATCGGGCGTTATCTTGCGGCAAGGGAGAAGTGTCATGGTTTTTCTCGGGTTGCGGCGGGAACCTGGGGTATATTCTCGAGATACGACGGGGATGGCCCTTGAAAACTCATGTTTGTTCAGTGACGTCAAGACTCCTGTCTAGTTGCGAGGGACACCTCGGGATTCTCCTCAAGGCTTGGCAGGGCAATAGGGACACTTCACGAGGTGAAGTGGGAGACCCAGTGTCCCTTTCCAGTTGCCACAGAGATATTAGGTTTCCTATCAATTTTCAAGAGGTGCCAGGCAGCGTCTCCTTTTGAAGCATTGAACTCCGTGTGCCTCCTGACTTGTCAAAGAAATGTGAGGCATCATGTCGAGATGAGGCAAGGGACTAGGGCTTTCTCTAGCGTCTCCACAGGGGATTCAGACATCCCTTCATCTTGGGAGATGCAAGACGAGCCTTCATTCAACTCACTGCAGGGAAATCCGGCTTTATTTTGAGTCAGGGCATCTTGGTGTCCATTCAACTTGAGGCCGCAAAGTCAGGGTCCCTCTGACATGCCTATAGGTGAGAGAAGCCTCCTCTTGAGGTGGTTGTGGAAAGTTGGTATTCCTCTTGAGTCGAAGCCAGGGAATCAGTTCTCATCTCGAGTTTATTTGGTGTTCACAGAGCCATTTTGTGTTGCTGTGGTTATGTCAGGGTCCCTCTAGACGTGTGACAGTATTTTTGGGGACTGTCTGGAGTGCGATCAATGAAGTCAGGGCTCCTTTCATGTTTGACATGGAACACGGAATTGCTCTGCACGAAATGGAGGGGAATCGGTCCTCATTTTGGTGCGAGGCGGAAATCTCATGGTTTTACTGGAGTTGCGGCAGGAATCTAGAGTTGCGACGGGGATGGACCTTCAAAACTCCTGTCTGTTCAGTGACGTCAGGACTCCTGTCTAGTTGTGAGGGACACCTCATGATTCATCACGAGGCTTGCAAGGGCAATAGGGACACTTCACAAAGTGAAGCGGGAGACCCAGGGTCCCTTTCCAGTTGCCACAGGGATATTAGGTTTCCTATCAATTTTCAAGAGAAGTCAGGCAGCGTCTCCTTTTGAAGCATTGAACTCGTGTGCCTCCTGACTTGTCAAAGAAATGTGAGGCCTCATGTTGAGATGAGGCGGGGGACCAGGGCTTTCTCTAGTGTCTCCACAGGGGATTCAGACATCCCTTCTACTTGGGAGATTCCAGACGAGCCTTCATTCAACTCACTGCAAGGAAATCCGGCTTTATTTTGAGTCAGACATCTTGGAGTCCATTCAACTTGTGGCCGCAAACTCAGGGTCCCACTCACATACATATAGCTGAGAGAATCCTCCTCTGGAGGTGCTTGTGGAGAGTTGGTATTCCTCTTGAGTCCAATGCATTGAATCAGTTCCTATCTTGAGTTGATTTGATGTACACGGAGCTCTTTCTTTTTGCTGCTGTGACCTCAGGATCCCTCTAGACTTGTGACAGTCCTCTTGTGGACTCTCTGGAGTGCCATCAAGGAAGTCAAGGCTCCTTTGATGTTTGATGTGGAACAAGATATTGCTCTCCATGCAGTGCAGGGGAATCGGGCCTCATCTCATGGTGAAGGGGAAGTCTGATGGGTTTTCTCGAGTTGCAGTGGGACCCCGTGGTATATTCTCGAGCTAAGACTGGGATGGCCCTGCAAAAGACGTGTTTGTTCAGCAATGTCAGGACTCCTGTCTAGTTGCGAGGAACACCTCGGGAATCTCCTCGAGGCTTGGCAGGGCCATAGGGATGCCACTCAGTGTAAGGCAAGAGACCAAGTGTCCCTTTCCCGTTGCCACAGGGATATTAGGATTCCAATCAATTTTCCAGAGAGTCAGGTATCGTCTACTTTTGAAGCATTGAACTCCTCATGTCTCTCGAGTTGTCAAAAGCTGTCAGGCGTCCTATCGAAATGAGGCAGGGGACCAGGGCGTTCTCTAGTGTTGCCATATTGGATTCAGACATTCCTTCATCTTGGGAAATTCAAGAGGAGCTTGCATTCAAGTCACTGCAAGGAAATTCATCCTTACTTCAAGTCAGGGCATCTCCGTGTCCATTACATATGAGGCTGCAAAGTCAGGGGCCCACTAACATACCTATACCTGAGAGAAGTATCCTTTGAGGTGCTTGTGGAAAGTTGGTATTCCTCTTGAGTTTAAGCCAGGGAATCAGCTCTCATCTCAAGTTGATTTGGGGTACACAGAGCTCTTTTATGTTGCTGTGGTGACGTCAGGGTCCCTCTAGACGTGTGAGAGTATTTTGGGGGACAGTCTGGACTGCGATCAATGAAGTCAAGGCTCCTTTCACGTTTGATATTGAAGATGGAATAGCTCTGCACGAAATGCAGGGGAATCGGTCCTTTTTTGGTGTGAGGCGGAAGAATCATGGTTTTACTCAAGTTGCGGCAGGAACCTGGGGTATATTCTAGAGCTGCAACATGGATGGACCTTCAAAACACCAGTCTGTTCAGTGACGTCAGGACTCCTGTCTAATTGTGAGTGACACCTTGGGATACACCTCAAGGCTTGGCAGGGCAATAGGGATACTTCACAAGGTGAAGCAGGAGACCCAGGGTCCCTTTCCAGTTGTCACAGGGATATTAGTTTTCCTATCAATTTTCAAGAGGAGTCAGGCAGCGTCTCCTTTTGAAGCATTGAACTCCGTGGGCCTCCTGACTTGTCAAAGAAATGTGAGGCCTCATGTCGAGATAAGGCGGGGGACCAGGGCTTTCTCTAGGGTCTCCACAGGGGATTCAGACATCCCTTCATCTTGGGAGATGCAAGACGAGCCTTCATTCAACTCACTGCAGGGAAATCCGGCTTTATTTAGAGTCAGGGCATCTTGGTGTCCATTCAACTTGAGGCCGCAAACTCAGGGTCTCACTCACATACATATAGCTGAGAGAATCCTCCTCTGGAGGTGCTTGTGGAAAGTTGGTATTCCTCTTTAGTTGAATCCAGGGAATCAGTTCTCATCTAGAGTTGATTTGTGGTACGCGGAGCTTGTTCTTTTTGCCGCCGTGACATCAGGGTCCCTCTAGACTTGTGACAGTCCTCTTGGGGACTCTCTGGAGTGCCATCAAGGAATTCAGGGCTCCTTTCGTGTTTTATGTGGAACAAGGTATTGCTCTCCATGCAGTGCAGCGGAATCAGGCCTCATCTCGTGGCAAGGGGGAAGTCTCATGGTTTTTCTCGAGTTGCGGTGGGAACCTGCAGTATATTCTCGAGCTAAGACTGGGATGGCCCTGCAAAAGACGTGTTTGTTCAGCAATGTCAGGACTCCTGTCTAGTTGCGAGGAACACCTCGGGAATCTCTTCGAGACTTCACAGGGCAATAGGCAGGACTCTCGAGGTGAGGTGGGAGACCCAGGGTCCCTTTTCAGTTGCCACAGGTATACTGGCATTCCTATCAATTTTCAAGAGGAGTCAGGGACCGTCTCCTTTTGAAGCATTGAACTCCACACGCCTCTCAAGTTGTCAAGGGGATATGAGGCCTCCTGTCGAGATGAAGCGGGGAACTGGGGCTTTCTCTAGGGTCTCCACAGGGGATCCAGACATACCCTTCATACTGGGAGATGCAAGATGAGCCTGCATTCAAGTTACTGCAATGAAATCCGGCCTTATTACGAGTCAGGGCATCTCAGTGTCCGTTCCACTTCAGGCCGCAAACTCAGGGTCCCTGTCACATACCTATAGCTGGGAGAAGCCTCCACTTGAGGTGCTTTTGGAAATTTCGTATTCCTCTTGAGTTGAAGCCAGGAAATCAGCTCTCATTTTGAGTTGACTTGGGGTACACGGAGCTCTTTCTTGTTGCTGTGGTGACCTCAGGGTCCCTCTAGCCTTGTTAGAGTGATCTTGGGGACTCTCTAGAAAGCCATCAAGGAAGTCAAGGCTCCTTTTGTGTTTGATGTGGAACACAGAATTGCTCTGCGTACAATGAAGGGGAGCCTTTCCTCATCTCTTAGTGAGGAGGAAGTCTCATGGTTTTTCACATGTTGCGGCGGGCATCTGGGTTATATTCTCGAGCTAAAACTGGGACTGCACTTCAAAATACGTGTTTGTTTAGCGACGTCAGGACTCCCGTCTAGTTGCGAGTGACACATCACGATTCTCCTTGAAGCTTGTCAGTGAAGTAGGGACCCCTCTCAAGGAGAGGTGTGAGACCCAGGGTCCCTTTCCATTTGCCACAGGGATATTGGGATTCCTCTCAATATTCAAGTGCAGTCAGGCCTCTTGTGCTTTTGGAGGATTGAACCCCATGTGCCTCTCGAGGTGTCAGGGCATGTGAAGCCTCTTGTCGAGCTGAGGTGAGGAACTGTGGCTTTCTCTAAGGTCTCAACAGGGGATTCAGACATCCCTTCATCTTTGGAGATGCAAGACGAGCCTGCATTCAAGTTACTGCAAGGAAATCTGCCTTATTTCTAGTCAGCGCGTCTCAGTGTCCATTCAGCTTGAGGCCACAAACTCAGGGTCCCTCTCAAATACCTATAGCTGAGAGAAGCCTCCTCATGAGGTGCTTGTGGAAAGTTGGTATTCCTCTTGAGACATACCCAGGCAATCAGCTCTCATCTTTTGTGTTGATGCAGTGACCTCAGAATCCCTCTAGACTAGTGACAGTGTTCTTGAGGACACTCTGGAGTGCCATCAAGGAAGTCAAGGCTCCTTTCATGTTTAATGGGGAACACAGAATTGCTCTGCATGGAATGCAGGGGAATGGGGCCTCATCTCGCGGTGAGGAGGAAGTCTCATGGTTTTTCTTGAGGTGCGGCGGGAACCTGTGTTATCTTCTCGAGTTACAACGGGGATGGCCGTTTAAAACTCGTGTTTGTTCAGAGACGTCAGGACTCCTGTCTAGTTGCCAGGGACACCTCGGGATTCTCCTTGAGGCTTGGCAGGGCAATAGGGACGACTGTCTATGTGAGTTGGGAGACCCAGTGTCCCTTTCCATTTACCACAGTTATATTGGGATTCCTATCAATTATCAAGAGGGTTCAGGCATCGTCTCCTCTTGAAGGATTGACTCTACGAGACTTTCAAATCGTTAAAGTGATGTCACGCTTCCTGCCGAGATGACCCAGGTAACTATGTCTTTCTCTAGGGTTTCCACAAGGGATTCAGACATCCCTTCACCTTGGGTGATGCCTGACGAGCCTGCATTCATGTCACTGCTGGGAAATCTGGGTTTATTTTGTGTCATTGCATTTCGGTGTCCAATCCTTTTAAGGCTGCAAAATCAGTGTCCCTCTCACATACCTCTAGCTGAGGGAAGCCTCATCTTTAAGTGCTTGTGGAAATTTGATATTCCTCTTGACTCGAAACCAGGGAATTACCTCTCATCTCGAGTTGATTTCGGGTACATGCAGAACTTTCAAGTTGCTGTGGTAACCTCAGGGTCCCTCTAGACTTGTTACAGTGTTCTTGGGACTCTCTGGAGTGGCATCAATGAAGTCAAGGCTCCTGTCGTGTTTAATGTGGAACACGGAATTGCTCTTCACACAGTGCAGGGGAATTGGGCATCATCTTGCGGCAAGGGAGAAGTGTCATGGTTTTTCTCGAGTTGCCCGGGAACCTGGGCTATATTCTCGAGATATGACGGGGATGGACGTGTTTGTTCAGCGACGTCAAGACTCCTGGCTAGTTGCGAGGGACACCCCGGGATTCTCCTTGAGGCTTGGCAGGGCAATAGGGATGGCATTCAATGTAAGGCAAGAGACCAAGTGTCCCTTTCCCGTTGCCAAAGGGATATTGGAATTCCTCTCAATTTTCAAGTGAGTCAGGTATCGTGTACTTTTGAAGCATTGAACTCCTTGTGTCTCTAGAGTTGTCAAAAGGTGTGAGGCGTCCTGTCGAGATGAGGCCGGAACTAGGGCTTTCTCTAGTGTCTTCACATTGGATTCAGACATTCCTTCAACTTGGGAAATTCAAGGGGAGCTTGCATTCAAGTCACTGCAGGGAAATCGGGCTTTATTTCGAGTCAGGGCATTATGGTGTCTCTTCAACCTGAGGCCACAAACTCAGGGTCTCACTAACATACATATAGCTGAGAGAATCCTCCTCTTGAGGTGCTTGTGGAAAGTTGGTATTCCTCTTTAGTCAAATCCGGGGAATCAGTTCTCATCTCGAGTTGATTTGGGGTACGCGGAGCTCTTTCTTTTTGCTGTGGTGACCTCAGCATCCCTATAGACTTTTGACAGTGTTTTTGGGGACTCGCTGGAGTTCCATCAAGA
>CM035294.1:116850-129031 GCA_020226075.1 Hydropotes inermis
GGAACCCACTCATGGCAACATCACCCCCGATGCTATCTTATTCATCGGCAGTACTGCTCTCCGCCGCCAATGTCTGTGCTAGGATTGCAAAGGAAACGGGATTTTCACAGCACTCTCACTTGAAATTTTGGGCACTGAGCAGAGCTGGATGACTCCCCTTGGATCTGCAGCCTTCTGGCTTTAAATAGAGGCTGGCAAGCACACCGCAGCTTGCTGTCTCTTCTTTCCTGAAGGAGGCTCGCATTTCCCACCTCCTCTGAATTCCCTGCCCCAGGCTCCTGGAGAGGCGCTTCTAGCTGGAGGTCTCCCATTTGATCAGTGACCTTCTTGCTTCAAATAGAGGCTGGGAAGCACAGCGCAGCTTGCTGTCTCTTTGTCACTGAAGGAGGTTTACTTTTCCCGGATACTGCGAATGTCTTGTCCCAGGCTCCTGGACAATCACTTCTAGATGGACGTCTCCCATTGGATCAGCGACCTTCTTGCTTAAAATAGAGGCTGGCAAGCACACCGCAGCTTGCTGTCTCTTTGTCCCTGAAGGAGGCTCACATTTCCCGCCTCCTGCAAATTTCCTGTTCCAGTCTCCTCGAGAAGCACTTCTTAGAGTTCCCTTCTTAAGTGCAGTTGTCCCTGAGCCTGAGCCACTAGGGAGTAGTTCCAGTCTCCGAAGAAAAGGTACAGCCACGTGCACACAATCCCTTGCATCCCATTTGCTCTGTAGGAGAGGTCTAATGAGCCAGGGTATCTCTAAAAATGTCTGGGCTCTCATGGGAACACACCCTGTCTGTTAAACTGTATTCCCGACCTAGAGGCCCCAGGGCAACTGATTCTCCCCAGTGGGCCTTCAAGTGGTTCAGATTGGCAAGAGCATGAAGATCTACCCAACTGCTCTTTTCCTACCTCTCAGAGAGCCAGCTTGGTTTTACCCATTGGCAGGCTGGAAGGAAGAGGGGTAAAGCCCTTCCCCAGTGGGATTTGGGGCCTACTTCGAGAGGAAAGGCCCCTTTGAAGAGCAGAGCCAGGAGGGCACCCACTCATCCCACACACACTCCCGCTGCTTTCTCCCTCATTGGCAGTACTGCTCCCAGGCGGCAATGACTGCGCTAGGATTGCAAAGGAAACAGGATTTTCACGGCCCCCTCACTTGAAATTTGGATGCTGAGCAGAGCTGGAAGGCTCCCGTTGTTTCAGCAGGCTTCTGGCTTCAAATAGTGGCTGGCAAGGACCCCGAAGCTTGCTATCTCTTCTTCCCTAAAGGAGGCTCCCATTTCCCGCATCCTGAGAATTTCCTCTCCCATGCTCCTGGAGAAGCGCTTCTAGCTGGAGGTCTCCCGTTGGATCAGTAACCTTCTTGCTTCCAATAGAGCCTGGCAAGAACATCGCACCTTGCTGTCTCTTCGTCCCTGATGGAGGCACGCTTTTACCGCATCCTGTGAATTTCCTGTCCCAGGCTCCTGGAAAAGAGCTTCTTAGACTTCCTTTCTTAAAGGCAGTTATCCCTGAGCCTGGGCCACTAGGTAGTAATTCCAGTCTCAGAAGGAAATGTACAGCCGTGTATCCATATCCTTTTCATACCTCTTGCTCTGTAGGAGAGGTCTAGTGAGCCAGGATCTCTCTGGAAATGTCTGGGCTCTGATGGGAACACACCCTGTCTGTTAAACTGTATTCCCAACTTAGAGGCCCCAGGGCGACTGATTCTCCCTAGTGGGCCTTCAAGTGGTTCAGATTGGCAAGAGTACAAAGATCCACCCAACTGCTCTATTTCTACCTCTCAAAGAGCCAGCTTGGTTCCACCCATTGGCAGGCTGGAAGGAAGAGGGCCAAAGGCCTTCCCTGTTAGGATTTGGGGTCTACTTCGAGAGGAAAGGCCTGTTTGAAAAGCTGAGCCCAGAAGGGAACCCACTCATGGCAACATCACCCCCGATGCTATCTTATTCATCGGCAGTACTGCTCTCCGCCGCCAATGTCTGTGCTAGGATTGCAAAGGAAACGGGATTTTCACAGCACTCTCACTTGAAATTTTGGGCACTGAGCAGAGCTGGATGACTCCCCTTGGATCTGCAGCCTTCTGGCTTTAAATAGAGGCTGGCAAGCACACCGCAGCTTGCTGTCTCTTCTTCCCTGAAGGAGGCTCGCATTTCCCGCCTCCTGTGAATTCCCTGCCCCAGGCTCCTGGAGAGGCGCTTCTAGCTGGAGGTCTCCCATTGGATGAGCGACCCTCTTGCTTCAAATAGAGGCTGGGAAGCACAGTGCAGCTTGCTGTCTCTTCGTCCGTGAAGGAGGCTCGCTTTTCCCACATCCTCCGAATCTCCTGTCCAAGGCTCCTAGAAAATCGCTTCTTAGAGTTCCTTTCTTTAGGGCAGTTATCACTGAGACTGTGCCACTAGGGAGTAGTTCCAGTCTCAGAAGGAAAGGTAGAACCAGGTGCACACATCCCTTGCATCCCTTTTGCTCTGTAGGAGAGTTCTAGTGAGCCAGGTTCTCTCTGGAAATGTCTGGGCTCTGATGGGATCACACCCTCTCTGTTAACCTGTACTCCCAACCTACGGGCCCCAGGGTGCCAGATTCTCCCAAGGGGGCCTTCAGGTGGTTCAGATTGGCAAGTCCACGAATATCCACCCAACTGTTCTTTTCCTACCTCTCACAGAGCCAGGTTGTTTCCACCCAATGGCACGCTGGAAGGGACAGGGGCAAAGCCCTTCTCCAGTGGCATTTGGGGCCTACTTCGAGAGGAAAGGCCTCTTTGAAGAGCTGAGCCCAGGAGGCCACCCACTCATGCCAAACACACTGCTGCTGCTTTCTTCCTCATTGGCAATACTGCACTCAACCAGCAAATCTGCTATAGGATGGCAAAGGAAAAGGTATTTTCATGGCCCTCTCTCTTGAAATTTGGGGCACTGAGCAGAGCAGGAGGTCTCCCGTTGTTTCAGCAGCCTTCTGGCTTCAAATAGAGGCTGGCAAGCACACCACAGCTTGCTGTCTCTTCTTCCCTGAAGGAGCCTCTCATTTCCCTCCTGCGAATTTCCTATCCCAGGATCCTAGAGAAGTGTTTCTAGCTGGAGGACTCCCAATGAACAGCGAACTTCTTGCTTCAAATAGAGTCTGGCAAGCATACCGCAGCTTGCTGTCTCTTCGTCCCTGAAGGAGGCTCGGTTTTCCTGCATCCTGCGAATTTCCTGACCCAGGCTCCTGGAGAAATGCTTCTAGCTGGAGGTCTCCCATTGGATCAGCGACCATCTTGCTTCAAATAGAGGCTGGCAAGGACACCGCAGCTTGCTGTCTCTTTGTCACTGAAGGAGGCTCGCTTTTCCCCCATCTCCGAATTTCATGTTCAAGGATCCTGGAAAAGCGCTTCTTAGAGTTCCTTTCTTAAGTGCAGTTATCCCTGAGCCTGGGCCACTAGGGAGTAGTTCCAGTCTCAGAAGGAAAGGTGAAGCCACGTGCAGACATCCGTTGTGTCCCTTTTGCTGTGTAGGAGAGGTCTAGTGAGCCAGGTTCTCTCTGGAAATGTCTGGGCTCTGATGGGATCACACCCTCTCTGTTAACCTGTACTCCTGACCTACAGGCCCCAGGGCGCCAGATTCTCCCAAGGGGGCCTTCAAATAGTTCAGATTGGCAAGAGCATGAACATCCACCCAACTGCTCTTTTCGTACCTCTCACACACCCGGCTTTGTTTCACCCATTGGCAGGCTGGAAGGAAGAGGGGCAAAGCCCTTCCCCAGGGGATTTGGGGCCTACTTCGAGAGGAAAGGCCCCTTTGAAGAGATGAGCCCAGGAGGGCACCCACTCATGCCAAACACACTCCTGCTGCTTTCTTCCTCATTGGGACTACTGCTCTCAGCCGGCAATGTCTGTGCTAGGATTGCAAAGGAAACAGGATTTTCACAGCACTCTAACTTGATATTTGGGCGCTGAACAGAGCTGGATGTCTCCCGTTGTATCAGCAGCCTTCTGGCTTCAAATAGAGCTGGCAAGCGCACTGCAGTTTGCTGTCTCTTTTTCTCTGAAGGAGGCTCGCTTTTCCCGCATCCTGCAAATTTCCTGTCCCAGGCTCCTGGATAAAGGCTTCTTAGAGTTCCTTATTTAAGCACAGTTATCACTGAGCCAGGGCCACTAGGGAGTAGTTCCAGACTCACAAGGAAAGGTACAGCCACGTGCACATATCCCTTGTGTCCGTTTTGCTCTGTAGGAGAGGTCTAATGAGCCAGCTTCTCTCCGGAAATATCTGCGCTCTGATGGTAACACACCATTTCTGTTGACCTGTATTCCCGACCTAGAGGCCCCAAGCCAAATGATTCTCCCGAGTGGGCCTTCAAGTGGTTCAGATTGGCAAGAGCATGAACATCCACGCAACTGCTCTTTTCCTGCCTCTCACAGAGCCAGCTTGTTTCCACCCATTTGCATGCTGGAAGGAAGTGGGGCAAAGTCCTTCCCCATTGGGATTCAGGACCTACTTTGAAAGGAAAGGTCCCTTTGAAGGGCTGAGCCCTGGAGGGCACCCACTCATACCAAACACACTCCTGCTGCTTTCTTCCTCATTGGCAGTACTGCTCTCAGCAGGCAATGTCTGTGCTAGGATTGCATAGGAAACGGGATTTTCCCGTCCTCTCACTTGAAATTTGGGACGCTAAGCAGAGCTGAGGTCTCCCGTTGTATCAGCAGCCTTCTGGGCTCAAATAGAGGCTGGCAAACACACTGCAGCATGCTGTCTCTTCTTCCCTGAAGTTGGCTCGCATTTCCCGCCTCCTGCGAATTTCGTGTACCAGGCTCCTGGAGAAGCGCTTCTAGCTGGAGGTCTCCCATTGGATCAGCGACCTTCTTGCTTCAAATAGAGGCTGGCAAGCACAGCACAGCTTGCTGTCTCTTCTTCCCTGAAGGCGGCTCATTTTTCCCGCATCCTGCAAATGTCCTTCTGTTCCAGGCGCCTGGAAAAGTGCTTCTTAGAGTTCCTTTCTTAAAGCAGTTATCCCTGAGCCTGCGCTATTAGGGAGTAGTTCCAGTCTCAGAAGGAGAGGTACAGCCACGTGCATACATCCCTTGCGTCCCTTTTGCTCTGTAGGAGAGGTCTATGAGCCTCGGTCTCTCTGGAAATGTCAGGACTCTGATGGGAACACACCCTGTCTGTTAAACTCTATTCCCGACCTAGGGGCCCCAGGGCGACTGATTCTCCTCAGTGGGCCTTCAAGTGGTTCAGATTGGCAAGAGCATGAACATCCACCCAACTGCTCTTTTCCTATCTCTCATAGAGCTAGCTTGGTTCCACCCATTGGCAGGCTGGAAGGAAGAGGGGCAAAGCTCTTCCCCAGGGGATTTGGGGACTACTTCAAGAGAAAAGGCCCCTTTGATGAGCTGAGCCCAGGAGGGCACCCACTCATACTGTAAGACCCAGAATTCGGGCCTTTGTTCCAAGGAGGAAAAACCGCGCGACCCAATAAATGAGCCCAGCAGATGCAACACGCAAGAGGGTTTATTGTCGGCTGCGCAACCGGGTGACTCCGATCTCCTGGGAGGCAGAGCACACCGAACAGCAAATTGGGCAAGCTTTTTATAGACAAAATCCATTCAATCAGCATATTACATACGGGTTACAAAGTGATTGGTTACATGTTTGCAAAGCAATCCCATTGGTACAAACTTCGCAGGCTTTTGTTTAAACTTAAAGCAATTCTATTGGTACAAACGGCGCGGGCTTTTGTTCAAACTTAGGATTTCACGGAAACCAAAACCCAAGTCCCGGCTGCCTGCCAGCCCCAGCCCCGGCAGCCCCGCATAATAAAACTTATTTCTCAGCTTCAAAAACCAACAAGAAAAATATCAGACACATGAATTATAGACACCGGTAAAAGGGAAACTAGATATCGACTAGTCAAAATACATCAAACAATTTTGCAGACCCACAATACCAAACACAGTCCCACTGCTTTCTTCCTCATTGACACTACTGCTTTCAGCTGACAATATCTGTGCTAGTATTGCAAAGGAAACGGTATTTTCACAGCCCTCTCACTTGAAATTTGGGGCACTGAGCAGAGCTGGAGGTCTCCCCTTGTATCAGCTGCCTTCTGGCTTCAAATAGAGGCTGGCAAGCACATCGCAGCTTGCTGTCTCTTCTTCCCTGAAGCAGGCTCGCATTTCCCGCCTCCTGTGAGTTTTCTGTCCCAGGCTCCTGGAGAAGTGCTTCTCGCTGGTGGTCTCCCATTGGATCAGTGACTTTCTTGCTTCAAATAGAGGCTGGCAAGCACACCACTGCTTGCTGTCTCTTTGTCCCTGAAGTATGCTTGCTTTTCCCCCATCCTGCGAATTTCCTGTCCTAGTCTCCTGGAAAAGCGCTTCTTAGAGTTTCTTTCTTAAGGGCAGTTATCCCTGAGCTTGCAGTATTAGGGAGTAGCCCCTCTCTGAAACGGAAATATACAGCCATGTGCACACATTCTGGCTTCCCCTTTGCTCTGTAGGAGAGCTCTAGTAAGACTAGGTCTGTCCGGAAAATCTTGGCTTTTTCTGGAAAACACCCCCAGTTTCAGGAACTGCATACAAGTCCTAAGGGCTAAAAGGCATCAATTTTGCTCAACTGGCCCTGAAGGCCTGCATAATAATAGAATTTGAAATCTATACAATTGTTCCCTTCAGACATCTCGCAGAGCTAGCTTTGCTCCACCCTTTGGCAGTGTGAAAGGTAGAGGGCCAACGGCCCTCCCCAGAGGGTCTTGGGCCCTCCCTGAGAGAAAAGTCCGGTTGAAGAATTGTGCACAGGAAGTACCCCAGTCATTCCATGCACACCCCTGTGGCTCGCTTCGTCATAAGCAGTACTGCTATCAGCTAGGAATGTTGTTGAAAAGATCGCAAAAAGAAGCTGAAATACACGGCCCTGTATCTGGAAATTCAGTCCTCTGGGCAGAACAAGAGGTCTCCCACTGTAACCTTGAACCTCTTGCTTCAAATAGAGACTGGCAAACACACGGCGGCTTGCTGTCTCTTCTTCCCCAAAGGAGGCTCGCTCTACCCACATCCTGCGAATTTCCTGTCCCAGCCTCCTGGAAAAGTGCTCCTTGGAGTTTTGTTTCTATGGGCAGTTATCTCTGAGCCTGGGGTGATAGGGAGTAGCCCCACTCTCCAAAGAAAGGTACAGCCACGTGCACTCATCTCTTGCATCCCTTTTGCTCTGTAGGAGAGGTCTAGTGAGCCAAGGTCTCTCTGGAAATTTCTGGAATTTGATGGGAAGACACCCTCTCTGTTAACCTTCATACCCGACCTAGTGGCCCCAGTGCCACAGATTGTCTTGAGTGGGCCCTGAGGTGATTCAGACTAGCAAGAGCTTGAAAATCCCCCAATTGCTCTTTTCGTACCTCTCATAGAGCTCGCTTTGCTCCACCATTTGGCAGTGCAGAAGGAGGAGTGCTAAAGCCCCTCCCCAAAGGGGCTTGAGGGCTCCTTCAACAGGAAAGGTCCCTTTGAGGAGCTGAGCCCAGGAAGGCACCCAGTCATGTCAAACACACTCCTGCTGCTTGCTTCTTTTGGGTAGTACTGCTATCAACAGGGAATGCCTTTGCAAGGATCACAAAGGGAAAGGGATATACACGGCCCTGCCTCTGGATCTTCGGTCCTCTGAGCAGATCTGGAGGTCTTCCATTGTGTTAACCTAACTGTTCCTTCCCAATAGAAGCTTGCAAACACACGCCAGCTGGCTCCCTTTTCTTCCCCAAAGGATTCTCGCTTTCCCCACATCCTGAGATCTCCCTGTACCAGCCCCCTGGAAAAGCACTTCTTGGAGTTTTTAGGGGCAATTATCCCTGGGCTTGGCACCTTAGAATATAGCCCCACATTCACTTGAATGGCACAGCCACCTCCACACATCTCTTCCCTCCCCCCTTTGCTCTGGAGGAGAGCTCTTGTGAGCCTCGATCTGTCAGGAAAATTCTTGCCTTTGATGGGAACACACCCTGTGTGTCAACCTGCATACTGGACCTGGGCCCTCTCTGTTGGCACAGTCTAAGAACCCCCTAGCCTGACTATTGCAGAAAGGCCTCGCCTTTGGAATCAAGGCCTTTACTGCTTTACCCCTTCGCATGAAGCTCCGAACAGCAAGGTTTTCCCAAGCAGCCTAGTGTGGGATGGAAGTCCAAGAGATTTATCCTGCCTGGTGATTTCACCTGCAGGGATTCCACAACCCTTAGTCTGGCCGGCTGGCCCAGTCCTGATTCCTGCACTTTGCAGGCCAGCAGGCCCTTGAACACCTGCTGGGATGGGAAAGGGAAGGGTCCACGAATTGCACCCTAGAAACTTAGTAGAGTGCATGGATTTCAAAATCTGGTGGCCTCCCAGGCAGGAAAGAAGGGAGGAGGGCACCTTGTTGCCCTTTCAGGGGGGGATCTCTGGCTGTCCTGCTGAGAGGGGGACTTTCCCTGTGCAATAAGTTTGGTGTTTTGGAACTGAATAATTAGAACATGTAAAAATTTTAATTTATGTGGTGCTTTAATTAAAAAAAAAAAAGCTCCAAGTTTTTTTTGAAAATTGAGGTTTCAAACTTGATGGCCTATTTTCCTTCCACTGTGGCACTCTATGAAGAAATGTACATTTCTTTTAAGAAAAGAGTCAGAAAAGTGAGGGAAACAGAAAACCCAGAGGTGCCCCTGTAGTTTGGTGAAGGCCTTAAGAGGTCACTTGTAAATGCTGCTGACTAATCGGGAGGCAGTCTCTTCCTGTGGCTGATGGGCACAGAGCTGTGCAGGCTTGTCCTTTGCATGGATGTTCTTGTTTGTGGAAATCCAGCTCGGAGCCATCTCCTGATGTATAAGAATTTCCCAGACTAGACCCCTAGGCAAATCCCACAGGGCCAGAGGCTCCTTCCTTCATTGTATTTGTCTGTTGGACTGAAAATCAGCAATGACATCTTTTTCTTTCTATATGGTCTGTCATCCAGGCCTTGGAGTAATATTTCCCTCCCCCTCAATAGGCTTGGGTTCCAGGGATGAATTATCGTCAGTTGTCCATGATTTTGCAGACAAGGAAACTGAGAGCCAGAGAGGGTGGAGGTCTGTCCAAGGAAGAATGGGATATCCTTCCAGGAACCCTGGCTCCTGGGTTTTTAATGAGCTTCCTACCCAGCCTGGTCATTAACTGGCAAGTGTTGACATTGAGAATAAACTGTTAGTGGAAAGCTAAGAGGCTTTTTGAAAGAATGTGCCTACCAGCTGTGCATCTTATGGAGTATTTTGACTGTACTCCCCAACCCTTGGAAAGTGCTGGGCACAGGGCAGATGCTTCATCATTTTTATTGAATAAGTTCAATTTCACATAATTATATCTGTAGTGGCAGCAACACTACGAAGTATGTTAGAACTCTGATTGTCACAGTCAGTACTTCACAGATCAGTAAAGAAAGAAAACTTTTTATTAGGAAGACTGTAAGAGAATTGCTAAGTTTTAAGTTTATCCCACAAGGATATTTTTTTCTTCCTTTATTTTTATTAGTTGGAGGCTAATTACTTTACAATATTGTAGTGGTTTTTGTCATACATTGACTTGAATCAGCCATGGATTTTTTAAAAATGAAACAAATCTCTCTGATCATCACCAAGGCTATCGGAGGTCTGTTGAGGACCCCATGCAAGGGAGGTTCTGCCTCTTGGGGCACCCCTGCTTCAGCATCTCCCTAAGGCAGCAACCTGGGACAGCTGAGTACCCTTGAAGTTCCTTCCTTGACTTCGGGAGATTTTCTGGAAGACACTTTTTTGACAGACAGGGGTGGGGGGAGGTTTTGGGATGTTTCAAGTGCAGGCCATTTATTGCGCATTCTATTTCTCTTACTGTTCCCTGGTGGCTCAGTTGGTAAAGAGTCTGCCTGCCATGTGGGAGACCACGTTCAATCCCTGGGTCGGGAAGATCTCCTGGAGAAGGAAAGGATAGCCCATTCCAGTATTCTTTCCTGAAGAATTCAATGGACCGAGCAGCTTGGTGGGCTACAAAGGGCTGGATATGGCTGAGTGACCGAACACTTACATCTAGTGTTATTTCATCAGCTCCACCTCAGATCACCAGGCATTAGATCCTAGAGGTTGGGGGCCCCTGCTTTAGTTCCCTCTTTCATCTTCTACAGAGCTCCAGCCTGCTTCCTTCTCCTCTTCCACCTGCAGAACTACCTGCTGGGCTTCTCTGAGTGTGACTAAGAGTCTCCTTCCCTCAGAGTCCCTTCTCCTGAGTTTCCCTGATCTCTATTTAGGAACTTTTGCCCCAGCTGGTGATAGTTTTAAAGAACCTATCTGCCAATGCAGGAATCCTATCCCTGGGTTCGGAAGATCCCCTGGAGGAGGGCATGGCAACCCACTCCAGTATTCTTGCCCAGAAAATTCCCAAGGACAGAGGAGCCCGGCTTCTCATTGCAGTGCTTTCTCTGGTTGCAGATCTTGGGCTCTGGAGCATGCAAGTACTTCAGTAGTTGTACGGGGGCTTCGTTGCCCCCGGGCATCTGGAATCTTCTAGGACCAGGGATTGAACCCATATTCCCTGCATTGGTAGGCAGATCCTTTACCACTGGACCACCAGGGACATTTCCTGTTCCCTTTCATTAGAGAATGACATTTAAAACATACATGTAGGAGCTAGATATGCTCAGCTGACAATACTTGGAAATATATACATGTATTCCAGCTTACCTTTGAACATATTCAGTTAAAGGTAATTTGTGATGATGTACCCATGGATCTTGTAACCTTTCCTTTTGTTTATCTGTAACTTCCCACAGCCAATGGTAAGTAAGATATCTGGCTTCCACCACTTGTCATGTATAGAATTCAGTGCTTGTCCCATGTGGTTACTGAAAAAAAATGTCTTCCAAAGGGGGCTGTGCATGTATCCCACCAGTATCTTGAGGGTGTTTCTGTAGGGGAGTTTACTATCAGTATACCCTCCATGGCCTGGTGTCTATTTCAATCTTTACCAGTTATGAAAGGGCTTATTTACTCTAGTTTTCTTGGACAATTTGAGTACAGATTCTTTGTCAGATATGCATTTTTTAGGAATACAGTTTTATTTATTTTTGGCTGTGTTGGGTCTTCGTGTGTGACCTTTTCCCTAGTTTGGGTGAGCGTGGGCCATAACTAGTGGTGTGTGGGCTTCTCACTGCAGTGGCTCCTCTTGTTGTGGGGCAGAGACTCAAATCTATACAATAAACCAAACCAAATCAAATTATTAGAATTAAAATATCTCATTCAGAGAAGTTAAAAATCACAGAACAGAATACAGAAAAACCAAGGATTTACAACTAGAGAATACTGTTAATTAAATATATACTAGTCTCCAAAATTCTATTATAAGTTATTTCTTATTCAAAGATTTGCTGAATCTTAAAGATTCATTTTTACCTGAGATGGAAGAAAAATTCTTAAAGCCCATCACTTCACATTTTGGCTTGATTGTTTCTAAGAGTTCTGGAAGCTGAAATAAATATGCACTTTATATATTCAGTTACTTTTTATTAATCAAAGGAAGAGACACTTCTATATGCACCTACAGCTCTAGCATGTTATTAACTAATGATAAAACTAAACTCAAAACTTTCAGTAACTTTCATCAGAGGAAAACAAAATTCTTAATTAATGCTTTCAGAAGAAAATAATTCAAGAACATAGAAAACTGTATTTTCATGGCTATTAACACTATTCTGTAGCTCCCCTCAATACCAAAAAATCCTTATGATAAAGACCATGGTTTTTGCTCAACACATACAGTATTTATCCAAGCACCACAAAACACTTAAACCTGAAGAAACCTGAATTATGTATCAGAGCACTTAAACACATTCTGTTCTTAAACAAAGTTCTGTTAACGGTAAAAGCAAGAACATGAAACCTATGTGGAGGACACAGGAAGACGTTTTAATATAGTTCAGTGCTTTTAAAAGATAAGTACTGGGTAAGTAGACTAGAAACAATCAGAATCCAACCCATTAAAGACCGTGGCTCCACAGGGTGAGCTGAGCTAATGAGGGCCTGGCTTGCCCTGGCCTGTGGCGTCACTGCTCAGGGGAAGCCGGGGCTCCAGGCAGGCATGCGGTAGACAGGCCGCTACCCAAGGAAGAGAGCATGACAGTCAGGGAGTGGAGGCAATGCCAGAGGGAGGGGAAAGGATGCTCTCAGGGGCCCTGGGCCCACAAGCCTAAACCGCATGAGGCCAGACAGTGAGAACACA
>CM035294.1:129431-226759 GCA_020226075.1 Hydropotes inermis
CATGAGGCCAGACAGTGAGAACACAGGCTGCCACCCGAGGAGGACAGCGTGCCAGTCAGGGGTGGTGGCAATGCCAGAGGGAGGTAAAGGATGCTCTCTCTCAGGGGTCCTGGGCCCACAGGTCTAAACCCCATGAGGCCAGACAGTGAGAACCCTGAACCCCACACTTAGAATCCTCTGTGATACAGGTTCGCCTGCTCCTGAAGCCTGTCCATGTCTGTGATCACACAGAGAAGCTGAGTGCTGGAAATGGAGACGATGGGCTTTGTTTCAGAAGGGCCACTTGCTTGGTCTTCACAATTTCCTTGGGTGATAGAAAGATCTTTGCTTCCAGTTACCAAAGGCTTTTTAATATCCTTAGCACTTTCATTAGAGATGGGCCCGAGTAAAAGCTGAAAAAGGATTTCAGCCATAAAATGTTTCCAGCTGCAAGATACATGAGCATCTAACTCAACACAAAATGCCAGCTGTCGACAAAGTATTAAGTGAAAGTTAACTCAAGAAAGGATACCACATCCTGTCTCTCCACGTAGGTGTGAAAAATAGAAACAGGACAAACTTTGATCCTATGTGCATTTCCCCTCCTTGACTTAAGTAACAGTCAGAAAGAAAGCAAGAGGTCCCAAAACTAAAGGAAAATTAAGATCCGGAACATCATTGGTTTTAAAAAGTTAATTAAATGCTTAAGGTAAACAATTTACTGTATTTACTTAATAAATTATTATCATAAGGGTAAAAAATAAAAGTCTCAACCTCAATTATGCTTCAAGTAATACAAATGACATAAGTGTTCTCTGCATAATGGACTTTTATAGGGAAAAAAAAAACCTAAGAGAAGAGCACTTGCATCTAGAAAAGAATGGAATATTCTAGGTGTAAGAATAATCACTGGCTGGCATCTTGCTGGGGATGATGAAGCAAGCCCAGGCCTCAGAGGATCATATCAAGTCCACGGTGTCCCAGGAACTGCACGATCTTCATGAACAGTTTCATAGGGCAGGGTGCTCTACTGAGACTCCTCTGAGTAGAGGGAGGCAAAGGAGGAAGAGGAGAGGAACGCGGATGGAGCACCATTATCTGCTGGGCACCTTCGTTATCAGTTTGCTGGGCAAGAAATCTCTTTACTCCTCACCTCACAACAAGCACATGTAGAAGCTGTGTTCCTATTTTACAGATGAAGAATCTGAGATTCAGCCAATTTCCCTAAGACCACAAAATTAAAGAGCAGCAGGGCCAAGGTCTGACTTTGACTTGAAGCCTGTACTTTTTCCACTGAAACACTCTCCTCCAGTTGACAGAGTGCTTCCGTGTCCGTGGATGATGGCTTCTCCATGTCATCTTTCCTACACTTCAGCTCATGCTCCCTTATACTCATCACCTTGCACTGGCCGGGGTGTGTGTCTATCACTGAGCTTTCTGTGCAGCATGCATCTCTGAGACCTGGAGCAGACCTGGTGGGGCCGGGTGCTCAGCACTGGACCACTGTGGCTTTATGCACAAAAACTAATCAGTCATCATAGGCATGTAAATACCTAATACAGCCAAGCTGAAAAGGGTTTCTGAAATGAAGACAAGGTTAATCAATTTTATGACCTTCTAATCTCAGCTACTTAGTATTTTTCAATTTCCAAATATTAAGGAGAAAATATGCATATTTTTATCATCTTCCTTAAAATAATCATCTCTGTTTTATGGTGCCTCTGTATTGGAGGCACCTTACAAAGATTCTGGTTTTCCTAAGGGAAAATGAGGTCAATGTGGTGCTTTTCAAAAGGACAAAGCAATGAATATGTGACAACTGATGCCCCTAAAGGTCACATAAACAAGAGCGAAAAGGAAATCCAGTGCAACGGATAGAAACTTGGGAAGTTGGACTATAGCCCTTGCATCAACCGCTCATGACCACATGGGCTTTAAAAATCTTGGCACGTTTAGCTTAACCTATCTTTAATTCATTTCAATCTTGATTAGGGATGAGCACCAGCCAGCCCTCACCTCCTTGACAAATATGGAGTACCGCGCCAGAATCTGCAGCATCAGTCTCCACAGACAATGCGCCAGGAACAGCAAGAACATCTTGTCAGACCAGCACCTCCGAAGGCTGCTCCACGTCCTATGAGAAGCCAAACGGCGATACGAGCTCCCAGCTAGAGGTAAAAATGCACAGTTAAAGAGTCGCAGTGGAAGGGCTAACAGCTAAAATCTTCAACAGACAAGTCAAGAGTGAAGCCAATGACATTCTGAAGAATCCTATGAGGTCAGCGAAGATTTAGGGAGGTGGAGTGGACAGCCAAGAGGCCTGTAATGCTGTTTTCTAATTTTCCATGACTCCTTCTCCCAGGTATTTGATGCATATTAAACATATATAACAATCAGAAATAATCAGTTAACAGGTACTTTATAATAAAGCAACAAATGCAAATTGGAGTGGCAGTCACTTGCAAGGGTTTAATCTTTGGTTTTGAATTTGCCCTGTCTTCTCTTCCTCTCCTCAATATGCTATTTAAATATAGGAAGTCAATTACACATGGCTACTTTTGCAAAGACAGCTGAAAATGAACTTTTGAGGCTAAAAGAGTGCAGTTTAGATGGAACTTGGCCGCACAAACAGGAGCACGGTAGAGTGGAGCTTTGTGGCTATAGGAACAGCCACCTAGGTGAGCAGTCACCAGCGATGCCTAACGCATGACTAGATGCAAACACATCTGGAAAGTGTAGGCTGACCCCAGTCACCCGCCCACTGTGCCAGGACTGGGCCAAGGGCTCTGGAGGCCTGAGGCAGCAGTCCGAGCTGAGAGTCACCCTCTGGAGGGAAGGGACATTCTGATCCTTTACCTCAGCTTGAGAGGGAAGTGGAGGGTAGCCACAAGGCTAAAAAAAAAAGGCTGTCACTTAAGCATAGCAGGGGTTATATCCCCTTGACACATTATATTCAGAAGCGAAAAATGTGGTGTCCTTCCCATGTTCTTAAAGTATCCTTTACATCATCTCTATACAGCTGGAAGCTCTAGAAACCTTTTTTTAAAAAAAGAACTTAAACTGTATCTTCTGGGTCTAACTTACTTCCCTGGTGGCTTTGACGGTAAATCATCTGCATGCGATGCAGGAAACCTGGGTTTGATCCCTGGGTCAGGAATGGCTACCCACTCCATTAATCTTGCTTGGAAAATTTCATGGACAGAGGAGCCTGATGGGCTACAATCCATGGGGTTGCAAAGAGTTGGACACGACTGAGCAAGTAACACTACTGGAAGACAGCAAAAGGTCAAAGTGCTCCCAGGGCGCTAAGACCACCAAGGAGATTTGGTGAAAGGAATTAGCCTGCTTAATGATAGCCTCTGTCACTTTGAGGATGTTACCTGGTGCATCTTCCAGCACATCTGTAAAGTGCTGCCTCTAAGAATCCCGCTATTTCTCTAAATCTGAGAGAAAAAACAAGAGTGTAAATGGCTGTTTTCTCTGCTTCAGATGCCTCTCCCCCCAACCTCCCTCTCCCCAGGCAATAGGACCATTCTCCTGCTTGCTCGTAGGGTCAGTGCCTCAGAGATGCCCCAGCAGCCCTGATGCCTGGCCTCCAGATTTTTTTTTCTTACTGAGCAGGAAATAAACTTATCTGAATTACTTGACCAGGAAGCCATTTCTGGCAAGTCCAACCACCTATAATCAGGTAATCACTTCAGGGCCATAAGACTGGTTTTTCCGGTCCTCTTAGCTCCACACTATCAGAATAAAGCAAATGTCCCTCAAACTAAGAAATGGAGAAGCTATATTCTGTATCTTTGTTTGCAGCTTGAGACATACCACTGAAAGTAGGCAGTTAAACTAAAACAAGTCTCTGACTGGCGCTCATCAGATGTCTGCTGCCTGTCTCTCGTGCTGCTATTGGTAACTGCAGGCCCACCCTGAGGCTCAGGATCTGCTTTCTGGATGGGTTTTCTGTTTTCTCTGCTGGGCCATTTGTCATTTCATACCATCTTCTCACAGCCTTCTGTTTTAATACCTGATGTGGACACATTTTTATGACTGTAAAATGAAACCGTATGCGTATTCATTTCCTTAATTAGCTGCCTATGTAGCATCCTCCTTCCCACCTATATAACCCTTCCATGTTCATACTTTCTTTACCATACATTCTTCTGTCACCCACTAGTTCCCTTGCTACCAATAAATTCTGACATACTTAACATCAATTTACCTAATCCACAATCTTGATTTTTTGGATAGTACTTATATGCTTTTAAAAAGCAGTTCAGAGACTGATCTTCAGGAAACTGGAGAGTAAACGCAGCAGCACTTCATAGAAAGAGCAGCAGCCCTGCCCTCAAAGGCATGAGTGGCTGAGAGCAGAGGACTCTGGCCCACCCTGCCTGCTGGAGCTGGCCGCTCCCCACAGCTTCCCTGTGCCATACGCAGGAAAGAACTCAGCAACTGCTCCATGAAGCCTGCGAAAGGCGAGTCTCTCCAAGCAGCAGGGAGAGGCACAGAGGGAACAAGTGGTAGAAGAGCAGTGGAGGAAGAGAAGAGAGCACTGGAGAACCACAGAGAAGGTGGTGCTCCTGAGCACGCTGGGGAGGAGAGGGCAGGGACTGCCCTGCAGTGAAGAGAGCAGACCAGCTCCTGCATTCGCCTCAGACCCCAAAGCCCACCGTTTGCCCACATCTGTTAACACACGAAACACAGGAAGGAAGCTTCAGCACAGAAAAGGCCTGACACCAACACAGCATTGTTCAGAACATGGAAAACCAGAAGCCACCTCCACAGCCCCAAGGAAGGGAAGGTTTCTGTAACATGCGGCACAGTTCCTACTGAATGCAGCGTGAAGAGAGGTCAGCTGCAAGTTCTGCGGCCATCAGGGGAACAGATATCATTCAGTGTAAGTAAGGACACAGGATAAAACTGTATGTATGCCACAACAATCTGAAAACCATACAAATGAGAAAGTGCAAGACACAAATGCAGCAGACCCCTAACATTAATGCCTTTTAAACAGATCTGCAGATGACGTGTTACCAGGTGTGAGATCCCTAAGACTAAAACTGTCTATGTCGTGTGACCCAGCTGTCCCCTCTCCCTACCCTCCAGGAGTCCAGCACCAGCCCCTCAAGTAGCTTTACTGGCCAGTAACTTCCAGGATTGAGGTGTTAGGTTGTACTTCTTAGAAAATAAACAAAGTGAGATATTACTTTGGTGAAATTTGAAAAGTTATGCTACAGTTTTCACATGTATATGGGATGCCATTCTACTCTTGATAGAAGATTTGTAAGAAAGGTAACCCCAAATACAAACACTTCTAAACTCTTCCATTTGGGTATGGGGATGATCTGGAGACACACACCCCCTCCCCCATACACGGCTCTACTGACACATGGACACAACTTGAGGAGGGTGGAGGGGAAGGAAGGCGCATCAGTACCACACAGACTCCATGCTGTAAAGGAGCTACACTATGCTAAGCAGGTGCTGAATGGAGCAGACAGAGAACACATATGTGACCATCCTGGGAGAATACACCATTCTAGCAAGAGTTCAATCAAAAAAGACATACCACTGCCTGTAGCATTTAAGGCGCTAACACCCAGCTTCCAGGCAGCCACTGATTGACTACCATTTGAGACTGCTGGGGGCCCATGTGTATTGAATCTCTTTCTATGAAAACTAATGCCTAACCCTACTTTCCAAAACCCTTGGAAGAACAAATGAAGTGTTGACACAATAGGGTATGTCGACACAGTAGGAGACCAGAGACAGAAGGGGTGCCCGTGTGCTCACAGAATGGTGGTGGTGGGAGGGGTGCCTTTTTTCCTGAAGATGATGGGGATGTCGGCACAGAGTCAGACCTGGGACTATCTGATTGCTACTGAGAGTACAATATTAGTACCGATATTCCTTCCTAGAAATTTGCTGAAACATCACCACGCTACTGGCATTTAGGCTTACTTTAAATGACCCTGGAGTGAATCAGACAGCAAAACAGCTTTGACACCAGCCATGTTCGCAGAACATTCTGTTATCCCAGAGAATAAATAACCCAACCACTGACAAAAATCAACAGAATGGTGTTCTATAAAGTATTAATTTCTTTTTTAGTGGAAGAGCAAATGCACTGAAAACAGGTTCCACACTTCATAACTCAAATATAACTTTTTTAATTTCATCAATTTTAAATAAAACTATTCACAAAGAAAAGTTAAGCAATTCCTTTGAATGCTTATGGCTAAACTCTGGTGAAGATTAAAAATGTCTTTCATGCCCCGACACCCCACCCCCGCACCTTGAAGGGGCCGGGGCTGTGGCTGCCTCAGAGCCTCAGAGTCGCGTGTGTGGGGCGTGGGGTGGTGCTGAGGAGACGAGCCTGGGGCACGGAGGCTGAGGCGAGCTAGATGCCAGAACAGCCCACGGAGCTGCAGCGCGGCGGGAGCCCGCAGAGCAGTCCCGTAGCAGAAACGGCCTCCGCCACCACCGCTGTCCACGGAGCCCAGCTGAACTGGCCATGGCGTTGTCGATGCTGCTGAATGGGTTGAAGGAGGAGGACAAAAAGTCCATCATTGAGCTCTTGTCAAGGCTGGCAGTGATGGTGAAAGCATAGGAAACTGCCCCTTTTCCCAGAGGCTCTTCATGATTCTTTGGCTCAAAGGAGTTGTGTCACAACTGTTGACCTGAAAAGGAAGCCTGCAGACCTGCAGAACTTGGCTCCAGGGACCCACCCACCATTTATAACTTTCAACAACGAGGTCAAAATGAATGTAAATAAGATTGAAGAATTTCTTGAAGAAGTCTTATGACCTCCCAAGTACTTAAAGCTTTCACCAGAACACCCAGAATCAAATACTGTTGGAATGGACATCTTTGCCAAATTCTCTGCATATATCAAGAATTCAAGTCCAGAGGCTAATGCAGCTGTGGAGTGCGGTCTCGTGAAAACACTGCAGAAAGTAGATGAATATCTGAATTCTCCCCTCCCTGATGAAATTGATGAGACTAGTATGGAGGACATTAAGTTTTCCACATGTAAATTTCTGGATGGCAATGAAACAACACTGACTGCAACCTGCTGCCCAAGCTGCACATTGTCAAGGTGGTGGCAAAAAAATACCCCAACTTTGATATTCCAAAAGGAATGACTGGCACCCGGAGGTACCTAACTAATGCCTACAGTAGAGATGAGTTCACCAACATCTGCCCCAGTGATAAGAAGGTTGAAATAGCATACAGTGATGTTGCCAAGAGACATCAAAAGACATCACCAAATAAAAGAGGACTTATGAGAGAAATGTCTTCACATCTTCCCCTGACTAAGAACATACTTTTCCTAAGAGACTGCTCCTCTTCCTAGAAAGTAGAAAGTTTATTTGGCATGAACATGCAGTTATTCCAGATCAGGATAAAGCATAGCCAAGGTATAGTAGCTGTCTTGAAATATATATACTCCTAAGCAGTAGTACTTTGAAATTCCTTTACCCTGCCTATATCCCCTAGCCCATATTCTTGTCTCCTCCAATTTGGAGACACTCCATCAAAAGCTTTCACTTTAAAAGTAGTTTGCCATCTCTCTGGAGCCTTCATCACTGGAGTCCATTCACTGTGTATTGATGACAGAATTTTGAGGTGCACTGTTCAACTGTTAAAATAGTAACTGTAAAAAAATAAAAATAAATAAACTAGTAAAAAAAAAAAGTCTTTCATGGGACTGACTGAGTTTCAACATAGTTTAAGACTCAATTACCAGCTTTGAGAGAACCTATGATGAGAAGAGGAGGGGCTGAGGCCAGGCTGTGCTACCCTGCAGGGCCCAGAGCTCCAGAAGGCATATGACATGACAGTGCAAGATTACCAAGTGTGGGGGTCTGGGGTCTGGGGAAATGACTAGTTAAGAGGTGTTTGGAGGCCGTAAACAGGAGTATGGGCTGCAATGGTTATTAGATATCTAAAGCAATCTAAGCCAAAATGTAGACTACAGGAGACACGGAATATTTAAATATTATTTCTCCACTGCACTCTTACACTATAAAATGATGCTTCACCATTTAAAATTTTTCTCACAAACCAAAAGGGCTTCTTGCCCTGGCTACATCTTGATCATCACGTAATGATTACATCCCATGCAGTCCATGAGTATCTCAAACAAATCCTTAATTTCTTACCTACATGATAACATAAACTTGAAAAATTAAGTATAAAGCTCAGTATTGTATGTAAAAGAACACCATACTAATGGTCTGACACCTTTGATTTCATCATCAAAAGAGGATTATATACATTCTCAATCATGGCAGGTCAAGGGATTTAATATATTTCCCTCTCTGTAATTATTCCTCAGAACTCCAGGGAAGGACTGCATCATCATTAATGAAAGCATCCAGCAATTTAAACAAAAAGCTTGCAAGTCTTTAAAAACTATTCCAATTAATAAAATGCTCTAGTTAACACCGTTCTATGGAGGAACTCACAGTGATCTCATTCAAGAGAATCTTTTTGTAGACTTTTGGATAGCAGCCATCCTGACTGGCGTGTAATGATACCTCACTGTGGTTTTGATTTGCATTTCTCTGATAATGAGTGATGCTGGAGAGGGTGTGGAGAAAAGGGAACCCTCTTACACTGTTGGTGGGAATGCAAACTAGTACAACCACTATGGAAAACAGTGTGGAGATTTCTTAAAAAACTGGAAATAGAACTGCCATATGACCCAGCAATCCCACTTCTGGGCATACACACCAAGGAAACCAGATCTGAAAGAGACACATGCACCCAAATGTTCATCGCAGCACTGTTTATCATAGCCAGGACATGGAAGCAACCTAGATGCCCATCAGCAGATGAATGGATAAGGAAGCTGTGGTACATATACACCATGGAATATTACTCAGCCATTAAAAAGAACTCATTTGAATCAGTTCTAATGAGATGGATGAAACTGGAGCCCATTATACACAGTGAACTAAGCCAGAAAGATAAAGACCATTACAGTATACTAACACATATATATGGAATTTAGAAAGATGGTAACGATAACCCTATATGCAAAACAGAAAAAGAGACACAGATGTATAGAACAGATTTTTGGACTCTGTGGGAGAAGGCGAGGATGGGATGTTTCAAGAGAACAGCATCGAAACATGTATATTATCTAGGGTGAAACAGATCACCAGCCCAGGTGGGATGCATGAGACAAGTGCTCGGACCTGGTGCACTGGGAAGACCCAGAGGAATCGGGTGGAGAGGGAGGTGGGAGGGTGGAGCGGGATGGGGAATACATGTAAATCCATGGCTAATTCATGTCAATATATGACAAAAACCACTACAATACTGTAAAGTAATTAGCCTCCAACTAATAAAAATAAATGGAAAAAAAAAAGGAGAGAGAATCTTTTTCTAGGGGAACATACATTGTTAAGAAGTTATCCTAAATTTCCACCAAACTGTCTACAGGACCACTGACACTGGTGATATCATTATGCTATCTGGAAAGAAAGTGTCATCATTTTCCAGAATACTCACCAAGATTATAAAGGAAGCCAAAATAATAACTACAATTCTTATACATTGATGGATGGAATCAGCTACAAAGAATATTTCAAGAAAGAACACTTTTCTTGATTCCCTCTGAGGATAAAAATGTTACAGATGAGCAAAACTACAGATGAAGCATAGGTCTGCTATTTGAAGCAAGTGATGGAAGAGGAAAATGGAGGGGTAGGGCTGCTAGGTGACCAGCTCTCTCTGTCTCTTCAGGGTGAATGAAGACATAGTACCTGGGAATGAAGCTGGGGCTGGTCTAGCTCCCTTGGAGTCTAGCATTCTCAGCTTGCTAATGACAAGAGAGTAAAACTTAATCCTTTTGTCATACAGGCCAGAACTTTGGCAATCATGATACTTCTTGTTTGTTTCTGCTCTAAATTGTTTCCCAAGGAATAATATCATGATCTCCAAGAAGGGGCTGTGAGATGGAGTTCAGTCCATTTGAACTGGTGTTCAAATCCTATTTCAGAAGGATGGAGGTGATGGGAATAAATTACTGACATTATTTGAAAATAAACAGGCAAGTTCCACTTATTATTGAAGTTGTGATAGGCAGGATGTGCTCTTAATCTTTTTACACTGGCTTGGGATCCACACTGCCGTTCAAATGTTCTTACAAAATCCATACTTATGGTATATTTCTAAAATAAGAACAAACAGGTGGAATTTTCATTTTAAGGAAACTAACCAGAATCGGGATCATATACTGAAAAATGGAAATCAAGATAAAAGATCAACACACAGAATCATAGGTTTAAGATCTCATTAGGCCTTTACAGGATCTTCCTCTGAAGATCCCCACACTGAGTAATGCCCAAAGTGGTTCTATGACTTGCTCAAGGTCTTAGGTGGCAAGCCCATCAAGAGACCCAGGTATTCTAAGTCCAGTGGACTTTAAGTGACAGCTCTCACTCATCTTCTAGGGCACCCCTAACTGTCCACTGGAACCATGAGAGATCACAGATTAAGTGGTATAATTTTCACTGCCTTTTGAGAAGAAGTAGAAAATTTAAAGAAAGGGAAGAAAGGAGGGAAGAAAAGGAAAGCAATTACTCAAGCCATGTGAGTAATCACATCATTTTTTTTTTGATTTAATAAAGTTTTATTCATCATTTTTATAGATGGGACAGCATGAAGACTGACAAGGGGAATCTAGCAACACCACTAAGAGTAGCAGGTAACACTTACTGAACATATATCATCTGGACACAGTGCTTACAATTCTATTATTTAATTTAACCCAGAAAACTACACTACTAGATTAACTGCTTTTATTATCATCTCCCATAGAGATGACACTTCCTCTTCTGCTCAGGCTCAGAGAGAACTGACTCAGAAACAAAGCAAGGAAATAGAAGAACCAGAAGCCCAAACAGTCAGCAGTGCAAAACTGCAGCTGCACATCCTTTGGCTAGGGATCTCAATCCCTAGGCTCTAGGGAGAACACTGCAGGATTTTCCACGTACTTCTCACTTAAGAGAAGCTCTCTTCTGAGTCACCAAACCAATCGCCTAAATATGATGTCCGTGATTACATGGGAATTGTAGTACAGTAAACACCATATAGTGTTAAATTCCTTTCAACTGCTTTGGAGCTGCTGCTGCTAAGTCACCTCAGTCCTGTCCGACTCTGTGAAACCCCACAGACGGCAGCCCAACAGGCTCCCCTGTCCCTGGAATTCTCCAGGCAAGAACACTGGAGTGGATTGCCATTTCCTTTCCCAGTGCATGAAAGTGAAAAGTGAAGGTGAAGTCATGTAGTTGTGTCTGACTCTTAGCTACACTTACTGGATTCCCTAAGTGTGGCCTAGATGTGAGGAGCTGAGACAAAGAAAAGTATTACTCATCCCTTTTGGGATAAAACCACACCTCTGCATATAATGGATGTTAAAGCAATGCAAAAATACTTCTCTCTTCTCAAAAGCATGTCTCATTAACACTGAAAGCTGAAAGCATTTCTTGCAAGAAATGTAACCACGAACATTAAGTATTGGTTTAGAATTCTAAAGTCAATGATTTCATCAGAAAGCTTCATTCCTGGCTGAAAAATCTCCTGAGCCTAACATGATCAATATGATTCTCTAAAGAGGGTTGTAAGGGGTCTAGCATTAGCATTGCTAATGCTTAAGACCATTACCTCATTCTGCTTATGGTATCTATTTTAAAAGCCCTACTTTATTTATTTACAAAGATCTATTTTATAAAGTCACAAAACTCTGTCACACAACTGGTTGAAAATCATATTACTTAATTATATGGTTCAGCATACTGTAACAAGGGTCAAGAGAACAGATAAGTGGTATTTCTGATAGTAAAGTTCTAACTTTGTGAACTTCTCCTGTTGTGAAGTTATCAGGCCCAGGCTCACCACACTCAACCTGTGCCTCTCTACACTTTAAAAATCAGTAAGCAAAGCGACCAAGCACAATTAGAAAAAGAGGCAAATAGAGCTGCTAGAAATGAAAATAATGATAAATTTGAAACACGTGAAAAGGAATTTAGACACAACTGAAAAAGGAATTCTTGAAGTAAAAGAAAAATCCCAAGAAATTACCCAGAATGTAGCACAAAGAGATGAAAAATAAAAAAGTAAATTCAGGAAACATGAAAGATAAAGTGAGGATAATTAATTAAGAGTTCTAAAAGCAAATAATAAAGGAATGAGACAGAAGCACAACTAAGTTAATGAATAAAAATGATACAGAAATGATTTAAAAAACCATCAATCCTCATATTCAGAAAACCCAACAAATCTTAAATTCAGCAAATGAAAAGAAGTCCACACTAGATAGATCAGAATGAAACAGCACACCAAAGTCACTGGGAAAATTTTAAAAGGAGCCAAGGGAAAAAGCCATTATAACTACCAAGCAACATCAGCAACAACCACTTTCAAGTGACAAAGTTCAAAGTGCAGAGAATAATACTTCCAGCAAAACTACGTCTCAAACATAAAAGGTATAAAGTTATTTGCAAACAAATATTAACCGAGGGTTTATCATAAAAAAGTGAAATTTATTATCAACAGAAATTTGTGAGAGATGAATTTCAGGAGGAAGGAAAATTATCCAAGAGAAAAGGTATAACATCCAAGAAGGAACAATAAGCAAAGAAAATTATAAACATGTGGAATAATTATAAGAGGAGGATGATAGCCATGTTAAAGCAATAAAGTAATGTCCAATTGGGGGGAATAAAAAATCAAAATTGAAATAAGACCCTGGTAACTAACATATACTATGGAATGGCATGATTGGCATCTAAGATCCTTGTGCTGTATGGGAGGCTGAGGACACCAGTAACTTTAAATTCTGCTAAGTAAACAAAAAACGGAAAATTAACATATGGGTTTCCTTTTGCTATATCAACCACTAAGTCCTTTAAATAAAAAACATGATTTTAAAAAAAAGAAATATCAAGGCCTCCTAATCTTTCAAATTATATAGGACATTTTTATGCTACATTAATAATTACAATATTAGTTATATAATATATATACTAAAATCCAATTACTATTTCTTGTTTTCCTTCAAAGTGATATAGAAGGGTTCTACAAACTTAATTTTTCATCGAAAACAACTGTAAAGAGATTTCCTTTCAACAGTCCTTAAGATCTTTTTTAAAATTTTGATAAAAAACATCCATATCTAGTCATAACTGCTTCTCAACTGAACTCTACCTTACATTCTAAAAAATATTCTTAGTCCCCAAAGTTTCAGAGACTATGACCTGAATAAAATAATGCGTGTATTTTTAAGGTAAATGCTGGCTCCACAACTCAGACTGTGATTTTCAATAAACCACAGAACTGTGCAAAAGACTGTGCAAAAAAGACATGATTATCTCAGGTTAACACCTTCAAGAATCAAGACAACCAGAGGGAAAGGTACCTGGTGAAATGCATCAGGATCCCCAGGATTAAAAAGCGAGGGTAACTTTTCTTCTAAT
This sequence comes from Hydropotes inermis, assembly GCA_020226075.1. Taxonomy (NCBI): domain Eukaryota; kingdom Metazoa; phylum Chordata; class Mammalia; order Artiodactyla; family Cervidae; genus Hydropotes; species Hydropotes inermis. The sequence goes on from CM035294.1 coordinate 142,898, forward strand.
CCTTGTACTATTTCTGGCCAGAGAGAATTCACCAAAAAATCATAGCCGGGAATAGTACTGCCCTTTTCACTGTAAGATAAGAGAAAAATTTCAGTCAAATACACCAGAAACATCTACTTACAAAAAGCCAAATTCCACTGTGGTGTTTTAGTAAAATAAAAGTTCCTTGGCCTAAAATTTACTTCAACCTTTTAAAAATAACTGTATTTGTCAATTATTTTGTTTTTAGGCCCAAACTTCTATTTCACTCCTTGATCTCATTCTCACGCAGAACATGACACATCCTCTGTGTCCTGACTCCTACAATTATAGCAAACATAGCAGACAGCTGGGGTCAAGGATAATGGAAAACTACGCCGACTTGCCGTGGCAGTTTTCTTCCCTTAAATGGGCTACCATGTTTATATACTATCTTGAAAAAGCAGCAATCTAATACCACAAGGAAAGCAATCTTTGTATTCAACCTTAACACCACTCAGCTCTAAAACACTGTTAATCACACTAATTTACCAATTACTAACAGCTTTGTGACTCAGCTATCTCTGATTACCTTCAGGTCTAACGTTCTATGACCATTTCATGTAAAATCTGGACTACAACTCTTAATACAAAAAAAAAAAACTGATAACATTCATGGTTTCCATAGGCACATGCTTTATTTTGTATTGTCAGCAACAAGGCCAAATTCTGAGTTTCTAATTCACACACTTAGGTGAGAGAGAACACTGAGAGAAAATCATGCTCTCAGGAGCCACAGCACCTGAGTTCAAATCTAGGGTCATTTAACCGTGTTTTGGTTTCCTCATCTTTAAAATCATAGGGTCATTATATGGAATAAGGTTTGTAAAGCATTTAGGATGGTGTATGGTTTGTAAAGCATTTAGCACTTACTAGCATACAGTAAGTGCTATGTTAATAGTGTTAAATACACAGTGCATAAATTAAAAAGGTGGGTTCCTGAAGTTTCTCTCTACTTAAAAATCTGTAAATATCTTTAGGCAACACCATCTCACTGACCTACCCACTGTGCTGCATTGTTAACATGCTCTATATTAAGGTAATTTTCTTTATATTCGATGAGGGAAAGGAGATGCCTACGTCCCACATACCCAATTCCATGTATCATATCATATACTTTCAATCCCAATAAGAACTAGCTCTAATAAGGTATAGGAAGAGCGAACAAAATTGAAGATTGTAGAATACAAATGCACATAATGTGAGCAACAATGAATGACAAGATCACCTCATTTCCAAACTAAATATACAATTAAAGCCTCAAAGGGAAAATTTAACTCTGCAAGATCAACCGTTAGAAAAGCTAATTTACGTCCTCTGGAAAATAACTCCTGAACATCACTGCTATTGCTGGGTATACAGAGCACCCAAAGGCAGATGCTGAGCCAGGGAGGGTCCAGGGCAACAAGACGATGCGGCGTGAAGCAAAGGCAGGTGACCTACCAAGGTACAGTCTAGATACTCAAATTTATGAGCTTTCTACATGAGTTCTGCCACCCTGAAAACTGTGGAAAAGAACAAACATGTGAGGCATGAAGCTTGACATTTCAGGAGCAAGACTAGCTTGTCAAATCTAAGGATCAGTTGTTTCGTTACTGTGGCCTCTTTAATTTCACATGATGACTTCTATTAAATTCTTACCCCAAATCCAAATCCAACTAAATCTTGACTATTATTACACAAAAATGGAAAGACAAATCTTCATCTGAAATCACCTAGTGGAAACAGAGAGGGTACTTCCCAGTCAATCAGCACATTTATTCCCCAGGTTTCTCTTTTCAAAAAAAAAAATTTCAAGGCTAAAAATAATTTTCACTCCATGAAGAAAGGGACTTGATTTGCCTTTCTAATGCTGCAAATTGACTGAGCCTTTCATTTTGCAAACATTGGATGGTTGCTATCTTAAGACACTGTGCCAAGGGTGGGGAGTATGGGTTGTGCAGGATGGGAGCAAGCTGTTAAGATGGAAACTAGTCCTCAACAGAAGTGAAAGCAACATGCAATCACCTGCAGAGAACAGGACGAAAGCTAGACTTCAAGATGAAAAGTGAGAGGTCTCTTGAAGGAAGTGGCATCTGAGTTGGGGCTTCACATGGGATGACAGATCAACAAAAAGAAAGGGAAAGGCAGAGGACTCTGAGGAAAAACACAGACCCACCAAATGTGTGCCAGGGACCAGCGGAGCAAGGGAAGCCCACAGAGTGCAACACACAAGGACTACTGAGGCCGGAGTGCGCAGGGCCTCGTACGCCGCATCAAGATGCCTAGACTTTCCTCCACACACAACAAGAAGCCACTAAAGACTTAGGAAGAAGGCAGTGCCTAAATATCAGAATTGTGGGTCAATGTGACAGCCGAAGGGCAGAGGGAAAGGGTGAGAAGGGAGAGGGTGGAGGCAGGGAGAGGAGGTGGGCAGATCCTGTTATTCTAAATAAAACTATGACGAAGGCCCGGATCAGGCCAGTGGTGATGGTGAAAGGCAGCTGGGTATTTATGAAACAAAGCAAAAAGTATGGAAATCAGGCAAGAGGAGGGAAAACTGAAGATGACTTTAACCACAGTTAATATAAAACTTGTTGAATTACACAGAATTCATATTTATAAACAGATTACAACATCAGAATAATGGAAGGAAACCAACTTTTATTTCACATGTAATTGAGGAAAAAGTACACAAAAGGGGAAAATATGGGTTGTGAATTCACAAAGATGTACCCTTTACTTCTGCCCTACTCATTACAGTTTCCTTCTGAGGCAATGACCCACACCCACCTCATAGTGCCATGCTAACAATTCACCAGGGGAGCGCATATGAACCTGAACCAAACGAGGCAGCAATAATCAGCAGGCGCAAGTTCCGAGTACAGCTGCTTAAACTCCCTTGAGATGGCTTCTCCTGTGACCTCTCGAAGAAGGCGGCAGTGATGCGGAACGAACTCCAAGAGTTTATCATACATGAGCTGGAGATCACTCAGACAACTATCAACAATCTGCTCTAGAATCACCTACTAAGCGAATAGCATTTTAAAAAAGCATCTCAGAGAGAGGTATGAATTACACACTACAGGAAAAATAGAGAAAACCTTAAAAGTATGCTTCCTCATGCCCCCTCCTCCCCAGCTAGCATGTTTTCTAACAGTAACAGCTACACTCAGAACTAGTTTCAGGATTTGGAAGCACCGCTCTGACCCAGGGGAGACACAGGCTGGGTGACCGAGACTGGCCTGAAGCTGGAAAGCCAAGCACATTTGCCTCCTCCCCTCCCGAGACTGAAAACAAAATAAAATGACAATTTCCCATAACAACAGCCTCTCCCTGTACTGACCTCGGCCGTTTCTTCTACCATAATTTAGATCAGGGGAAGGCATGAGACAGAGAGAGATGGAAATATATATTTTATTTTACTTTATTATTTTATCTTTTGTGTTAAGGTTGAGAGTCAAGAGGTTAATGACAAGCATACGAATTTTAAAAAAAATTAAAATGTGGCCTTGGTTTATTTAATATGCCACTGAAACATCAAATGTTTCTCTCATTTAGCACATTAGGTTCAGTTCAATGAAAAACAAAGACATAAATTAGTAACGATTTTCACTTACTGAGACAGAAATAATATACGTAATTTGTCTTTTTCATTCTTATCAAGTTAGGTAAGAAATATAACAGGATAGCAAGAGAGGAAACTGACAGATCATTTATTTTTAGTAACTCTAATAAAAGCTGAAAGGCTTACTGAAGTTAATCCTTACATTTCATTTTTATCAATGGGATTCCATGTCCCCCATTTATAAATGGGAGGCTTTCATCCCAAAGTCATGGTGAACAGGGCTTTGTACTTACTGGACAGAAAGAGCATCCACACTGACAGAGGACTGAGGAGAGTCTGCAAACACTGAGGATGGGCTTGTGACTTTCATCAGTTTGAACCAGATGAAGCTGCCACTTTTGTGTGTCAGAAAACATTGAGTATTGGCAACTTCATATGGTACAGTCTACATCCTGGCTGCTCAAAGGCAGAATATGCTTATTTTCCAAAGTTTAACTGCATCCTTGGAGATGAAGGACACTGGAGAGTGAGATTTTGGACTTAGGGTATTACACTGCTAATTTGCCTATGAAAGTCCTGTATCAGTGACTATTTCCTCCCTCCCACCTTCCTGGCTAAGAGACTCCTCAGTATTCAAGACTTAGGCCACATCTCTGTGAAGACAACCTTCAGCACAGACTTTCCATGGTCAGGGTTTCAGCAGGCTCCCTCACCAGGAACTTACACTGCAGTTTTGGTATCTGCTTACTTGTTCCATTTTACCCACTAGACCGATAGTTAAAAATTCATTTTAAGAATTTAGTGGCAAATAATTTACATACCATAAAACTGACCTAAAAATGTTTTGATACATTCCTTCTCCCGAGGCAAGACCCTCCTCCCACTAAATTAACATGATCCCTGGGCTACAGCATCACTAAAAAACACTGAGAAGGTGCCTGACTCCTGCATGCTGGTTGTCACCACCAGGGACCAACCTTTTCTTCCAACTGATGGTACTACAGTAACTGAGAATCTTTACAATCTTTACAGAAAGGCCTCTAAACTACCCCTTACACCCAGTAAAGCATCCAAGACAGAGCAGATGTTCTATGAACATCTGCTGAATGAAGGCCTTATTCAACAGTACACAAACCTCATCTATGTATGGTTTCACGAGGACTTGACCAACTGACGCCTCTGAATCCCGTGTCTTGTCAATTGTGGCCTAAGTCTGTAAGCATTTCCAAATAATATCAACACTGGAAATCTGAAGAACTTCTAATAGGAGGCCTTGCAGTGACTGTTGTAACATGGCTGTAATACCAGCTATATGCTGCAAGAAAGACATGTTAAAAAGCTCCAGTTGTAATCATTTCTAAAGATCCAAACACACACATAACACATTTCTTATTCCAACAGAAGATATGTAAAATTAAATATTAACATTTTCTGGAGAGGAACAATGAATCTCTCCTCCTCTTCACATCTCTTTGTAAGTTAATCTTTGCTGTATCAAAGGAGGATTTAGATATCACTTTAGAATGAGATTCTTTTAAGCTACAGAGTAAATCTGACAAACATCATGATTCTAAAGTCCAGTCAAGAGTTTTGGATAAATTAATTCTGACTAATCATATAGTGTGTCAAGTTACATGAAATTTAGAATTAATTTTACCCTTATAACTCAGAGAATATGCCTGTGTCTTTACACAAAATCTATAATGTGTGACACTTAGGAGGCAGGGGCCTAAAACACAAAAACTGAAAGAGAAAATTCAAAGCTAGTTTCAAAATCCTGCAGGTCAGCAACTGTCAGAACAATACAGGCATACCTTGGTGATACTGCAGGTGTGGTTCTAGGCCACCACAATAAATTGACTACTAGCACAATAAAGCCAGTTATGGGGGTTTCTTGGATTCTCAGCAGATATAAAGTGTATGTTTATACTCTACTACATACAGTATATTGAGTTGGAAAAGCATTATGTGTAAAACAAACAAGATATAGACCTTAATTACTTTAATTAAAACATGCTTTATTGCTAAAAAATGCAACCATCATGTGAACCTTCAGTAAGCTATCATCATTTTGCCGGTGGAGGTTTGAAATACTGTGAAAACTACCAGAATGAGATACAGAGATAACAGCACTTGAAGTGAGCAAGTGCTGTTAAAAGGGTACGAGCATGGTGATAGACCTGCTTGATGCAGTGCTGCAATAAACCTTCAATTAAAAAAAGTGCAATATCTGTGAAACACAATAAATCTAAGGGCAATAAAACAAGGTCTGCCTGTACCAGGTAAAATCAAAATTATTTAGCAAATGCCTAAATACTAAAGTGTGAAAAATCTAAAACAACAGTAACTGGTCTTATTTTGCCCAAAAGAGGCGAGCCTTTGAACAGCATGAAACTGTAACTGATTAAAGTCTGTGGCAATTCTCTCCAACATCTGTCCAGTCAAAAGTGGGCTAGTGGAGACAATTAAAAAGAGTTAATTCCTAAAAGTTTTTAATTTCCAAGAATATATCACATGATCAGCAATCCTGATGCTTTCATTGTGCTTTTCCATAGCCCCCTTGTTATAAGGTAGAAGCTGTAGCATCCTTTGTGCCAGGAGCTTTTACAGCATGTTCTAGGACAGTGGAAAACTAGAAAAGTTAAGCAGAAGCCCCTGACACTGCCAGGCCCCGACCACAGGGTCCAGCCGAGAAGCAAGAGCTGGCCCAGGCCAGTGTGGGTGTTTAGGTCTCCTCCCCCAGCCTCTCTCTTTCAGGGCCTTCTTCACTGTTTACTTCCCTTCCCTCTCTCTAGCTCTACCCGGTTATTGACATTGCCCTGCCCTGGTTTTCCCTCCTCTACAACTCAAAGTTGCTGACATGAATTTTTAAAAAGTCCTCGCAGGTGATTCTGAGCAAGAAACAGCATAATATCTATTACATTAAAGATGGAATACCACAAAGGAACAGTATTATAGAAAAAGACATTGTGATGCATCTCTATCAAAGGAAGAGTAGGGATGGACAAAAATGGAAAGAAAACAGGAAGGCAGGTATGGTGGATGTCGAGTGAGGATAAGCTGGCAGGAGCTGCCAAGGCAGCTGAGGGCAAGAGACTTGGAACCGTTTGAGACAAACAGCTCCCCTGGAGGGGTCAGAAGGGATGACCCATCAAATGGGGTCACAATGGGGTCACAGTCGAACATGACCAAGCAACTCAACTGAACTGAGGGCCTACTACATGCCAGGTATGGCCTAACAGCACCTCAGTGTCAGACAACCCTGCCAGAGGAGTTAGCCTTCCACTGTCAATGACACCGGAAGCTGAGTTTCATGGCTCTGGCTGCACAGTGGAATATACAGCACAAATCTGTCCACGGCACCGCGGTGCTTCCCATGGTGCTGGTGTGAGCTACTCATTTTCTGAGTCACTCACCTACCTGGCTGATTTAAAATTCAGACTAGAAAGATAAGAAAACAGTTGCAGTATGTAACAAAGAAAATGGTCATCTTTTTCTAATTTCACAATTTTTTTTTTTTCTTGTTGACAAACGTTAACTAAATGTGCCTATCCTGTTTCTTAATGATGGAATGCTAGGGTAAGACACATAAGTGGCAATACTCTGGGCATTACTCTGGTCTAAATGAATTTAGGAAAGAAGAAAGCTATTTCATATCTTGAAGATCAACAAAATTTTGCCAGTGCTTCTCTAAGGCAATTCCAAAGACTAAAATTCTTCCAATAAAAGCACACTCCTCTGATTCCCTGTGAAGTGATGTATTGGAACTGTGGCCCATAACCATAAAGCCTTTATAAGGATGTATTATAAACTTTACCATCTCACACCCTCCACTTTCCACAAGCTACACTCAAAAACACTGAACCATAGACTTGGCTTTTCTTCTTTTTCAGAAATGAATTTTAACTAAAAAATAAAAAATTTAGGCTAGATTAAAAGTATTAATTTATGTAATATTTAGTAAAGAAAATACTTACCTGCTTACTTCTAGTGCAGATGTTTCTTTAGAATGTTGAGAATTTAAGATTTTTTCAATTGTCTCAACTGATGGAATAACCTGTATAAGCCACAACACACATATCTGTAAAATAATAATTAAGCAAAACACACAGTTATCACTATATTTCATCTTAATCATCTTATTTCCCCATTCTAAATTCAGGGACAAACACAAAAAGTCAACTTAGAGTATGTAGGGCATTCTATATTTTGAACACTTCTACATAAAACTGAATTACGAAGAATGCAAATCTTAATTTTAGGTGCCAAGAAGAAGCACATTTTCAACATTCTACTGCAAGTTTATAGTTTAAAAAGGAGAAAACTAGACTTTTTGTTTCCTCATTTCCCACCCTTTTATTCCTTTATTTTCCTATCTTAAATGAACCTCTCTATAGGTATTACATTTATTTTCTTATGACCCTTTTTCGTGTTATAACTGTAGCTTCTGATCATCTTTATCCTATTGACATGTATATGACACAATTATATGTTTAAGCATCAGTTCATTAAAGACATTATTATACAACCTTATCAAAGAAGTTGAGCATTATACAAAAACCCATCCTTAAAAGCACAGAAAGATATAAAGCACTCATTAAACAAACAGTTCCCAGAACTATACAGTAGAATAGCAGCAGGAATTCTATTCAGTGCTCTGGGGTGACCTGAATGGGAAGGAAACCTAAACACAAGGGGACATGTGTGTGTGACGGATCCACTCTGATGTACAGCAGAGACTAAAGCGATGTAAAGCAACTGGACTCCAGTAAAAATCACTCTAAAAAAGACAAAATAAAATATGTGAGTGGTTACTGAGCACCCACTGTGCACCAGACACTGTTCCAGGCAGGGAGGACACGAGTGAGTAGAACAGGCACAAAGTCCCTGCTCTCACAAGGCTGAGAACCTTTCCTAGAAAGGCACTACATTCTTGAAATCTCTGGACAGAAGCTGATAACTGTCTCAAATGCTAATCCCATTATATCCAATAATAATGGGTTTATATATCATATATATTATATATTACATTACTACAATATATACAATAATGGATATGTAATATTATATGATAATGTAATATTATATCCATTAAAGTCAGAAAATAAAATCAAAACATGAGACTGCTAAAAATTAAAAGTAGTGCATGCAGAGGTACAGTTAAGAAGTGGAAACAAAAGAAGTAAATGTGGCAGAACAAGAGAACAACACACTAGTTTTTCCACCTGCAGCAGAACACTGGGAGAGCTGGCCTTAGAAGGCCTACTTGCTCCCAAATCACTAAAATTTGAATATCTTCTTTACAAGGGTGCTGAGAAACTAGTTTTATGCCTGTGAAACTGTAAAATGCTTCACTGATACCAGTTATTACTGTGTCTTATTCTGGAAAAATTGAGGAATGTTAATTTTGTGTCCATCTGGGTACCTCTAAAATTCTGCTTTATTTCAAATACTTAACATGACATTATAAGCATAGAAACAGTTTTGGGAGGAAAAAAAAAAGTTTCATATGGTGAGAAGTTGAGAAGATATGAGGCTTTGAGTTGGCATGTAGCATAAGAAATCTACATTTAAAATTTTTAAAGCTATCATTAATAAAGCACAAGAAGAATATGCAATATTCTTTGTCTTTTTTCTTTAATTAGTTACTTTACCACACCCTTCTTATCAATAGGACTTTAATCAGCCAAGGAGTGAGAAGACCTGGGCTCCATCTCTGGCTGAACCCCTCAGGAGCCTGGCTGAATGCTGCTGCCTAAAGAGAAAGGAAGATCCCGCACTCCTCTCTGCAGAGGTACCAAGAGGAGTATATCACACCGCATCCATTAAAGTGCCGTTAGCTCCAAGGTGCTACCATAAGCCCGTGTTTAACAGCATGACACTCAAGGATACCTTTTTTCCCCTAATGTCCTCTTATTTAGACACTCGTTCACCTACTGCCCGAATTCCTTCATTGACAGATGACCAAAGACTCTGTAAGAGAATAAAGAAAATGTATTGCAGAAATTGTTTGGTGGCATTACAAAACATATACATTAAATTCCACATAACTTAATTATATTTGGGCCAGTATTATGTAGATATTGACAAAAATACATAATATCAAATACAACTGCTGTTGAGGGTACTCATGATTCCAGGGCAAAATGACATATAAAGCCAAGATCACAGAGGATTAGCGACCAAAAGAATAATAATATTGGGTTGGCAAAAAAGTCAGTTAACATTTTTACCATTAAGATGGCTCTAGTAGCGCTTGGCTGTCTTTAATTTCATTAGAAATAATTTTGTAAGACCGTATTGTGACAGCTGTCATATCAGTATGCATTAAAAAAATGAAGACTATTGAATTTTTGTGTAGTCATATTAATATTAAAGTAGAAAAAAGCAACATTTTCTGCATATCATCCTTTATTATTTCAAGAAAGGTAAGAATACAACTGAAATGCAAGGTAAGATTTGTGCAGTGTATGGAGAAGGTACTGCGACTGACTGAAGTGTCAAAATGGCTTGCAAAGTTCTGTGCTGGAGACTTCTCACTGGATAGATTTTGCCACGGTTGGAAAAGAACAGTTGAAGTTGATAGCAGTCAAACTGAGACCTTAACTGAGAAAAATCCCTCCAATGTTATACCATGCAGGACATGGCCAACATACTCAAAATATCCAAATTGACTGCTGAACACCATTTGCACCAGCTTGGTTATGTGAATCGTTCTGATGTTTGGGTTCGACATAAGTGAAGCGAAAAAAAAACCTTCTTGACCATATTTCCACAGATAATTCTCTACTTAAATGTAACAAAAATGTTTAATTGTTAAAGCAAATTGTGACAGGAGAGAGAAAAGTGGATTGCTGTTGTTGTTCAGTTGCTCAGTTGTCCCCGTGGACTGCAGCATGCCAGGCTTCCCTGCCCTTCAATATTTCCCAGAGTTTGCTCAAACTCATGTCCATTGAGTTGATGATGCCATCCAACCATCTCATCCTCTGTGGGTACTGTGCAATTATGTGGAATGGAAGAGCTCGTGGGGCAAACAAAATGAAGCACCACAATCATACATAAGGCTGCTCTTCATCCACAAGTGATGCTGTGTATAGGGTGGGATTGGAAGGGGATTCTCTATAAGCTCCTTCTGGAAAACCAAATGATTAATTCTAACAAGTACTTGCTCCCAATTAAACAAACTAAAGGCAGCACTAGACAAAAAGCATCTGGAATTAGTCAAGAGAAAACGCATAATCTTGCATCAGAATAACTCAAGACCATGTTTTTTTGATGATGAGGCAAAAACTGTTACAGCTTGGCTGGGAAGTTCTGATTCATCCACCACAATCACCGGACATTGCAACTTCAGATTTCACTTATTTTGGTCTTTACAAAATTCTCTTAAGGGGAAAATCTCAATTCCCTGGAAGACCATAAAAGACACCTGCAACAGTTCTTTGCCCAAAAATATAAAAAGTTTTGGGAAGATGGAATTATGAAGCTGCCTGAAAAAAAAAAAACGGCAGAAGGTAGTGGAACAAAACTGTGAATATACTGTTCAATAAAGTTCTTGGTGAAAATGAAAACTGTGTCTTTTATTTTTACTTAAAAACCAGTGGAACTTGCTAGCCAACCCAATACATACACAATCACCATCATACGTGGTCAGAGTACAGAAAGAACCATCTGAATCAAACACTAGGAAAATCTGGCGCAGGGATGGAACTCGAGCCTGACTTGGAGAGCCTGTGGAGGCCGACGGTGGAGGAGAGCAGTCACTGGAAGACAGACGGTGGAAAAGTACAACTGACAGGGCGCACTCGGGGCTGGAGGGTGCACCCAGGTGCCCGGCAGCCTTCACAGAGCCCGTGGAGGCCGACGGTGGAGGAGAGCAGTCACTGGAAGACAGACGGTGGAAAGGTACAACTGACAGGGCGCACTCGGGGCTGGAGGGTGCACCTGGCTGCATGGCAGGCTTCATTTTGGAGAGAAGTAGAAATAAACGGGGCAGGGGGAGATTTAGGAGAATTTTAGATTAGATTCTATCAGGAACTAAACAATCCTTAAGCACTGATACTTCATGTTGCCATGTTGTTCTAAGGATATTACGAATCGAGGAGTAAGGAACAGAATGGCCAGGAAAAGGCAGGTCATAGGTGGAGAAATATGTCCAGAAGCTAATAAACAAAATATGAAGAGTCAGGCCAAAGCAAAGGTAAAAGAAATGATGAGAATAAACTAGACATGGCAACCCACCACAGTAGTCTTGTCTGGAGAATCCTATGGACAGAGGAGCCTGGCAGGCTACAGTCCATGGGGTCACAAGAGTCAGACACGACTTTTCGACTAAACTACCACCACCAGACAAATCACAAAAATTTTATAGAAAAGTGAATTAATTCATTCAATAAACATGAAATGTCTACTAACAGCCAGCCAATGAGGATACAATGATGAATTAGATAGAAACAGTCTTATCCCTCAACGATCTTAGAATCTCAGAGAAGCTTCTTGAGTTGAGATTAAAAAGGCAGGTGAGGTCTTGGTTGATGAGGAGAAGGGCGGTGATAAAGACAGCTGCAGAGTAAGGGATGGTAGGTGGTGCTGGCAGCTAGCAGTGTAGGACAAGAGCCTGAAGGCATGAGGGCAGTCAAGGAAGTTCAAGCACAGGTGGGCAGAGTGGAGAGAGTTCAGAGAGAAGAGTGGAAGGTTAACAAAGGACGGGGTTCGGGAAATGTCATGGCTACAGGTTGGGACAAGGAAGAAGAGTCCTGAAAAGGAGGCAGGAAGGCCACGCAGAGGCTGGTGTGGAATCCAGCAGCAGACCAAAAACTTCTTTCTTTTCCATTCCAACAAAAGGCACTTTAATAAGCTTTGTGAAATTCAAACAAGACACAAACTTTCAAACAATCTGCTAGTTCAAGGCACAGCTCACAACTTAACCACTTTTACAAATTTTTTCTTGCCTACCCTCCTCGGGACTTCTCAGCCCTGACATTCCCATTGTCCTGCATTTCCTACAGCTTTATCCAAGCAGAACCTCTTTACTACATTATCTAGTGAGAACCCTGCATGTGCCAGGTACTGTCTCGAGGCAAGGAGCATAAGGCCACATGGTCTGGCGTGGTCCAGTGCTGACACACACAGCCAAACACGTTTCTTAGGTTGTAATATCACACGCAAATCATTTACATTTTGCAAGTATTACACTATAATCATGGAACATTAAAAAACACCAACACAACAATCACAACAGTCTAACAGATTAATAAAAAAGAATTCTTGGAGAAGGCAAACAAGTGTAATATGCTTTATGGTAGATTGTTGACTGCCATTTGGGGACATACCAGAACCTCTTCTCCTAACTGCCCCAAAGGCACAGAAAGCTGATTGAGGGCCTTGTCCATACTGACCTAAAGGCAAAAACATATTGGCACAGACACATCACGGCCAGGGTTAACATTGAAGCCTGTGCTTAATGATCAAAGCAGTATGAGACTTAGATTATTCTTTCTGTACAGTTATATGCTGCTAGTAACTACATAACAAAAATGTTATTTGGCCATAAATATTGCTCCTTGAATGTGAAAAACCTGTGGATATATAAGCATTATAAAAATAAGGAAAGTCATAATAAATCAAAAATTCCTATGCACAATTTGCCTTTGGGATGAAATTTTAAATGACTTAAAAAACTAACAGGAAAAATAGCTATCTCTATTGTTTATGATATTCAACCAGCTGATAAAGTCTGATGAACTACATCTCTCCTAAGCATTATTACAACCCTTCAGAAAAATCCAAATTAAATAGGATGGAAATAAAATTTTCAGGGTCTCCAATCCTACTGGAACATTTATCTTAGTGGTGTATTTCCCAAAAGCAAATATGGCTCATTATTCTCAATGCTTCTTGAAATTCCCATAGAGATGGCTATTTTCCATTCCTCTTTCAACAAACAGACTTAAAAACAAAATATGAACAAGACTTTTGCAAGTGTGAAAACTCAAGTGTTTATAAACAACTTTTTCAAGTAATTGATATGCTTCTTATAAACAATTCCTACATTTTTATAAAATGTATAAAAATAGGCTTTTTAATGATCAATATTGGCTGATGTTTTCTCAACCTATCTCTGGCTAGCACACATACCTGAAAGTCAACGAAACATTTCCTTAAGAAGAGTTGATATCTGCTCTCGGAAATTAGTCTAAACTGGTGAGATTTCATGGGAATCACTTAGCAACTAACAAAAACAAACACTCTTGGTATTGCCATCCTTTACTTTTCACCACTTCTTAATAAGTCATTCAAAACATAATCAAACTAAACACAATACATGTGTATCAAGAAAGTTTAGTTCCTTTATTATTCAAGATTAGCAATCCCTTCAAGTTTCTGGGGAAAAAAATAACTAAAAGGTTTCTAAAAAGACTCAGAGCTGTTAAGAATAAACATGAGTGAGAAAAAAAGTGTGCAGTACATGTGTAAACACACTGACAGGTAGGAACTGTGGATTTCAAGTTTACCAGGTTTATTGACAGGTTGACAAAGTCTGCATAGTCCTTGTTGTGAGCTCAACGATGGCTGTTTTAAGCAGCTTATAGCAGAGATCCAGGTCATCTCTAAGTGCTTCCAGCTGGACTCGCTTCCGACAGTCAGATACAAAGTGATTGACATCAAAGTCTTCCTGAAAATGAAACCTGAAAAAAAAGAATTATTGCAACAATATCACATTTTACATATACAAATAAAAGGAGAGAGAACAACAGAGAAACGCCATTCTATTCATTTGAAAGGTTAGCTGCTGTCAGGATAAAGCACTTTAAAACACACAGGACAGAAAGGCGCTTGCACACTGTCAAGGTGCCAAGAGGGAGGCCCCTGACCAAGAGCATTCTCTCCTGCTGCCTAAGTCCCCAAAGGGATTTCATTTGTTTTTAACTACACACGTTCAATAGGCTCTTCTCAGAACAGAAGTAGTTCCTTTTCCCTTAAGTTTTAAAAGTAACAAATATTCACTGTGACAATTTCAACCTATAAATAAAGCCATCCCTCAGCATCCATGGGGGCCTGTTTTCAGGACCCCCAAGGACACCAAAATCTAGGTATGTCCTAGTCTCTAAAATAAAATGGCACAGTATTTACATACACTTTAAATCATCTCTAGATTACATAATACCTAATAAAATGTAAATGTTACATAGATCATTGAAAATACTGTGTAAAGAGTTGCCAACTATTTGTCACAGAAAATTCAAATTTTGTCTTTTTGAAACTTTCTGGAATTTTTTTCCCAAATATTTTCACTGTGAGGATGGATGAGGTAACATCCATCACAAAGTTACAAATTTCCTTTTCTTGCTATGATAAATTTTAAGATTTACTCTCTTAAACTTTCAAATATACAGTACAGTATTATTAACTATAGTCACCATGCTATACATCACATCCCCATGACTTATTTAACTTATTAACTAGAAGTCTGTACCATTTGACCCCTTCGCCCATTTTGTCCATTCCCCACCCCCTGCTCTGGCAACCACCAATCTGTTCTCAGTACCTTTGAGTTAATTTTTATTTTGTTTTATATATTTCACATAAGATTTCTTTCTTTTTTGAAAATATTTTTATTTATTATTCTTGGTTGTGCTGCATCTTCAGTGCTGCATGCAGGCTTTCTCTAGCTGTGGCGAGCAGGGGCTACTCTGTGTTGTGGTTTGCAGACTTGTCATTGTGCTGGTTTCTCTTGTTGAGGGCAATGGACTCTAGAGCACACGCACAGTAGCTGTGGCTCAGAGGCTTATCTGCTCTGTGGCATGTTGAATCTGCCCGGACCAGGGATCAAATCTGTGTCCTCTGAATTGGCAAACAGATTCTTAGCCACTGTACTGTTGTAGAAACCAATACTCAAGAAACCAAGCACCACACTCGAAGAGATGGAGAACTCACCTTTACTACACCAGCAGGCCCAGAGCAGTTAACACTCTAAGCTCTGAGCCCCAAACAGAGGGGTTACAGAGTTTTCACAGACAGACTATAGTGGGCAACACTAGCTGCTAATAGGCTGGTTTAAACGAAGCAGTTTTGTGTGCACGGCAACAGCAGTCAAGATGGGGAGGGGAATGCCTGACCTTTATATGGAAAGGCATGATTAAGCAGGTTTACAGGGGCTGGGGAATTGCAAAGAGCAGGACAAGGGTGGTGAGATAAGCTCCAGTTCCTCATATCTTAAATCCCCACTTTCTGAGACTGCGTGACCTACCTGATCCAGACTTTGCAAGGAGCAAGCTGAGTTACACAGGCAGAACGAGCAGGAGGTTATGTCAAATTTTAACTTTTCCTTTTCAGTACCACCAGGGGAGTCCAGATTTAGTTCCTTTTCATGACTGAATAATATTCCTCTGTGTGTGTGTGTGGTGTGTGTATATCATGGTTTCTTTATCTATTCATTTATTGATGGATACTAAGCCTGCTTCCATGTCTTGACTATTGCAAATAATACTGCAGTGAACACTGGGGACCTACAGGTATAAGCCTCACTGCCCACCAAAGCCAGGTGGCCTGGAGTTGTCTCTGGGCAGAAATTGCAAATATCGGGGCACCAGACAAGTACCCAAGTTCCCTTCTAGGAGATACTGTCCAGGAATGAGGCAGAGAGGGCAAAGACGGCTCCTGCCAGCCTCCAAGCCCCCAGAGAATGTTAAATGAGAAGCCGGCCCCTCAGGCTGAAGCTTTAAGATAAACAAGCCTCTTTCACAGAAAGTCTGGGCCCTTTTCAGCTTCTGTCCCTGTGTCAGGCCCCAGGAGGGTGACCAAGTTCATGCTGCCCTTCAAAAGCTGTTTCTTACATCATGAGCCTGATGGGTCTTGCAGATGCCACTTCCACTGACTTTCAAAGGTAGATGTTTGGGGGCTCATCTCCCAGGTGCAAGTCTTTAAAGAAGGGGTGCAAGTTTAGGGTTCAGACCCTTCACTTCTCAGGAAGCAGCTGGGGATGGTAGCTTCCTTCCAATTGTGGGTCACCATGCTGGGAGTGGGCTGGATGGTGAGACCAAGTTTCAGCCTCTCCTATCCACTTTGATGTGGGTTGTTTGCCAGATGTGCAGGAGTTGCTCAGAGGAGGAAACTATTTCATGAGTAGCTACTGATTTCATGTGTCCATGGGAGGAGGTAAGTGTTGTAGGATCCTCCTTGAATGAAACACTTGACCTTTTTCTATGTTCATACACACATGCACAAACACATACACATACACAGAATCTTAATAAACCTTTTCTAAGCTATTTTTCTCCTTTTACATATAGCTTCAATGTCTTTTCATAATACATATTAATTAGTATTGACATTTTATATGGATGTTGAGTATTCAACTGAACAGATGTTCAAAATCTTTCAAAGCCAACTTCCAAGCATTGTTCACAGAATCATTATACCGTGTTTCCCTTTATAACATTCTGATGCCCCTGGTAGGCACACAGGCATACAGACAGCAAATTACAGTCTACTTATGACTTCAGTACTAACTGAGCTATTTAGTCATCAAGTATCAGGTATGATGATTCCCAAACTTGTTAAGGCCACGTATACTTGTCACCAAAATTACATAATTTTATTAAACATTGTATAAACCAACAAAATATACATACACAGTGATAACTGTTTTCATGAAAACTAAGGCAGATGCTTTGCAAAGACCTGATACTGAGAAACTGATAAGACAATTGTTGCTGAATTACATTAAATGTATGAGATGACCATGAACCAGGTAGTGCTGTGGGAAGGAGGATCATACAAATCTTGAAGGATTCTATACCAGATTCTCTGCAAATGCCTTGGGTTTCTCATTCAACTTAAAAGTATAACAACAACAAAATCGAATTCACAGACAGATTTCCAGAGAAAAGAGTTTCGAGCCACATCAATGTAGAACAAATGTACACATATGTTAAGGACAACATGCACCACTCCATAAGAGTATGTATAAAAACTGACTTTCTTAATTAATCATCCAAACACCTGCTATAATAGTGTCAGATAAGAGATTTCTTACCAAACTATAATTTCACAGCCACCTAGTGAAAAACCATGTTTCTTTTAATTCTTGAGACTACCTAAGATAACACCTTAGACTCACAGTTACACAACAATCACAGAAAGAATGTGGGGGCAGGACTCAGCCTGGCATCTTGGCCTTGGTACTGACCAGCCGTATGACTATGCAGAGTACTCGGCTTGTTACTTTGAAAGTATGAACTTCAAACTTCATGATGGCATTCTAAATCATATAACTTGAGCTCTAACAAATGCTATTAGGCAATATTAGTGCTCAGTTTGCCATTTATATATTTGTTCTTGGATAAATAAATGTTGCCCCACACAAGAGAAAATGACTGAGAACACATGTGAATATCAGAGCTTTTGCTCTGACAGCAAACGACCTCAGACTCACAGTGGCATGTAATAACTGCCACATTTCACTTCCCAGAGGTTTTCACTTTACACTGTAGATTTACTAAACATCCAGCAATTGATATTATTATCTAGAAAATATCCACATGGAAGAGAATGAATTTAGATACCAACCTCACACTATACACAGAAATTTAACTCAAGACAGATTAAAAGAGCTAAAACAATCAAACTCTAAGAAGAAAACAGGTGAAAATCTGTGTGCCCTTGAATTAGGCAGTCATTGACACAAAAAGCATCAAGATAACACATAAACTGAACTCAATCAAAATTAAAACTTGTGTGTTAAAACACATTATTTACCAAGTGAGAAGACAACACAGTGAATGGGAGAAAATATTTTCAAATCATGTATCTGACAAGGGTCTAACATCCAAAGTATAAAAACTCTTACAACTCAACAGTTAAAAGACAAATAAACCAAGTAAAAAATTAGCAAAGGATCTGAATACACATTTCTCCAAAGAAGATATACAAATAGCCAATCAGCATATAAGAAAGTAAAAACAACTCAAGAGTTTGGCTAGAATGTGGAAGAGAATGATATGAAAACGACTAGAGGCAGGAGGGTCAAGAGGAAGAGACCAAAGCAGGAGCGTGTTTGAAAGCCACTGGGGATGAGGTCAGAGGAGAGGGGAATCAGAGGGTGGGAAAAGTACCAGGGGGTCTGGGCTCCAAGCACAGGGTGGAGTGGGGTAGGAAGGACCAACCTCAGGAAGGAAAACCCCTTTTCCGAACAGGCGAGGTGGAGAAAGGGGATGGGTACATATACAAGAATGGAGCTGTCATCAGTCAAGATGAAGAAGTTCCCATCTGATGGCACTATTTTTTCTATAAAATAGAAGTCATATGCTGAGACAATAGGACAGATTTCAACAGCACACCTAGGTGAATTGGTCTAAGTTATCTTTGTTAGCAGCCTCTTCTCTCCCATACTACTAGTATCTCATGTCCTATTTCATATATTAGTTGACCATCAACCCTCACTAAGGACTTTTGTATTTTTTAAGCTGACAAAACTAATGATATGATGTCATCACCACCTTTACTACCAAGTGACAGAGGTCCCCAAGTGATGGTACCTCTACTGCCATCTGCCACTCTTGTCTTCTGATCATCTATATCCTTCATAAATCTGTCCTCTGCTCTGTATTTCTCAGTAGATCTTACAAGGACCACTGAAACATATTTTCTCTATGTTCAGAAAGGTAATTGGTTGTTTCTTAAGCATTTGTTAAATAACTTCCTAAAAGTCTGAAATACCACTGTGACATTGAGTTAGGTTTGAAATACATGTGCAAGAATGGCCCAAATCAAAATATTAGCTCATCAGCTCAAATGCAACCTAATTTCCCCTTGAAATAGAACCCCATATTAACTTGAAGTAACCAGCGGCACAGCATCCTCTAACACGGGTTCAATGCAACAGACATGACTACGTCATTTCCTGCTTTTCACCTGACTGTAACTCATCAAGCGCAAACCCCTCAGTGCAGTACACAAGAACAAATTGCAGTCCTACCCAGCTGTCTTACTACTTTTCCAGTCTCAATTCCAGTCATCCTCCCAGCCTCTCTGGACTAAGTCCAGTTTCTCAGCACACACTGTGGTCTTTCTGTAACCATACTCAAAGGCCTAAATCTTATCCACCTTGTTCTATCCAGTCTAGACTGCTGGTGGACACAAAGCAGGTGATCAGGGAAGTGAAGTGATAGACACTCAAGTCATGTCCAACTCTCTGAAACCCCATGGACTGTAGCCCACCAGGCTTCTCAGTCCATGGGATTCTACAAGCAAGAATACTGGAGTGGGTTGCCATTTCCTCCTCCAAGGTGATCAATGAGTGCCTGTTTATTAAATGAATGATTGCCACCATTGTCCTAATAGGGCCTCATCATGTGTGTGACACAGTTTCCTTTGACTGGAAACAAATTTGCCAATGACTAGATTTTTTGAGTATCCTTCACTCTCCTAATGCAAATCAGACATTCGCTAACTTTCTCACAGGCACAAATTACAATATGCATTGAATCAGACAGACATAAGAAATATAACCCCAAAGGCAAACTCTCTACCTATCATTTCTGCCATGTGACCAAAACTTTTAAAATGTCTCTCTGAGGGAAACATAAATTGCAAGTAACCTTAATCTCCAACTGTCATTTAGAAAATCAATATTTAACACAGGGTGGCTGTCCTATGTATTTTGCTTTTACATGTGAAGTGGTCATATTTATTAGCACTACAAATTACAGAGCGCATTCAGAGGCTTAGGAGGCATGAAAGAATATGAAACTGCTGCCATTTCAGCCACCTCCCCAGTTTGCTCTCCCCTTCCTCAAGGTCTACTATAGAACTTATTTTGAGGTTTCTACTTTCTGAAGCCTCTCTTCCCAAAGGCTTTCTATCAGTTCAGAGCAAGAAACATGGTGGGGCTAGCAAGTCAGAAAGAATGCTGGTGTTGAGCCTGAAGGAAGCCTTGAAGAAGGCAAAGTTGGTCAAGCTAAGCTCTCTGTATTCTGAGATTCTTGAACAGAACAAAGCCCCTCATCTCTGCTTGTGCCTTGGCTTCTTTCAGCACACCTCGCCTCATCATGCTCTTTCTTCCTACCCTTGCTCCAGGACAGTTCTCAGCCAGCAGATGGAACAAGGCGTTTCTGGATCGGCAAGCTCACGTGGTACTCCCTTTCAAATTACGCCCTTCATCACAGAGGTTTAGCAGCAACATCACTGTACAAGGACAAGAGTACATTATTCCTGGGTCTAGATGGCCTGCATGATAAAAATGACATGGCCACACTGGAGAATATCCAGATGTAACTGCCTTTTTCTTAAACTGCATCACTTAACTTTTTTACTACAGCTGACATACACTGCTATGCCAGTCCCAGGCGTGCTGCAGAGCAGCTCGTCTGTATGCACATGGGGACCCACTCTGCTCTGGGCTCCTCTCCCACGTGGGTCCCTGAAGTGCTGAGCAGAGCTCCCTGTGCTGCACAGTGAACCTCTGCTGATCTGTTTTACATATGGTAGTGTGTCTATGCTAATCCCAGTCTCCTAACTTATCACCTCTCCCCATGCCTCCCCTTCAGTAACCATAAAGGTCCGGCTTAGTCAAGGCTATGGTTTCTCCAGTAGTCATGTACGGATGTGAGAGCTGGACCATAAGTAAAGCTGAGCACCAAAGAACTGATGCCTTTGAACTGTGGTATTGGAGAAGACTCTAGAGAGTCCCTTGAACTGCAATGAGATCCAACCAGTCCATCCTAAAGGAGACTGGTCCTGAATATTCACTGGAAGGACTGATGCTGAAACTGAAACTCCAATACTTTGACCACCTGATGCAAAGAACTAACTCACTGGAAAACGCCCTGATGCTGGGAAAGATTGGAGGCGGGAGAAGAAGGGGACGACAAAGGATGAGATGGTTGGATGGCATCACCAACTCAATGGACATGAGTTTGAGTAAATTCTGGGAGTTGGCGATGGGACAGGGAGGCCTGGTGTGCTGCAGTCCATGGGGTTGCAAGGAGTCAGACATGGCTAAGCAACTGAAACATACATTTAATTTTGAGATCTTTGAGTCTGTTTTGTAAATAAGTTCATCTGTTATGAATTTTCAGGCTTTCCAGGTGGCTCTGTGGTAAACAACCTACCCGCCAATGCAAAGAAACATGGGAGATGTGAGTTTCACCCCTGAGTTAAGAATATACCCTGGATAAGGAAACGGCAAACTACTCCAGGATTTTCCTGGAGAAGCCCATGGCCAGAGGAGACTGGCAGGCTACAGTCCATGAAGTTTCAAAGAGTTGCTTAAGACTGAGCATACACGCATGCATGTATCATTTTTATTACAGTCCACATGTAAATAATATATTTGTCTTTCTCTGTCTGACTTACTTCACTTAGTATGATAATCCCCAGGTCCATTCATGTAGCTGCAAATGGCATTATTTTGCTCTTTTTGATGAACAATATGGAAGTCCCTTTAAAAACTAAATATAAGGAGGGATGTAGGAGGGGGGATCAGGATGGGGAATACATGTAAATCCATGGCTGATTCATGTCAATGTATGGCAAAACTACTACAATATTGTAAAGTAATTAGCCTCCAACTAATAAAAATAAATGGAAAACAACAACAACAAAAACTAAATACAGAACCACCATATCATTCGGCAACCCCACTCCTGGGCATGTATCTGAAAAAGTCATCATTTGAAAAGATATACGGACCCCAGTATTCACTGCAGCACTATTTGCAATGGCCAAGACATGGAAACAATCTAAAAGTTCACAGGAATGGATAAAGAAGATGTGGTGTTGTTCAGTCCCCAAGTCATGTCTGACTCTTTGTGACCCCGTGGACTGCAGCACACCCGGCTTCCCCGGCCCTCACCATCTCCCCAAGTTTGCCCAAGCTCAAGTCCATGTGGTACACACTACTCAGTTATAAAAAAGAACAGATGTAAATACTGTTTAAAACCAGAGACTGTGAACTGAATGCAAGCATCTAAAGGATGAACTAATGAAGCTAAAAAGAAAAAACCATATTAAGACTTGAAGTCATCAAAAAAAAAAGTAAGACTTAAATTCAGTTGCTCAAAAATTTAAGTGTCTACTAAGCCAAAACATTTAACTTTTTAACACTGAAAGCAGCCACTAAGTGGTATCAAAAACCCCAAACCTTATAAATAAAGCATAACTGTATTTCTTGATGGTGTATGTACAGTTCTAGAGCATCACCCCCAAAAGAATATGCAAAGTTCCTCCCAGCTCTGATTCAAATCTTGAACACTTTCAAGGCTGTGCCGGATAAACCTTTAATATCCATCATATTTCAACTCTTCATGTAAGCTGACAGCCTACATTTACCTTCAGACCAACCTCAAGTTCACCTTATAAAAAGTAGACTAACTTTAGAGAAGCAAAATGGTTTGCTTTGTTGTACTGCAACAAAATCAGTAATAAGATTCTAATCTTTTAAATATCCCATTCAGAAACTTTAGGCGAACGTTAAGGAAAAACTTTCGATTGAGTGGGTTTTCCACCCACCTAATCCCTAGGTAGAGACGTGGGTCCAGAGATTTGGTCAATATATTCACACTGAGTTTCTAGGTTTAAGGCGGCAATGGACAAACTTCTGTCTGCCCAGAATCTGGCAATTCCGACTGCACTGCATGGGAACAGGCTCGGGTAATAACCGGAGCATTTACACCTAGCTCAAAACCACTTGCCCACAACTTCAGACCTTTTCCTCACTATGCACCACTTCACAGAAGTGCCTCCTCACAGCAGGCTTCCCCAGCCCCACCTGAGGCCAAAAGACTCACTGCGAAGGCAGCGAGGTCCCGCTGGGGTCTGATCCAGGGTGTGCGCGGCCCAGCAGCTGGAGGAGGCCCCAGAGGGAAAGGAAGACAGACCACCCACCTTGGCTCGGGGAGCACAGCCCCCCGGGCACACCTTCGTGAACTCATCCTTGTAAAAGCACAGCGTGTCCGGCCCCTTGGGCAGGTTCATCCTACTTTTCTCCATCCCGCTGGACGCTGCCTCTCAGCGCCAACCGCAGGCGAGGGGAAGAAGGAAGAGCCTGTGCGTACCAACCTGTCAGCCGCAGCCAGAGCCAGTTGCCCAGACAAAAAGCACCACTTCGGCCAACATGGCAGCAGCCGCACCGCGGCCAATCAGCAAGGGCTCCGCGGGCCGGCCTCCGCCCGCCGCAGCCAAGAGGGGCGTGGGGGTCGCCGCTGCCACCGCGCTGTAGGTCATGCTGCCTCCGTGCGGCGGAGGGTGGCACTGCAGCTCAGGCAAGCTGGGTTGAGCAGTCTGGCTCCCAGTGAGGTAGGTCTGAGAATGAAGAGCACTGGCTGGAGGAGTCTGGGGCTTCCTCTCCGGCCAACGTTTCCACTGGGAAAAATCTACCCGCAGCATTCTTCCAGGATCTCCTCCCTGATCTTGCCCCAGGGTCTGGCTCAGATCCAGGTGGGAGGTCGGAATAACCTTGGGTCTACACTCTTCTTAAGGGAGCACCTTTGAGTAACTCTGGTCTTCACTCTTCACCTCATCACCTAGCTAGTCAGAACATAGAACACAAATACATGTGCATACATATTTATTTGTAATCTCCTTAGAAACCATTCACAACCTAGAAGTTGAGAGTTATGCTTTATTTGGTGAGAATTTTTAGGACTTCAAGTCGGGGAGACAGCAGCTCAAGTGACCCAGAGAGAACTGCTCAGGGGAGACAGGGAGCTGGGGGACAGGTTATATAGAAGTTTTGCAACAAAGTGTAGGTAGTCTGAATGTCAAAAATATTTTGTAACTGAAAGAAAACTAGATATCCCAAGTTGAGAAATTCAGTGCTTTTCTATGTAAAGAAAGATGAGAGAGACTAGGCTTACTGAAATTATTCCTTTGATATGACCCTCAACTATCTGGGGCTAGTAGTCTGTTTTCACATCCTGAGCTTCCTCAGGACTCACCATAGGGAATGGCTGCAGTTTGATGGCTACTAGATGGCAGGCACTATTTCCATCCTGAATACCCTCAGGGCTCACTAGCTCACCTTCCATGGTGACTGCAAATGCTGACAACTGTGATATCCTTTGTTTATTGATATGGCAGAAACTATTCCATATCTCCTTCCTCAGTGATCCATTCAAAGAAAAGAAAGCCTTCCTTAGTGATCAAGGCAAAGAAATAGAGGAAAGCAATACAATGGGAAAGACTAGAGATCTCTTGAAGAAAATTAGAGATACCAAGGGAACATTTCATGCAACAATGGGCACAACAAAGGACAAATATAGTATGGACCTAACAGATGCAGAAGATATTAAGAAGAGGTGGCAAGAATATGCAGAACTATACAAAAAAGATCTTCACGACCCAGATAATCACGATGGTGTGATCACTCCCTTAGAGCCAGACATCCTGGAATGCAAAGTCAAGTGGACCTTAGGAAGCATCACTACAAACAAAGCTAGTGGAGGTGATGGGATTCCAGTTGAGCTATTTCAAATCCTGAAAGATGATGCTGTGAAAGTGCTGCACTCAATATGCCAGCACATTTGGAAAACTCAGCAGTGGCCACAGGACTGGAAAAGGTCAGTTTTCATTCCAATCCCTAAGAAAGGCAATGGCAAAGAATCCTCAGACTACCACACAATTGCACTCATCTCACACACTAGTAAAGTAATGCTCAAAATTC
This sequence comes from Hydropotes inermis, assembly GCA_020226075.1. Classification (NCBI taxonomy): domain Eukaryota; kingdom Metazoa; phylum Chordata; class Mammalia; order Artiodactyla; family Cervidae; genus Hydropotes; species Hydropotes inermis. Next base: position 168,127 of record CM035294.1, read on the forward strand.
TCCAAGTCAGGCTTCAGCAATGCATGAACTGTGAACTTCCAGGTGTTCAAGCTGGTGTTAGAAAAGGCAGAGGAACCAGAGATCAAATTGCCAACATCCTCTGGATCATCAAAAAAGCAAGAGAGTTCCAGAAAAACATCTATTTCTGCATATTGACTATGCCAAAGCCTTTGACTATGTGTATCACAATAAACTGTGGAAATTTTTGAAAAAGATGGGAATACCAGACCACCTGACCTGCCTCTTGAGAAATCTTTATGCAGGTCAGGAAGCAACAATTAGAACTGTGCATGGGAGGGAGGAGACAAGATGGCGGAGGAATAGGACGGGGAGACCACTTTCTCCCCTACAAATTCATTGAAAGAACAATTGAATGTAGAGCAAACTTCACAAAACAACTTCTGATCGCTATCTGAGGTCATCAGGCGCCCAGAAAAGCAGCCCATTGTCTTTGAAAGGATGTAGGACAAAATATTAAAGATAAAAAGAGAGACAAAAGAGCTAAGGACGGAGATCTGCCCCGGGAAGAGAGTCTTAATAGAGGAAGTTTCCAAATACCAGGAAACCCTCGCACTGGTGGGTCTGGGGGAAGTTTTTGAATCTTGGAGGGCAACCTAACTGGGAGGGAAAGAATAAATAAAACCCACAGATTATGTGCCTAAAAGCAACTCCCAGCAGAAAAGTACCCCAGACGCCCACATCCACCACTAGCAAGTAGGGGTGGAACAGAGAGGAGCGGGCGGCATTGCTTAGAGTAAGGACCGGGCCTGAGTGCCCTGAGGAGAATCAGAAGGAGCTTTTGTGTTACCAACTTGAACTGTGGTATAGCAAGAGAGAGAGAAAAAATTAACCGGGTCAGAACAAAGGGTCTGAGCAAGTCCAGAGAAGAGCTCACAGGCTGCAGACTGGCCCAGCCCAACGGAGGCAGGAGGCAGGGGGGAGGGGAAAGGGGCAGGCTCAGCCCCAAGGACTGCATCACCTACCACACTGCAAACAGGCCTCCAATTTCTAACCAAAGACTTCCTGAGATTCTGGATGGTCGACATCCACCAGGAGGGTCGCGATGGTAGGGCACACGCTCCCAACAGGCGCGGGCGGGGACTGGGGCTGGGACCGCAGAGGGGAGAAGGCGCTCCACACTGGGAAGAGTGCGCTCATCAAGTTCCTGGCTGCCTGAGCCGCTCGGGCGAGGAAGGCACAAAACGCAGGCGCAGCCGAGTCCATGCTTTTGTGGAACACCCGAGGGCTGGAACCGCGCGCAGCGCAGGGCACTCTCCATATAGAGCAGCAGGGAGGCTGAGCAGCGTAGACGGGGAAAGCAGCTCCAGTCCCTCCCCAAAGAGCAACGGAACTAGCAACCTGAATAAGAGTCCACCTCCTCCCGCCTGTGTTAGGGCGGGAATTAGGCACTGAAGAGACCAGCAAAGAGAAGCCAAATAAACAAAGGGAACCGCTTCAGAAGGGACTGGTGCAACAGATTAAAATCCCTGTAGGTGACACCGACTACACCGAAAGGGGCCTGTAGATATCCAGAAGTGTAAGCTGGAACGAGGAGCTATCTGAAACTAAACCGAACCCACACCGACCGCAACAGCTCCAGAGAAATTCCTAGATATATATTTTTTTTAATTAAAAATTTTTTTCTTTTTTATTTTTTCTCTTGTATTTCCTTTTAAAATTCCCTATTACTCCCCCGTTAATCCTTAACTTTCATTTTCATAGATTTTTATGATTTTTTTAATTAGGAAAAAATTTTTTTCTTGTTTTTATTTTCCTTTTTCTCTTCTTTTTTCCTATTTTTCTTTTTCTTTTATTTCCTTTTAAAGTCCTCTATTACTCCTCTACTACTCCTTAATTTTCATTTTCCTTACACTATAACCTTGCAAAAAAAAAGAGAGAAGCCCCATTTTTAAACCGAACTTCATATATATTTCTAAAATTTTTTGTGTTTTGGTTTTTGTTTTTAATATTGTATTTTTAAGAATCTAACGTCTACTCTAGATTTTTAATCTTTGTTTTTCAGTATATGATATAAATTGTGGACATTTAAGAATCCAATATTCAGTTCCCATTTTTATTCAGGAGTGTGTTGATTACTCTCTCCCAATCTTGACTCTCCATTTCCTACCTCAGAACACCTCTATTTCCTCCTTTCCCCTTCTCTTCCCAATCCAATTATGTGAATCTTTGTGGGTGTATGGGCTACAGAGAACACTCTTGGAACAGACAACTGCGTAGATCTGTCTCTCTCCTCCTGAGACCCCTTTTTCTCCTTCTGCTCATCTCTATCTCCCTCCTCCCTCTCCTCTTCTTCATGTAACTCTGTGAACCTCTCTGGGTGTCCCTCACAGGGAGAATCTTTTCACCATTAACCTACAAGTTTTATTATCAGTGCTGTATAGTTAGAGAAGTCTTGAGACTACTGGAAGAATAAAACTGAAATCCAGAGGCAGGAGACTTAAGCCCAAAACCTAAGAACACCAGATAACTCCTGACTACATGGAACATTAAGAAATAAGAGACCATCCAAAACCCTCCATACCTACACTGAAACCAACCACCACCCAAGAGCCAGTAAGTTGCAGAGCAAGACATACCATGCAAATTCTCCAGCAATGCAGGAACATAGCCCTGAACGTTAACATAGAGGATGCCCAAAGTCACACCTAACACATAGACCCATCTCAAAACTCATTACTGGGCACTCCATTGCACTCCAGAGAGAAGGAATCTAGTTCCATGCACCAGAACACTGACGCAAGCTTCCCTAACCAGGAAACATTGACAAGCCAATCGTCCAACCCCACCCACTAGGTAAAACCTCCAAAATAAAAAGGAACCACAGACCTCCAGAATACAGAAAGCCCACTCCAGACACAGCAATCTAAACAAGATGAAAAGGCAGAGAAATACCTAACAGGTAAAGGAACATGAAAAATGCCCACCAAGTCAAACAAAAGAGGAGAAGATAGGGAATCTACCTGACAAAGAATTTGGAATAATGATAATAAAAATGATCCAAAATCTTTAAAACAAAATGGAGTTATAGATAAATATCCTGGAGACAAAGATTGAGAAGATGCAAGAAATGTTTAATAAAGACCTAGAAGAAATAAAAGAGTCAATTAAAAATTAATAATGCAATAAATGATATAAAAAACACTATGGAGGGAACCAAGAGTAGCATAATGGAGACAGAAGGTAGGATAAGTGAGGTAGAAGATAAAATGGTGGAAATAAATGAAGCAGAGAGGAAAAAAAGAAAAAAGAATCAAAAGAAATGAGGACAACCTCAGGGACCTCTGGGACAATGTGAAATGCCCCAACATTCGAATCATAGGAGTCCCAGAAGAAGAAGAAAAAAAGAAAGGCCATGAGAAGCTACTCAAGGAGATAATAGCTGAAAACTTCCCTAAAATGGGGAAGGAAATGGCCACCTAAGTCCAAGAAACCCAGAGAGTCCCAAACAGGATAAACCCAAGGCAAAACACCCCAAGACACATATTAATCAAATTAACAAAGATCAAACACAAAGAAAAAATATTAAAAGCAGCAAGGGAGAAACAACAAATAACACACAAAGGGATTCCCATAAGGATAACAGCTGACCTAACAATAGAAAACCTCCAGGCCAGAAGGGAATGGCAGGACATACTTAAAGTAATGAAAGAGAATAACCTACAATGTAGATTACTGTACCCAGCAAGGATCTCATTCAGATATGAAGGAGAATTCAAAAGCTTTACAGACAAGCAAAAGCTGAGAGAATTCAGCACCACCAAACCAGCTCTTCAATAAATGCTAAAGGATCTTCTCTGGACAACAAATGCAGAAAGGTTGTATAAACGTGAACCCAAAACAACAAAGTAAATGGCAACAGCACTACACCTATCAATAATTACCTTAAATGTAAATGGGTTGAATGCCCCAACCAAAAGACAAAGACTGGCTGAATGGATACAAAAACAAGACCCCTATATATGCTGTCTACAAGAGACCCACCTCAAAACAAGAGACACATATAGACTAAAAGTGAAGGGCTGGAAAAAAATATTTCATGCAAATGGAGAACAAAAGAAAGCAGGAGTCGCAATACTCATATCAGATAAAATAGACTTTCAAATAAAGGATGTGAAAAGAGACAAAGAAGGACACTACATAATGATCAAAGGATCAATCCAAGAAGATATAGCAATTATAAATATATATGCACCCAACATAGGAGCACCACAATATGTAAGGCAAACGCTAACAAGTATGAAAGAGGAAATTAATAGTAACACAATAATAGTGGGAGACTTTAATACCCCACTCACAACTATGGATAGATCAACTAAACCGAAAATTAACAAGGAAACACAAACCTTAAATGACACAATGGACCAGCTAGACCTAATTGATATCTATAGGACATTTCATCCCAAAACAATCAATTTCACCTTTTTCTCAAGTTCACACAGAACCTTCTCCAGAAAAGATCACATTCTGGGCCATAAATCTAGTCTTGGAAAATTAAAAAAAAAAAAAAAACTGAAATCATTCCATTCATCTTTTTTGACCACAGTGCAGTAAGATTAGATCTCAATTACAGGAAAAAAAATTGTTAAAAATTCAAACATATGGAGGCTAAATAACATGCTTCTGAATAACCAACAAATCATAGAAGAAATCAAAAAAGAAATCAAAATATGCATAGAAATGAATGAAAATGAAAACACAACAACCCAAAACCTATGGGACACTGTAAAAGCAGTGCTAACGGGAAGGTTCAGAGCATTACAGGCTTACCTCAAGAAACAGGAAAAAAAGTCAAATAAATAACCTAACTCTACACTTAAAGTAACTAGAGAAGGAAGAAATGAAGAACCCCAGGGTTAGTAGAAGGAAAGAACACTTAAAAATTAGGGCAGAAATAAATGTAAAAGAAACTAAAGAGGCCACAGCAAAAATCAACAAAGCTAAAAGCTGGTTTTTTGAATAAATAAATAAAATTGAGAAACCATTAGCAAGACTCATTTAGAAACAAAGAGAGAAGAACCAAATTAACAAAATTAGAAATGAAAATGGAGAGATCACAACAGGCAGCACTGAAATACAAAGGATCATAAGAGACTACTACCAGCAGCTCTATTCCAATAAAATGGAAACTTGGAAGAAATGGACAAATTCTTAGAAAAGTATAACTTTCCAAAACTGAACCAGGAAGAAATAGAAGATCTTAACAGAGCCAGCACAAGCAAGGCAATCGAAACTGTAATCAGAAATCTTCCATCAAACAAAAGCCCAGGACCAGATGGCTTCACAGCTGAATTCTACCAAAAATTTAGAGAAGAGCTAACACCTATCTTACTCAAACTCTTCCAGAAAATTGCAGAAGGTAAACTTCCAAACTCATTCTATGAGGCCACCATCACCCTAATTCCAAAACCAGACGAAGATGCCACAAAAAAAGAAAACTACAGGCCAATATCACTGATGAACATAGATACAAAAATCCTTAACAAAATTCTAGCAAACAGAATCCAACAACATATTAAAAAAATCATAACACCATGACCAAGTGGGCTTTATCCCAGGACTGCAAGGATTCTTTAATATCTGCAAATCAATCAATGTAATAACCACATTAACAAATTGAAAGATAAAAACCATATGATTATCTCATTAGACTCAGAGAAAGCCTTTGACAAAATTCAACACCCATTATGATTAAAACTCTCCAGAAAGCAGGAATAGAAGGAACATACCTTAACATAATAAAAGCTATATTATGACAAATGCACAGCAAGCATTACCCTCAATGGTGAAAAATTGAAAGCATTTCCCCTGAAATCAGGAGCAAGACAAGGGTGCCCACTCTCACCACTTCTATTCAACATAGTTTTGGAAGTTTTGGCCACAGCAATCAGGGAAGAAAAAGAAGTAAAGGGAATCCAGATAGGAAAAGAAGAAGTGAAACTCTCACTGTTTGCAGATGACATGATCTTCTACATAGAAAACCCTAAAGGCTCTACCAGAAAATTACTAGAGCTAATCAATGAATATAGTAAAGTTGCAGGATATAAAATTAACACAGAGAAATCCCTTTTATTCCTATACACTAACAATGAGAAAACAGAAAGAGAAATTAAGGAAACAATACCATTCGCCATTACAACAAAAAGAATAAAATACTTAGGAATATATCTACCTAAAGAAACAAAAGACCTATACATAGAAAACTATTAAACACTGATGAAAAAAATCAAAGAGAACACAAACAGATGGAGAAACATACCATGTTCATGGATTGGAAGAATAAATATTGTCAAAATAGCTATACAACCGAAAGCAATCTATAGATTCAATGCAATCCCTATCAAGCTACCAACGGTATTTTTCACAGAACTAGAACAAATAATTTCACAATTTGTATGGAAATACAAAAAACCTTGAATAGTCAAAGTAATCTTGAGAAAGAAGAATGGAACTGGAGGAATCAACCTGCCTGACTTCAGACTATACTACAAAGCCACAGTCATCAAGACAGTATGGTACTGGCACAAAGACAGAAATATAGATCAATGGAACAGAATAGAAAGCCCAGAGATAAATCCACGAACCTATGGTCACCTTATCTTTGACAAAGGAGGCAAGGATATACAATGGAAAAAAGACAACCTCTTTAACAAGTGGTGCTGGGAAAACTGGTCAACCACTTGTAAAAGAATGAAACTAGAACACTCTCTAACACCATGCACAAAAATAAACTCAAAATGGATTAAAGATCTAAATGTAAGAACAGAAACTATAAAACTCCTAGAGGAGAACATAGGCAAAACACTCTCAGACATGAATCACAGCAGGATCCTCTATGACCCACCTCCCAGAATACTGGAAATAAAAGCAAAAATAAACAAATGGGACCTAATGAAACTTAAAAGCTTTTGCATGACAAAGGAAACTATGAGCAAGGTGAAAAGACAGCCCTCAGATTGGGAGAAAATAATAGCAAATGAAGCAAGAGACAAAGGATTAATCTCAAAAATATGCAAGCAACTCCTGAAGCTCAATTCCAGAAAAATAAATGACCCAATTTAAAAATGGGCCAAAGAACTAAGCAGACATTTCTCCAAAGAAGACATACAGATGGCTAACAAACACATGAAAGATGCTCAACATCACTCATTATCAGAGAAATGCAAATCAAAACCACAGTGAGGCACCATTACAGCCAGTCAGGATGGCTGCTATCCAAAAGTATACAAGCAATAAATGCTGGAGAGGGTGTGGAGAAAAGGGAGCCCTCTTACACTGTTGGTGGGACTGCAAACTAGTACAGCCACTATGGAGAACAGTGTAGAGATTTCTTTAAAAACTGGAAAGAGAACTGCCATATGACCCAGCAATACCACTTCTGGGCATACACACTGAGGAAACCAGATCTGAAAGAGACACATGCACCCCAACGTTCATCGCAGCACTGTTTTATAATAGCCAGGACATGGAAGCAACCTAGATGCCCATCAGCAGACGAATGGATAAGGAAGCTGTGGTACATATACACCATGGAATATTACTCAGCCATTAAAAAGAATACATTTGAATCAGTTCTAATGAGATGGATGAAACTGGAGCCCATTATACAGAGTGAAGTAAGCCAGAAAGATAAAGACCATTACAATATACTAACACATATATATGGAATTTAGAAAGATGGTAATGATAACCCTATATGCAAAACAGAAAAAGAGACACAGATATACAGAACAGACTTTTGGACTCTGTGGGAGAAGGTGAGGCTGGGATGTTTTGAGAGAACAGCATGTATATTATCTATAGAGAAACAGATCACCAGCCCAGGTGGGATGCATGAGACAAGTGCTTGGGCCTGGTGCACTGGGAAGACCCAGAGGAATCGTGTGGAGAGGGAGGTGGGAGGGGGGGATCGGGATGGGGAATACATGTAAATCCATGGCTGATTCATGTCAATGTATGACAAAACCCACTGCAATGTTGTGAAGTAATTAGCCTCCAACTAATAATATTAAATGAAAAAAAAAAACTGTTCATGGAACAACAGACTGGTTCCAAATCGGCAAAGGAGTATGTCAAAGCTGTATATTGTCACCCAGCTTATTTAACTAATATGCAGAGTACATCATGAGAAATGCTGGGCTAGAAGAAACACAAGCTGAAATCAAGATTGCTGGGAGAAATATCAATAACCTCATATATGCAAATGACACCACCCTTATGGCAGAAAGTGAAGAATTAAAGAGCCTATTGATGAAACTGAAAGGGGAGAGTGAAAAACTTGGCTTAAAACTCAACAATCAGAAAACTAACATCATGGCATTTAGTCCCATGACTTCATGGCAAATAGATGGGGAAGCAATGGAAACAGTAGCAGACTTTATTTTGGGGGGCTCCAAAATCACTACATATGGTGATTGCAGCCATTAAATTTCTTCTCCTTGGAAGAAAAGTTAGAACCATCTAAGACAGCATATTAAAAAGCAGAGATAATGCCAACGAAGGTCCATCTAGTCAAAGCTATGGTTTTTCTAGTAGTCAGGTATGGATGTGACACTTAGACTATGAAGAAAGAACCAAATAATTTATGCTTCTGAACTATGGTGTTGGAGAAGACTCTTGAGAGTCCCTTGGACAGCACGATCAAACCAATCCATCCTAAAGGAAATCAGTCCTGAATATTCACTGGAGGACTGATGCTGAAACTGAAACTCCAATACTTTGGCCACCTGATGCAAAGAACTTACTCATTGTAAAAGACCTTGATGCTGGAAAAGATTGAAGGCAGGAGGAGAAGGGGATGACAGAGGATGAGATGGTTGGATGGCACAACTCACTCAATGGGCATGAGTTTGAATAAACTCCATGAGTTGGTGATGGACAGGGAGGCCTGGTGTGCTGCAGTCCATGAGGTCGCAAAGAGTCAGGCATGACTGAGTGACTAAAAGGAGCTGATTCCATTTTTCACTAGGAATAGCAAATTTTTGTGTTTGAGGCCAGTATCCATGTGCTTGGGCTTCCCTGGTGGCTCAGTAATAAAGAGTCCACCTGCTAATGAAGTAGAGGTAGATTTGAGCCTTGGGTCAGAAAGATTCCCCTGGAGAAGGAAATGGCAACCCACTCCAGTATTCTCACCTAGGAAATCACATGAACAGAGGAGCCTGGTGGGCTAGAATCCATGAGGTTGCAAAAGAGTTGGACATGACTTAGAGAATAAACAACAACAGCAAATCAATGTGATCATACACCCAACCCCATTTTCTCAGAATTTCTCCCTCCTCTTGCCCCCATACATACCTATTTTATTTGGATATTTTTCTTTCTTTTTCTCTTCTTCACTTTCCCAAGGCCCCTGCCTCTGACTCTGAATACCAGGATCAAATAATGAGGATTAACTTTTCTTTTTCTCTCCTTGAGACCAATAACTCAAACTACAAACCTCTCTTGACACTCTTCACCCTGAAACTTCTTCCTGCAGACTTGGCCTATATACACCAGGTGTAGGCTGCTCCTCCCAAGGCTGTTTTCACCTTGGAGATAACATTGACCCTTAACAGTCCTTAAAAAAGAGTGGGACAGAGGAAGACAACACCTCAAAATGAGATTCTTGCATTCAAGTTAGTGCAAAGAGAAAACTGGTCACATTTTAAAAACATGGTTATAGGTCTGGACCAGACCTGCATTTGAGTGTTTGAGTGTCTCCTGAAGATGCATGGGTCAGCAGTGGCCTGCTGTGGGGACGGGGGCTGTGGCTTCAGCAGACTGGGGAAGCACAATGTGTGAGCCCCATCATAGAACCACCAAGTAGACAACCCAAAAACTGAAGATCAATTATACCAAAGAAGTTCTCACACTGTTATGAAAGTTCTAAGGCCCACAACAGATTTCCCAACATGGGGATCCAGCAAAGGGACTGAGAACCCTCAGGAAATTTGACCTTGAAGGCCAGTGGGACTTGATTACAGAACTTCCATGGGACTGATGAAGGAGACTCTTAGAGGGCACAAACAAAACCTGTGCACACTAGGAACCGGGAGAAAGGAGCAGTGACCCTCACAGAAGACTGAGGCAGACTTGCCTGTGAGTGTCCAAGAGTCCTCAGGGGAGGCACGGGTCAACATGGCTATTGTGGGGTCAGGGACACTGAATACAACAGTCCTAGCATAAACCATTTGGAAGGTGGTTCCATTACCCCTACCATAGCTTGGCCTCAAGCCAACTACAGGCAGGGAACACAGCCATACCCATCAATAGAAAATTAGATTACAGATTTACTAAGCATGTCAGAGCAAGACCCAGATTCCCTCACAGCCAATCCCTCCAATCAGGAAGCTTCCACAAGTCTCTTATCCTCATCCATCAGAAGGAAGACAGAATGAAAACCAAAATTACAGAAAAGTAACCAAACTGATCACTTGGATCACAACCTTATCTAATTCAGTTAGACTATGAGCATGCCATGTAGGGCCACGTATGATGGATGGGTCATGGTGGAGAGTTCTGACAAAACGTGGTTCACTGTAGAAGGGAATGGCAAACCACTTCAGTATTCTTGCCTTAAGAATCCCATGAACAGTAAAAAAAAAAAAAAAAAAAAAGGCAAAAAGATATGACCCTGAAAGATGAACTCCCCAGGTCGGTAAGTGCTCAATATGCTACTGGAAAAGGGTGAAAAAATAGCTCCAGAATGAAGACACTGAGCCAAAGCGAAAACAATGCCCAATCGTGGATGTGACTGGTGATGGAAGTAAATTCTGATACTGAAAAGAATAATATTGCATAGAAAACTGGAATGTAGGTCCATGAATCAATGTAAATTGTAAGTGGTCAAGCAGGAGATGGCAAGAGTGAACATCAACATTTTAGGAATCAATGAACTAAAATGGACTGGAATGGGCAAATTTAATTCAGAGGACCATTATATCTACTACTATGGGCAAGAATCCCTTAGAAGAAATGGAGTGGCCCTCATAGTCAACAAAAGAGTGCAAAGTGCGGTACTTGGGTGCAACCTCAGAAACAACAAAGTGATTTCTGGTCATTTCCAAGGCAAACCATTCACTATCACAGTAATCCAAGTCTATGCCCAAACACTAATGCTGAAGAAGCTGACCTGAATGGTTCTATGAAGACCTCCAAGACATTCAGAACTAACAACAACAAAAAAGGTGTCCTTTTCATCATTGGGGACTGGAATGCAAAAGTAAGAAGTAAGAGATACCTAGAGTAACAAGCAAGTCTAGGCCTTGGAGTATAAAATGAAGGAGGGCAAAGGCTAACAGAGTTAGCCTTTTCCATGAGCATGCACTGGTCATAGTAAACATCCTCTTCCCACAACACAAGAGATGACTCTTCACATTAACATCACCAGATGGTCAATACTGAAATCAGATTGATTATAATTTTTGCAGCCGAAGATGAAGAAGTTCCATACAGTCAGTAACAACAAGACCTGGAGCTGACTGTGGCTCAGATCATGAACTCCTTATTGCAAAATTCAGATTTAAATTGAAGAAAGTAGGGAAAACCACTAGACCATTCAGGTATGACCTAAATCAAATCCCTTACAATTATACAATGAAAAGTGAAAGTGAATGCTGCTCAGTCATGTCGAACACTTTGCAACCCTCTGGACTATACAGTCCATGGAATTCTCCAGGCCAGAATATTGGAGTGGGTAGCCTTTCCCCTCTCCAGGGAGAATTATACAGTGTAAGTGACAAATAGAGTCAAGGAATTAGACCTGATAGACAGAGTGCCTAAAAAAGTATGGATGGAGATTTGTAACATGGTACAGGAGACATGGCACAAGACCATCCCCAGGAAGAAGAAATGCAAAAAGGAAAAATGGTTGTCTGAGGAGGCCTTACAAATAGCTGAGAAAAGAAGAGAAGTGAAAGGCAAAGGATAAAAGGAAAGCTATACCCATCTGAATGCAGAGTGCTAAAGAATAGCAAGGAGAGAGAAGAAAGCCTTCCTCATGAAAGGAATTGGAATCATTGGAATCTTTTCCAGTGAAAAGGAACAGAGGAAAACCATACAATGGGAAAGACTAGAGATCTCTTGAAGAAAATTAGAAATACCAAGGGAATATTTCATGCAAAAATGGGCACAATAAAGAACAGAAACAGTATAGACCTAACAGAAGCAGAAGATATTAAGAAGAAGTGGCAAGAATACACAGAAGAACTATACAAAAAAGATCTTAATGACCCAGATAAACATAATGGTGTGATCACTCGCCTAGAGCCAGACATCCTGGAGTGTGAATCAACTGGTTTTATGAAACATCACTGCAAACAAAGCTAGTGGAGGTGATGGAATTCCAGCTGAGCTATTTCAAATCCTCAAAGATGATGCTGTGAAAGTGCTGCACTCAATATTCCAGAAAATTTTGAAAACTCAGCAGTGGCCACACAGGACTGGGAAAGGTCACTTTTCATTCTAATCCAAAAGAAAGGCAATGCTAAAGAATGTTCAAACTACCACACAATTGCCCTTATCTCACACTAACAAATAATGCTCAAAATTCTCCAAGCCAAGCTTCAACAGTACAGGCACCAAGAATTTCCAGATGTTCGAGCTGATTTAGAAAAGGCAGAGGGACCAGAGATCAAATTGCCAACATCTGCTGGACCATAGTAAAAGCAAGAGAATTCCAGAACATCTATGTCTGCTTCATTGACTATACTAAATCCTTTGTGTGGATCACAACAAACTGAAAAATTCTTCACGAAATAAGAATACCAGACCACCCGATCTGCCTCCTGAGAAATCCATATGCAGATCAAGAAGCAACAGTTAGAACCGGACATGGAACAATGGACTGGTTCCAAGGTGGAAAAGGAGTATGTCAATGCTGTATCTTGTCACCTTGCTTATTTAACTTATATGCAGAATACGTCATGTGAAATGCTGGGTTGGATGAGTCACAAGCTGGAATCAAGATTGCCAGGAGAAATATCAATAACCTCAGATATGCAGATGACACCACCCTTATGGCAGAAAGTGAAGAAGAACTAAAGAGCCTCTTGATAAAAGTGAAAGAGAAGAGTGACAAAGTTGGCTTAAAACTCAACATTCAAAAAACTAAGATCATGGCATCTGGTCCCATTACTTCATAGCAAATAGATGGGGAAACAATGGAAACAGTGACAGGCTTTATTACTTTTGGCTCCAAAATCACTGCAAATGATGACTGCAGTCATGAAATGTAAAGATGCTTGCTCCTTGGAAGAACAGCTTTACCAATATAGACAGCATACTAAAAAATAGAGACATTACTTTAACAACAAAGATTGATATAGTCAAAGCTATGATTTTTCCAGTAGTCATGTATGGATGTGAGAGTTGGTCTGTAAAGAAGGCTGAGTGCTGAAGAATTGATACTTTTGAACTGTGGTGTTGGACAAGACTCTTGAGAGTCCCTTAGACTGCAAGGAGATCAAACCAGTCCATCCTAAAGGAAAGCATCCTGAATATTCACTGGAAGGACTGATGCTGATGCTGAAACTCCAGTCCTTTGGCCACCTGATGCAAAGAATTGACTCAATTGAAAAGACCCTGATGTTGGGAAAGATTGAAAGCAGGAGGAGAAGTTGACCTCAGAATATAAGATGGCTGGATGGCATCACTGACTCGATGGACTTGAACTGGAGCAAACTCTGGTAGCTGGTGATTGACGGGGAAGCCTGGCTTGCTGCAATCCGTGTTGTCACAAAGAGTCAGACACAACTGAGTGACTGAAGTGAACTGATAGAATCCAAACCCGTGTGCTCACTAGCATTGGACCTGGCAAGTTTTGTCAAGGGGAATATCCCTACTAATGTCTAGGGAAGCTAATGGATAGGATGAGAGCTGGAATCTATCTGGAAAATCAAATAAATTGCAACTATGAAATGTACACACTCTTTGGAAATCCTTATTGTTTGTTTTTGGTTCATTTACTCTTAGTGAAAATTTTCAAACATACACACAACTCTGGAGAGCACAGAAAACCCCACCCACTCTATGTAGACATCACCTTGCTTCAACAATCATCTGTCCTCTCCTACCACTGCACTAACACTCTCTTTTTTGGCCTGGAGTGTATTTAAAGACAAATTCCAAGCACCACATCATTTCCTGCTCCCCAAATACCTCCATTTACAAGTCAAAGCAAAAAAAAAAAAATTCTTACAAATTGCCAATGTCTCACCTAATAAAATTAGCAATTTTAATAACCAATCCATGTTGGCTCTGAGAGGTGTGACTTTTAGGTCAATGCTACAGTGTTACTGAGTGATAACTGCAAATCCCACAGCACAGGTTGCACATCTACACCTTTAACCAAGGCACCACGGTGTGGGGTTCAGGAAAGGGTGCTGGGCAGACCAAGTAAAAATGTCTAGGAAACCCTGCCTTCCCTAGAACTCTAGAACTAGAACTTGAACTCTTTCTTTCCTTCATTATAATTTCCTTCTGTAATTGCTCCCAGGCCTTTAGTAAAGAAATGTACCTAAATTTATACAGGCTAGTGTGCTAATCTTGGGGATGCTGAAGGGATTTGGAGGCAAATGATAACAAGGGTCTCTGCTGCCTGCTCTCCTTGGAGCCACCATCTGTAGCAGTGATACTGCCCCTCAAAGGCAAGAGCAGCAGAGAAGACCCCAGTTGCTAGTGAAGCATCAAGGAGATGATAAAGTAAAGATGGAGATTAAGTCTAAACGTGCCCAGAGGACATTTCCACTGAGAGCTGATATTCTGTTGGTACATATCATTTCACTCTTAAGAACAGTGTGTGGCCTTTGTCTAGAGCCTGTTTCCTGTGTGCTTGCTGGCCTGCCCTAACCCCTCCCAAGATCCCTACTGTGGCCTTCGGAGCCAGTCATTAGAGATTAATACTTGGCTCAGCAGGGGTGTTCTGGCCAGCTTCTGACTGGTTCATTATCTATGCTGTTAAATATTTGTCTACTGTTAAATATTTGAATATCACCTTTAGTGAGATAGCTATTTCATAGAAAATAAAAACTGGAAGATTAAACTATAAAATGATTTTCTTTATTTATTTTTGGCTGTGCTGGGTCTTTGTTCCTGCATGGGCTTTTCTCTAGTTTTGGATAGTGAGGGCTACTCTTTAAGTGCGGTGCGTGGACGTCCCTTTGTGGCGGCTTCTCTTGTGGAGCACAGGCTCCAGGGGTTCAGCAGCTGCAGCACATGTGCTCAATAGCTGTAGCTTCTGGGATCTGGGGCATAGGCTCCATAGTTTTGGCACACAGGCTTAGTGGCTTCGGGCCATGTGGGATCTTCTTGGATCAGGGACTGAACCTATGTTCCCTGCATTGGCAGGTGGATTCTTTACCACTGAGCCACCAGGGGAGCCTGGAAGATTAAATTAAAAGTAGTTATAAAGTTCCTAATCAGTGCAAGACATAATAAGCCGTCAGTATATCTTAATTTTCTTCCCTAATTCTTTGATCTATACTTTTTGTAAGAGTGTTGTAGCCATACGTTCTGGGAAACAAATTCACCCAGAAGGACAATGCAGATAGTGGAGTGAAGTTTATTACAGTGGCAGGCCAAAGGCAGAGCCTTCTCTTAGCCAAGGATCCTGACCAGCATTTGTGAAAATGTTTTATGCCCCATGTGTCCGTGTCTGAACTCACCACTCCAAATTCTTTGAGACTTACATAAGCAAAGGAAGGGTAAATACAATCACAATAATCCCATCATTCATGTGTTATGTGTTCAAAAAGTTAAACAACTGGCCAATAATCAATAGGCCAGAGGTTACACTCTGATAGATAAAGAAAAATTTATGACCTGTCCAGAGACAGGTCCAGAGACAGGGGTGACGAGTGTCTGTTTTCTCTTAGGCAATGAGTAACCTGGACACGCTCTTCAAGGTCCCCCTATGCGGAGGGGGTCCTCTCCTTCCATTGTCGTTCCCACAGGCACTAAGAGCAGAGCTCAGAGTCCACTGGAGAGGTGGCTGTGCACGACCAGCATGGACAGACCTGAGATGGGGTCCAAGCCCTGTGAAATCAATCTCCAAGAGTTGGACTTCACTTTGACATTGTTCTATCTTCAAGTCTCTATCTTATATTCCCTAATTTCATTCTTCTGCCCTTCATTTCATTCTAGAGCTTGTGCCTGCTGCTCCATTTCTAAGTCATATTAGCCCCCTTTGACTTCGAATCTCTGAAAAGTTTTTAGTTCCATATTTTCAGGGGCCTCATGACAGGTTCCCATTTTTCCTTCCCACTCTTCACTATTTATAGTTTCTTTACCAATTGAACTATTAGGGCTTCCCTGGTGGCTCAGTTAGTAAAGACTGTCTGCATAACTGTCTATAAATTTGGAATTAGCAATCTGTCTGTGAGCAGGACTGGCCATAAGCAGCTTCTGTGAGAAAACAGAAGCATGTCTGTCTGACTTGCTTCTCCAAGGAGCTTTCACTCTTCTTGCGCTAGTCAACGTGGCCAGTGTTAGGTTCGGTTTCTGAGAATTGCAGGCAGAAACCAATGGCCACTATCACAGCTGGCCACTGAGGTGCTTAATGGGAGAGGCAAGCCTAGCTCTACCAAATAGTAGCCATCATGAAATCAGCTGTTGTCATTGTGGCCATGTTCCTTCCATTTGTAGTGTTATTTTCTGTGTTATTCAAGAATATGCCTTCACCCTGTCAGTAACACATATTTCCGTAATGCATAGCGATGCACTGAACCGACGTGCATCCTCCTGTAAAGCCCAGCCCCAATGTCTTATAGGAGCCCCTCTGTCCATTGTCATCAGTGAGTCTAATTTTCTGTGAGACCATGAAAACTCGGTGATTTTATTATGCTTGTGCTTATGACGGGAGGTCTGAGAAGGCACTTCTGAAGGTTTATTCCTACCAGTCGTTGTCATTTTTATTGAGCCTTTAAAGGTTTCATCACTGAGGTGATGCTTCTACACTTGTACTAGGCTGAGTAGCAACATGCCCTTTCTCCCTAAGTGCAGTAGAAGTCATCCCCACTTCCCAACATGTCTGTCTTCTGTCCTCTGGAGAATGTATTGCTTGAGCTCAGCACAGCCTGGTAGATACAAATCATCCGGATATTCTAGAAACCCTTTTGCTTGCAGTCTCTTCAGGAGGTTACAAGTGCTGCAAACCTCAGGATTTTACAAAGCACTTTTTACAACCTCAGATGAAGGAGAAGTCAACACTCGTGACAATCACAAGTTTCCATGGCCTGTACTTGATCGTGGGCTGTGCTTTCATAATCATCCTCTTTCTATACCAACTAAGATGTCACTTTATTTTTTTTTTAATCATCATTGTATCTTTGATGTTTTTTAGATATATTATGGGTTTTCCTATATATCTTCACTTTCTGAGGAGGGTCTTATAATAGTATTAGTTACTGAAACTGACTTCCAGGCAGTTAGCTGTGGCAGAATAGGAAAAAGAATGATCAACTCTGTATTATTAATATTATGTATTAAAATATTATCAGTTGTATTGTTTGCAGTCATCAGCTCACCTGTGTGTGAAGGGGCAGACCCAACCTAAGGGCACAGTGGGCCCTTTCTCTCCATGGTGCGCTGGGGCTGCTGGGCGAGCAAGGACTTGAATGTCCGTCCAGTAGCTCCTCCCTTCCCTCTGACAGAGCCTTCATGGCTCTAGGACTTGGCACTGTGGAGACACCTGCTCCGCTCCTCCTGTCTGAGGAGGCCTGGGGTCTAGTTCGAGTGGAAAGGCACCAACGGAGCTGACCTCAGGAAGGCGCCCGGGCATGTCTGACACACTCCCGCAGCCTGCTCCTTCATGGGGCAGTACCACTTGAAGGCAGGAATGTCTTTGTAAGGCTGGCCAACGACAGGGGCCATGCTGGGCTCTGACTCCGGCATTTCAGGCCTCTGAGCAAAACTGGCATTCTCCCGCTGGAAGACCTCCCGGTTCCTTGCAAACGCCAGTTTGGAAGTACTCGCTGGTTGTTGGCACTTCTTCTCTGAAGGAGGCTTGCTTTCCCCACATCCCGTGCACTCTGCTTCCAAGTCCGGGAGAAAAGCGCTATGGGGAGTTCTTCTCTCAGGGTTCTTTCCCCTGAGCCTGGGGATGAGCTAGGGGACCCACACTCCCAGGCAAAGGCAGAACCACATGCACATGTCTATTCCAGCCCCCTGCACCTTCAGAGAGCTCTGGTGAGCCACAGTCTGTCAGGAACCTCCTTGGCTCCCCCAGCAGTACAGCTGGTGTGAAGGGGCAGACCCGACCTAGGGGCATAGTGGGCCTCCTTCTCTGCATGGTGCGCTGAGGCTGCTGGACAAGAAAGGGCACAGTTGCTCCTCCCTTCCCTCTGACAGAGCCCCCACGGCTCTAGGCCTTGGCAGTGAGGAGACACCCGGTCCACACCTCCTCTCCAAGGAAGCCTGGGGCCTAGTACAACTGGAAAGGCAGTAGTGGTGCTGACCCCAGGAAGGCACCCAGGCATGTCGGACACAATCTCGCAGCTTGCCCATTCATGGGGCAGTACCACTTGAATGTCCTTGCAAGGTTGTGCAAGGGCAGAGGGCATGCTGTGCTCTGACTCTGGCATTTCGGGCCTCTGAGCAGAACTGGCATTCTCCTGCTGGAAGACAAGCCCGGTTCCTTCCAAACGCGGATTACAAGCACTCGCAGGTTGGTGACGCTTCTTCCCTGAAGGAGACTTGCTATCCCCTCATCCCATGCACTGTGCTTCCAGGCCCAGGAGAAACGCACTTTGGGGAGTTCTTCTTTGAGGGCTGTTGCTCCTAAGCCTGGGGACGAGCTAGGGGACCCATACTCCCAGGCAAAGGCAGAACCACATGCACACGTCTATTCCAGCCCACTACACCTTCAGAGAGCTCTGTTGAGCCAGAGTCTGTCAGGAAACTCCTTGGCTCCCTCAGCAGCACAGCCTGTGTGTGAAGGGGCAGAAACGACCTAGGGGCACAGTGGGCCTCCTTCTCTCCATGGTGCGCTAAGGCTGCTGGGAGAGCGAGGGCTTGAACATCCATCCAGTTGTTCATCCCATTCCTCTGAAAGAGCACCCACGGCTCGAGGCTTTCACAGGGTGGAGACACCCTGTGCACACCTCCTCTCTAAGGAGGCCTACAAGGCTATCCAAGGGCAGGGGTCAGGCTGGACTCTGATTCTGGCACTTTCAGAGTTAGAGCACAGCTTGCCCCCTGCCCTTGGACAGCCTTGCAATGACATTCCTAGCTTCAAGTGGCACTGCCGC
This sequence comes from Hydropotes inermis, assembly GCA_020226075.1. NCBI lineage: Eukaryota > Metazoa > Chordata > Mammalia > Artiodactyla > Cervidae > Hydropotes > Hydropotes inermis. Next base: position 187,368 of record CM035294.1, read on the forward strand.
CTGAAGGAGCAGACTGTGGGAGTGTGTCAGACATGCCTGGGGGGCCTCCCTGGGGTCAGCTCTGCTAGTGCCTTTCCACTCGAGCTAGGCCCCAGGCCTCCTAGGAGAGGAGGTGTGGACCGGCTGTCTCCCTGGCCAAGGCTTAGAGCCTTGAGGGCTCTGTCAGAGGGATGGGAAGAGCAACTGGATGGATGTCCAAGCCCTTGCTCACCCAGCAGCCCCAGCACACCATGGAGAGAAAGAGGACCATTGTGCCCCTAGGTCAGGTCTGCCCCTCCACACACATGCTGTGCTACTGGGGGAGCCAAGGAGGTTCCTGACAGACAGGCTCAGCAGAGCTCTCTGAAGACGCAAGGGGCTGGAACAGACGTGTGCATGTGGTTCTGCCTTTGCCTGTGAGTGTGGGTCCCCTAGCTGGTCCCCAGGCTGAGAGGAAAGAGCCCTGAAAGAAGACCACCCCGAAGAGCTTTTCTCCCGGGCCTGGAAGCAGAGTGTGCGGGATGCAGGGAAAGTGTGCCTCCTCCAGGGAAGAAGCGGCAGCCAGCTGGTGCATGTTTGCAAGCGGCCTTTGGACGGCACCAGGGAGGTATCCCAGCAGGAGAACCCCAGTTCTGCTCAGAGGACCGAAATGCCAGAGTCAGAGCCTAGCATGCCTCCTGCCCTTGGCAAGCCTTGCAAAGACATTCCTGGCTTCAAGTGGTACTGCCCCATGAAGGAGCAGGCTGCGGAAGTGTGTCAGACATGGCCAGGGGGCCTTCCTGGGGTCAGCTCCGCTAGTGCCTTTCCACTCAAGCTAGGCCCCAGGTGTTGGGAGCTGCCGGGATGTACCCAGTCCATGACAAAGTCATGGGACAAGAGAGGAACCTGCAAGGCAGCTCTTCCTCACATGGGGCTGCCCCAGGGGCCCAATATGTCCCCTCCGGAGCCACCAGGACAAGAAGGGAACCTGCAAGGCAGCCCTTCCCCTCGAGGTTGTCCCAGGGGCCCGGTATGTCCCTTTCTTCCTTCTGTCTTACTGTTGTTGGGCTTTCTGTTAATTTTTAGAAATGATAATATATAGTAATAAGGCCTCGCTGGAAAAAATCCAAGCCTTTTTGGAAATGCTCAAGATTGCTCTGGTCAAGACACGACCATAAACATCAAGTCATAAGAGAAAAGGCCACAGATATAGTTTGGCTGCTTGCTTAAAAAATTATAATGTTCTAGAATCAAAAAGAGTAGAGGTGGTATTTAGATTTAGAAGTAGATATACTGCTTTAGTTTACTTGCTCCTTGGTTGAAAGGGTTTTTACTATTGCTATTTCCTTGCTGCTATTTGTTCATTGTTTCCCTTTCTTTAAACAACATGGGATATTCTGGGTATTTTTGTAAAATTAGAAAATGGGGTATATAGGATTTTAATAGAAGATACATATTAACCAGCTTTACTGCCATTATCTTACTATTAATGAGGTGTTTTGCTGCTTTAGAGGTGTTTTTGCTGTTTAATAGTTAATCATTGCAAATTGAGATTTTGTGGTTTCAGGTAAAGAAAAATATCAGGTTTTTCTCACGGTACTATTTTCAGAAATGTCAAACATGTTACTGTGACCCTTCCCATGTATTGTTTTATTGTCCAAAGAATTTACATTATACCTGAGACTTGTGGAACATTGTTTTTGTTAGAGTGAGAATGTTAGGCCATTGAGGCAAGAAGACTATGTACAGGATATTTAAGTATAAACCCTGTAATCGGAAACATTCTAGATGAATGCTTAGGGGAAAAACATGGGGAAAAAAATATTGAGAGAAGCACAAACCAATATCTGATGTAATATGTGGTGGCTTAAGGGGGAGGTAACATTCATTCTATAAAAACTGAGCTATCCTAAAAAAAAAAAAAAAAAAAAAGCTACCTCTTCTACGCAACCGTCTGTGTCTGTCTGTCTTCTTCCTCGCTGACGCCACTCATCCCTTGGGTATTCCTGGTCCTGCCAGGGCTGCACCTTGGCACCCAGGCCTCCTAGGAGAGGAGGTGAGGACCGGCTGTCTCTACACTGTCAAGGCCTAGCGTCGTGGGGGTTCTGTCAGAGGGAAGGAAGAGCAAAGATGTCCAAGCCCTTGCTCATCCAGCAGCCCCAGCACAACCTGGGGAGAAAGAACCCCACTGTGTCCCTGGGTCGGGCCTGCCCTTTCACACCAGCTGTGCTGCTGGGGGAGCCAAGGAGGTAGCTGACAGACGTAGGCTCAGCAGAGCTCTGGGAAGGTGCAGGGGGCTGGAACAGACGTGTGCATGTGGTTCTGCCTTGGCCTGTGAGTGTGGGTCCCCTATCTGGTCCTCAGGCTGAGGGGAAAGAGCCCTGAGAGAAGATCTCCCCGAAGCGCTTTTCTCCCGGGCCTGGAAGCAAGAGTGCGCGGGATCGGGAGAAAGTGAGCCTCCTCCAGGGAAGAAGTGGCACCCAGCCGGCGCGTGTTTGCAAGCTGGCCTTTGGAAGGCACTGTGGAGGTGTGCCAGCGGGAGAATGCCAGTTATGCTGAGAGGACCGAAATGCCAGAGTCAGAGCCCAGCTTGTCCTGCCCTTGGCCAGCCTTGCAAAGACATTCCTGGCTTCAAGTGGTACTACTGCCCCCTGAGGAGCAGCCTGTGGGAGTGTGTCAGACATGCCCGGGGGGCCTTCCTGGGGTCAACTCCGCTAGTGCCTTTCCACTCGGGCTAGGCCCTGGGCCTCCTTGGAGAGGAGGTGCGGACCGGGTGTCTACACATTGCAAGGTCTAGAGCCATGGGGGCTCTGTCAGTGTGATGGGAAGAGCAACTGGCTGGATGTTCAAGCCCTTGCTCGCCTAGCAGCCCCAGCGCACCATGGAGATAAAGAGGCCCACTCTGCCCCTAGGTCGGGCCTGCTCGTTCACACAGGCTGTGATGCTTAGGGAGCCAAGAAGGTTCCTGAAAGACTTAGGCTCACTAGAGCTATCGGAAGATGCAGGGGGCTGGAACAGATGGGTGCATGAGGTTCTGCCTTTTCCTGTGACTGTGGGTCTTCTAGCTGATCCCCAGTCTCGGGGGAAATGGCCTGAGAGAAGACCTCCCCGAAGCGCTTTTCAACCGGGCATGGAAGCATAGGACGTAGGATGCAGGGAAAGCGAGCCTCCTCCAGGGAAGAAGCAGCAGCGAGCCTGCTTGCAAGCGGCCTTTAGAGGGCACCTGGGAGGTGTCCCAGCAGAACACCAGTTCTGCTCAGAGGCCGGAAATGCCAGAGTCACAGCCTAACAAGCCTCCTGCCCTTGGCCAGCTTTGCAAAGACATTCCTGGCTTCAAGTCGGACTGCCCCATGAAGGAGCAGGCTGCGGGAGTGGGTCAGACATGCCGAGTTGCCTTCCTTGGGTCAGCACCGCTAGTGCTTTTCCACTCGATCTAGGCCCCAGGCCTCCTAGGAGAGGAGGAGCGGACCGACGGTCTCAACACTGCCAAGGGAAGTCAGCAAGGACACCGGTCAGCAGCTGAAAATCTACTATGCTTCTATGTCCTGACAGTGAACGTGCAGAAACCCATGTAAGAAACAAAACACCATTTCTGCCCTGGCCTGGAAAGAGCTTGGAAGTAGTCACTCCCACCCTCCCAACAAGAACAAAGAAAAAGCTGAGTAACTGAGAGTCAACAACTCTTCTGAGATCCATCAGAGAACTGAAGTCACAGGGCAAACCAATGCTCTGGAAACCGGAAAGAAAAACAGGCAAAGAGTGTCACAGCTCACCAGGAGTCAAAGGCTGGAGGCCTAAACAGAGTGGCTGCTGTGGGTAGAACTTGGACCACAAAGTCACCACTGTCTGGAGACAAGGCTGCTAACAGGTCATTAAGGTTAAACGTGCTCACAAGGTGGGGTCCTAATCCAATGGGACAGTGACTTTATAAGGAGACACAGTGAAAGGGGGCTGCCCACAAGCGTGGAAGGGCCTCATGGGAATCAAGCCAGCCCCGCCTTGATCTTGGCTTTGAGAACCTTGGGAAACAAACTCCTGTAGTTTAAGCCACCTGCTTGTAACATTTTGAATGGAACCTGAGCAGACTAGGACCTCGACTGTTCTGAAGACACAGAGCGTTCTGCTCTCTGCCCTCAAGGGAAACCTCCTTCTCTACCTGGCTGGAATCACTGAGGGGAAGGGGATAACCAACTAGAGCCGCTCTAACTGTTCTGACTCAGGGTCACTCACCTACTGAAGTGGCTAAAATAAGAGTGACAACAGCCAGTGTGGACAGGGATGTGGGGCAACTGGACCTAGCATACACTGCTGGCAGGAACATAAACTGTTAGTAGCCGCTCTGGATAACAGCTGGGCAATTTCATATAAAACTAGACATGCAACTGTGGTACAGATCATCAATTGCTCTCCTGGGCATTTATCCTGTGAAATGAAAACATACCTCCACACAAACACCTGCCTAGGAATGTTCATTGCAGCTTCTGTGACAGCCCAAAACTGGTATCAGCCCAGCCATCCTTTCAAAGGGGAGCATTAAGACAAGTTGGTTCTAAATTGGGAAAGGAATACGTCAAGGTTGTATATTATCACCCTGATTATTTAACTTATATGCAGAGTACATCACATGAAATGCTGGGCTGGATGAAGCACAAGATGGAATCAAGGCTGACGGGAGAAATATTAATAACCTCAGATATGCAGATGACACCACCCTTATGGCAGAAAGCAAAGAGGAACTGAAGAGCCTCCTGATGAAAGAGAAAGAGGAGAGTGAAAAAGTTGGCTTAAAACTTAACATTCAAAAAACTAAGATCATGGCATCCAGTCCCATCACTTCATAGCAAATAGATGGGGAAACAATGGAAACAGTGAAAGACTTTATTTTCTTGGGCTCCAAAATCACTGCAGATGCTGACTGCAGCCACGAAATTAAGACACTTGCTCCTTGGAAGGAAGCTATACTGGCCTATATAACCATATATCTCGGCCAATCTAGACAGCATATTAAAACGTGCACAAAGTTCCTTCTAGTCAAAGCTATGGTTTTTCCAGTGGTCATGATGGATGTGAGAGTTGTACCATAAAGAGAGTTGAGCACTGAAGAACTGATGCTTTTGAACTGTGGTGTTGGAGAAGACACTTGAGAGTCCCTTGGACTGCAAGGAGATCCAACCAGTCCATCATAAAAGAGATCACTCCTGGGTGTTCATTGGAGGGACTGATGCTGAAGCTGAAGCTCCAATAGTTTGGCTGCCTGATGTGAAGAACTGACTCACTGGAAAAGACCTTGATGCTGGGAAAGACTGAATGCAGGAGAAGGAGATGACGGAGGATGAGATGGTTGGATGGCATCACCGATTCAAAGGACATGAGTTTGAGCAAGCTCTGGGAGTTGATGATGGGCAGGGAAGCCTGACGTGCTGCAGTCCACGGGGTTGCAAAGAGTCAGACACGACTGAGCGACTGAACTGAACTGAAGACAAGCTGTGGGACATTAATGCCTTGGAATACCATCCAGTGACAGGAAAAAAGAAACTGTGGACACATGGCAGGGAATCATGCTATGTGAGGAAAGGCAATCCCAAAGATTTCATTCTGTATGATTCCTTTTGTGTCACTTGTGTAACAACACAATTTTGGAAATGAAGGACAGTTAGTGGTTTTCAGGGGTTGAGGCTGGGGTAGGTGGGCAGGAAGACAGATGGCGGACGTCGTTGTGAATAAACAATATGAAGGACCTTGTGGAGCTGCAGCTGTGGTTGTGATGAACCTGCACAGGGAATAAAACCTTGTAGACCTGACACCCACATGAGTACAGAAGTAAAGCTCTGGAAGCATGTGGCCTTTCTGGGTGATCCCATGGTTAAGAATCTGCCTTCCGAGGCAGGACACTGGGGTTCCATCCCTGGTTGGGGAACTAAGATGCTACGAGTCGTGGGACAATGAAACACTCCCCCAAGAAAAGAACACACCACCCCCACCCCCCGCAAAACTGGGGAAGATGTACGGAGTACATCAATGTCAATAGCTTGGCTGTGATGCTCATTAAGGGCTGATTGGCGCCCCCTCACACCCTAATTCACATGCTGAAGCCCAAACCTCCAAGACTGTACTGGAGTACTGTATAGAGGGACTGCAGTTGGAGATGAGGTCTTGAAAGAGCTGATTAAGGTAAAACGAGGTCGTATGAATCCAGTATGATGGTGCCCTAATAAGAGATGACGACACAGACACATCTGAAGGATCACTAGGAGAGGACAGTTGTATACAAACCAAACAAAGGGGCCTCAGAAGAAACCAGCCCCGCCCTGACCTTGAACTTCTAACTCCGAGAACTGTGAGGAAATAAATTTCTGTTGTATAAGCCCCTCAGTCTGTGGTGGTTTGCTATCGCAGCCCTAGCAAACTAACACAGACACTATACTAAAGTTTCACAAAGCGTGACCACTGGGGGAAACTGGACAATCCACTCTGAATTCCACAATTTAATCATCAGACACTTTCATCATATCAATACCACATTCTCAACAGTTTAGAGCTGAGCTCATTTGAACTTTATTTAAAAAAAAAAAAAGCCAAACCCTTCTTAGATGAGGTGCTGATGGTGAAAGCTGAAATCCACTGGCAGGTGTCCCTCCACAATACATACAACTCCTGCCTCAGTGCTCAGGCCCCTGCCCTAGACCCCTGACTGACACTCTGAAATCCACAGACCAGGACTGAACCTTGGACAGAAGCACAGCTGAAACCACTATCAGGACAAGAGGAAACCGATTCCACTGCCCAGGAAGGCTGCGGGAGGCCCTCTTGCCCTACAGGAATGCAGGATGCCTCCTCCGACCCAGGAGCACGCTGTGCAGTGTTTCTGTAGGATGCCTGAGCCGTCCTGTGCCCATCAAGGAGGGTCGGAGGGCAGCACCGTTCTCTGCTGACTGTTCCTGGAATGTGGCTTATCTGTGAACACGTCCCAGTTTCTACAGTAACGCCTTCTGAGCTTCTTCTACGATGAGCAAACCGCGTCTGGGATGGGTGGTTGGGGTGGGACCACTGAGCCGGCCCTTGCCTCTGTGCAGCCTCTGTCCTTTCTGAAGCTTCAGGCTCTTGTTGGATTCTCCCCAGCTCATTTTTCAAAAGTGTGTTTCCTTCGGAAAGGTTTTCCAACTCGATTCTGGACGACAAATTTTTAAAAGAAGAGTGGGAATTCCAGGAGCTGGTCACCCGACAGAGTCTGGTCTTGCAATGACCCCCAGCCACACTCTCCTTCCCTGGATGGGGAACACAGCAACCAGTTCGTTCCCTGTATCCAGTGTTAACCTGCTCTGGTTTGCATTCTCCCAAGAGATAAGCTACAGGAAAACAAAGCTTTCTTAGCTCCTAAAAGAGCCACTGACTAGCATATTTGGCACCTTGGTTCTCTGTGTTTACAGCTGGCCCATTCCTGCATCTCCTTACCTTCACTGAAATGTCAGCATGCTCACAGCTAGCACCAATGCAAGATGCTAGGTGAGAGTCCTCACAAGGTTGTTGCAAGGAAATTCCCCAGGGACCCTGACCACAAAGCTGAGGAACACAAGGACTCAGGAAGCTGAATCCTATGGGGAGTGCCCCCTATCCTACACCCTGAGGTCAGCACTGGAGGAAACTGGAAAGATGCCCGCATCAGTGAACGGAGGGTGATCCGATGCAATGTGGAACCTTCAGGAGAGGAAAGCAAGTACTGACAGAGGCTGCCCAGGCCAAGTCTTCCTGGAGCCCCAGACTTCCAACACTCTTAGTCTCCCTGGAAGGTAACTCCACTGATGTGCAACAGATGAGCAACTGACCAATAAGGAACACGGGGAGGCACCTTTAAACCCACGCCTGCTGCCCAGAAAATCTATCCTTAATATATGTTGGTCTCACTGACATTTATGCCCCTAAACATCAGGCCTCTACCTGGCATTAGTTTCTAGGTTTTTCAGTCTAAAAGAACTCAAAGCATATGACTTCATATGTTTAATGTATTAGTTTTAGAATATCAAGCATAAGTATCTCCTTCACAAGCATAAGTATGATTTCATTTTTCTCATGAGGAACTAAACAGAAAAATGAAGACATAGAAGTCATGGAATTTTAAAAGAAGTGAAGTGTTTCAAGGAAGAGAGTGATCAGAAATGAGGTCTGTGTTTTGAACTGTCATTCAGGCTCCTGGAAGGAAAACAAAATTGATTCAAAGGTAGGGGTGTGTGTGTGTGGGGGTGGCAGGCAGGAAGGGCTCTGTTTCCAGTTTCCTGGACCTTGAATAAGATGGTGGTTGCCTCATCTCAGTCTTCCACATGCACCAACTACTCAGAGCCTGTGCAAAGCTGATCATCTAATGTCTGGTCCTCACAGAAGGCTATAGAAACCTCCAGGAACCCTTAAACAAAAACCTGAATGCTGAAACCAAAGCTGTGAGCATTAAGCAACACAAAGATGGACTTACCCTGAGGCCAACACCTACCTCAGTGTGGAGAAACCACGCCAGGGCCACATGTGGTGGGCTGGTTCCCTGGAAGAGGTTAAAGTGGTCTCAGATTAAGAGGCTCCCAAGTCTTCTTGGCAAAAGCAAAACACATCCTTTCTGCAGGAAGAACTCTCTTCTACAGCTCTCAGGATTTCCAGTGATAAACATCATGTAAGCATGAGCTCACAAAGGTCACCACAACATATGTGGGAAGGACCACTTATGAGAGTCAGAAGAAGCAAAAACAACAGAATTAGATCCCAGATATTGGAAGTATCAGACACAAGCTTCGGATAAATATTATAAAATGTTTACTTAAATAAAAGATGGAAATAAAAAGTGGACAAGCGAGCAATAAGAAGCTATCAGAAATGATCGAGCAGGACTAAATAGGATGTTTGAAAATGAAAAAAAAAAAGGTCAAAATAAAAGCTCACTGGTAGATCAGATATAGCTGCAGAAAGAATCACTGACCTGGAACACAGAGATATGAAAAAGTACCCATCAAGTGCCATGTACAGAAAAGAAGATGGAAGAAATGAAAGAGAGGTTAAGAAAAGGAGGGAAAGTGAAAAGATGTCATATCATACATCCAACTGAAAAGGCCACTGAGGGGAGAGGCAATATTTTACAAAGAATGTCTGAAAGATTTTCATAGGACACAAATCTATATATTCAACAGGCATGATATTTCAAAGTATGGTAAGTAAAAAGAAAACCGCATCTGTGCCCTAAGATTCAACAATTCCATTCTTAGGTATACCAGCATTGAGAACAAAAAATGGGGTTCCCCAGAGCTCCCCCAGGGGTTACCACTACCCGACTTGCAATAGTAACCCTCGGGGACGTGTCCTCGGTGCTGGTGACAAGATGTACCCAATTCATCAACAATTCTTCCAGTTGCATGCATACACGTGTGTTTTTTTTGTGTGTGTATCTAACACTTGAATAAAAAGTTAAAACGAAAGAAACAGACACCTAAAGACACCAAAGAAAAACCACAAAAGATGGAGAAGCTAATAGCAGCCAGAGGACACAACTCAGGTCACCTCCTGTGGGGACAGAAAAACAGCCTCTAAAAGATGTCTGCATCCAGAATCTGCAAATGTGCTATTTCACAGCAAAGGGGAATCAATGCAACAAACAGAATAAAAGCTGCTAATTCACTGCCCTTAGATGGAAAGAGTGTCCTAGACTGTCCACTAGGGTCGTCCTCTGTGGAAGAGCAGGCAGAAGACTGGGAGTCAGGATGGAGCGCAAGGAGGACCAACCAGTCACTGCTAGCCTTAGAGGAGGAAAGTGCGGATGAAAAATGGGAGGTATGCAGGTTTCCTCCCGAGCTTCCAGAAAGCAAGGCAGCTGCCAACACCGAGATTCCCACCCAGTCGTACCCACTTCTGATTTCCAGGCTCAAACACCATGAAATCCTAAGTTGTGATGCTTTAGGCCTCTGACTTCCTGGTAACTCATCACCACAGCAATGGAAAATGGATGCTCACTCAGAGCAGCCGGACCAGGTCAGAGGGCAAAGGGCAGCCTTCAAATGCGCATCAAGGTCTGTGCTCCTAGGAAGACCAGCCTTCAGAAATAGGAGAGAATCTGAGACATTTTCAGATACACAAAAACTGACGGAATGTCCTCCAGACGCTTTCACGGAAGACCACACATTAGAGTGAAGATGGTCCCTAAAGAAGGCATCTAACCAGGCATCCAAGCTGACGACCATTCAGCAAAACACCCAGTCTGGAGTTTTGAAAAACAACCATGTCCAAACGCCTTGAAGCAATCTACCTGGACAGACCCAGGAGGAAACATAAGATCTGAACAGGCCTATAACAAGGGTTTACAGATGTCAGAGAATGCAGCCTTCTCCACCCACCCCCTGGGGCTGAAAGCTGCAAACACCTGTCTCAGTCCCAGCTGCAGCCCCAGCTGTGACAGCACGTGGCAGGTGCCCAGGAAACCCTGTCCAATGATCCAGACACCACTGAGATGGGAACTGAGACATTAGCTGTGGGGCCAACAAGCTAAGGCGTGCCATAAGTCAGGAGAAGCAGAGAGGACCAGCATAGCCCGCCGGGCCTGGGGCGGGGGTGGGGAGAGGGGGGTAGTGTGGAGCACTAGGACAGCACTGGGTTCCTGTACCTTCCACATGAAGTGCCCGAGACAGACAGCAGAGAGGGCATGTGGCTGCTGGGCTGCTCCCACACTGAAGGCCCCGGAGTGTGCCTGGGGCCTGATGTGGACTCGCAGGTCCACTGGGCCCAAGACCAGCCTTTGATCACAGCCGCAGCAGTAACAGTGGGTCCAGACATTCACCTGAGGCTCCGTGCCACCCGTGAGGCCCAGAACCACCTCTATTTCATGGATCAGGGAATTCAGAAGTCAGCCCACCACAACCAAGGCTCCACATCATTGGGGGACCCCTGAGTCTGAGGCAGAGGCCTAGAGCAGGTCTAGAGGGTGATAAACAGTCCAGATGCCTTGGGGAGAAGAGAGGGGGGCCTGGGAACAGAGCCTGGGGCTACTGGCCATTCTAATATTTCCTTTCTCAAGCTGGGAGGTGCACTGACATTTATTCCTTGGCTTGTCATAAATCCCACGTGATCTGTTTACCGGTGAAGCAATGTGCGATGGTCACCTAGCAGGCAGGAGCTGGTGCCTCACATGGACACACCTGCATGTGCAGTGGGCCAGTGTCCTCTGCCCAGACAAGGGACACAACACCTCACGAAGCCTCTGTCTCCACAGGACGTAGGGAGCTTGCAGGAGTGCTGTGTGGGTGCTCACGGGGCCAAAAGACACAGTGCATAGAGCCACAGCCACAACACACAGCTGTGCCTGCTTGCAGTCACCCAGGTCATCTCCTGTGTGCTGCTGTGACGCTCCTGGAAAAGACCTTCTAGAGTCCTGGGCTCCTGAGATGGAGTGGGTGCCAGCCTGAGCCCCAGGGGGGCTGGGGAGGAGGGCCAGGCTGCACACCTGAGTGCTCCCATCACCCTCTCACAGATGCCTCCCCACCTTTAGCCTCCCCTCAGGCCTCTCCAGTCCCCAGCCTCCTGGTGGGGCCCAGAGGATGGGCGTGTGGGCCCTTCTTCTCTAGCATAGAAGATCATGTTCCAGTTCTCAAAAAAAAACCTTTTCTCTCCTTTTCTCACAAATCTCAGTTTCTTTCAAGACTCCACTAACCCAAACTAAAGGCCTTTCCCATTATTTGGGGGCATTTAGGCCTTTTATCCACCTCCCCAGGAGCCACAAGATGACAGATGAGGGAGACTGTATTTTGTATTTTTTAAAGTCAGACTCTTTGGGACTTGCCTGGCAGTCCAGTGGTGAAGACTCCATGCGTCCACCGCAAGGGCACAAGTTCATTCCCTGGTGAGGGAACTAAGATCTCTCAGGCCATGCGCACAGTGCGGCAGAAAGAAAAGTCAGTACCTTTGTAAAATAACCTGTTCTTTCAGGGCTCACCACTCGGGTAACGAGTACTTGTGACTCTGAGCAATCTGCTCAAATTCAATTTCAGATACGGGTTCTTGGCAACGAACCCTGGACGTGAGATCCCGCACGGCCAGGGTGGCGGACCTGAGCAGCTGGAGCGCCCTCTCCCGGCCCACCTGCCACGCGTGGCCCCGCGCCAGCCCCGCCCTCCTCTGCAGCTGCTCCCGCAGGCCTCAGATGACCTCCTGTGACTCCGCGTGCAGCGTCGCCAGCTCGGCCTTCTGACCCTGAAGCATGCCAACCTCGAGCTGGAAGCCCCGCTCCAGCAGCCTCCTCTCCTCTGCAAAGGCCCTTTTCATCACCTCCATCTCCCTCTCGTGGTCACTAACCTGAGGAGAGAGGAGTGATGTCGACCGGGGCCCCCAGATACCATTCACTTGATGAGTCAAGGCTGCCGGGGCAGCACCAAAACAGCGGGTGGCCCAGCTTCCACAGGGCGCCGGGGCCTGTGAAAGGCCCCCCACGGCTTGTGTCGCTGCCTGCTTCCGTCACTTCCTGTAACCTCCGCTGCAGCCTTGGGGGGAGGCCCTGCAGGTGCGGAAGGGAGGCTGGCGGCCCGCCAGGCAACCGCAGGAGGAGGGCAGGAGGGAACACCTCCTCCACGAGGCCTGGAAGGCAAGGCCACAGCATGCACCCAGGGGCAGGACCGCCCCGTGGCCATGGTGACCCCTGACGAGCCGTGGGCACCATCCCTCCACAAACCCCCCACAATCGAGTAACAGAGCAAGAGACACATTCACCCGAGAAAACAGGCTTGGTCAGGGAGGCCTAGGAGCCCCTGCATGCCAAGTCACTTCAGTCGTGTCCGACTCTGTGTGACCCTGTGGACTGTAGCCCACCAGGCTCCTTCGTCCACGAGTTTCTCCAGGGAAGAAGGCTGGAGTGGTTGCCACGCTCGCCTCCAGGGGATCTTCCCGACTCAGGGATTGAACCTGCATCTTTTATGTCTCCTGTCTTGGCAACATACCTCTTCTTCTCCACTAGCGCCACCTGGGGAGCCCCTGGTGCAGGGCAATCCCAGGAACTAAGATTCTGCTCCCAGAATCTGCTTCAGCTGCAACAGAGCAGGGGGCTGTGACTTCCTAGTGCAGGGCAAACAGAGAGTTCTGGCCTCTGCACCAGCCTCCGAACACGGGGAGGGACTCTGTTCTCTCCCGTTATTAGCTATTCCTTCTGTCCCGCCTCCTTCCGAAGGGGGTGGAGTCAGAAACGCAAGGTCACGCACATTCCCTGCAAACCTTGGTCGCCCTGAACGCGCTAACTAGGGGCACACGTGTGTGCAGACATGTCTCAGCAGCAGGAAGTTCCCCGACTTCTGTGGCCTCCCTCAGTCCCTCACCTGGGTCTCCAGCTGGATCCTGGGTTCTTAGTAACGCTCCTTCAGCTACTTCAACATGATCTCTATTTCTGTACTCACTGGGGCGGAATCAACCACGAACGTGATGGTGCCTGAAAATAAGAGGACATGTCCATTGATGTTCTGCCCAGGACACCATGGGATCAAGCATCTTTTAATTTCATGGCTGTAGTCACCATCTGCAGTGATTTTGGACCCACAGCATGGCCAGCCCTCCAGGGCCCAGGTGACCCCCACGCCATGCATGGTAGGGGCACACTCAAGGCTTGATTTAGAATGTGAGTGTGGCCACTGCTGGGGTTTCATCCATGCTGGTTGATGGGCTGGAAAGTGAAGGGAGCAGACATATCCTGACTTCTCGCCTGCTCGTTTCAATTCCCAAATTGCTTTCCATGAAAAAGAGTGGCAGACTCGAGAATATCCGGCCAAGAGAACTCGGGATAAGCATGTGAGAAAAGAGAGCATCCCATCACCCTGAAAACAGCAAGCTGCCACCTGGGTCAGGAGTGGCCCTGGTTGGATGCATAGCCAGCCTGGCCTCCACCACCCATGTGACCCCTGCACCACAGTGCTGCTGTCTGACCGCCCCTCCTCCTTAGAAGGGGCTGATAGATGCTCTGAGGCCAGATGTGGTCGAGGGGAACAGAAAAGGCCCCAGCTGGGAGAGCGCTCTGGCTGCATAGGCGCCAACATGAAGCTCAGGGCTCCCTCCGGTGCTAAGACTCAGAGCCTTCTGGCCACTGCACCCAGGGCGCAGGCCCTGGATCTCAACAAGGGCCACACACTCGCAGCTCAGGCCCGGCGAGGGATAAAGATGATCGCCCCCTTCCCTGTGGCCACATGGGCCGCTGACACTCATCAAGTAATGCAATGACAGCAGACTCACGCCAACCATCCCTGGCTGAGGAGCAGGGCTGTGGCTTGGGGCCCAGCAGAGTCCACGGCTGCAGGTGCAGGTGAGGGCCTCCCTTAGAGGCCAGGTGCACAGAAGACCCACCCGGCTTCCCTCAGAGGCCCCAAGGACAGCTGACATGGGCAGCCCTTGTCAGAGCCATCACAGGCTGTCCCCCATCACCCCCAGCCCACTCTCTGCTCCCCTCACTAGATGACCCTCCCCAGGGGCATCTCCTTCTGTCCCCCCTGCCATAGGAGGCTCACAGGGGACACGCCCACCCTGAGGTCACAGCAAGTTCATCGTAACCTTCGCCACTTACACTGCCCAAGCAGTAGGACCTTCATCCTCCTCCATCTCTCTTGGGGCTCTGGGACGCCTAAACACCTGGCCTCAGATAGGACCCTTCTCCCACACAAGTGGTCCATAGGACTTGGGACCCCTGTGCAGCAGGCTCACCCACCGCCCCATCCCCGGGGCAGGAGCATGCGACCCACCACCTCCCACAGATGCACCACCTCCAAGCACCCAGCACCTACCTGCCAGGCCGTGTCCCAGGAGCAGGTGGCTGTGCCGACTCGGGGCCATCTGTACCTGCAGGCCTTGCAGGGCAGCCTGCAGCTCATCGCTGTAGTCCTGCAGGTCCTGTGGGCAGAGCCAGACACTCCCTCCAGCCAGCAGGCCCAGGAGCAGGGCATGGAACTGGCACCCGGGGAACAGTTCAGGCCCCAGCAGAGCGGGTCCTGATGTCCAGGATGGGGAACTGACATTAGACCCGAACTGTTTTGGGAGTGACAAGGTGCAGGAGTCATTTCCCAACTTCTTATGCCTGGCACCACCTTCCATCAATGGACACACAGAAGGGACTCAGGGGGAAAAAAGTGCAGTGAAAATGAGAAATGGAGAAAATACAGAGAGCTTTTAACACCTGAAACCACAAGAGGTTGGGGGAGTATGCTCATAAGGGGTAGGGAAGACTTGGGGGGACATGAGGCTTAAGAGGAAGGGTCTCTGGGACCTTCCTGGTGGTGCAGCGGTTAGGATTGAGTGCTTTCCCTGCAGGAGATGTGGGATTGCTCCCTGGTTAGGTGATCTTTTGCAACAACCATTCCTATCAGTAGGGAAAACAGTGTCAAACCTTAGTTTATCACTAAAGGTACTGGAGCTGAGCTATTTAAAATCCTAAAAGATGATGCTGTTAAAGTGCTGCACTCAATATACCAGCAAATTGGAAATGGCCACAGGACTGGAAAAGGTCGATTTTCATTTTAATCCCAAAGGAGGGCAATGCTAAAGAATGTTCACACTATTGCACAGTTGCCCATATTCCATATGTTAGCAAGGTAATGCTCAAAATCCTTCAAGCTAGCCTTCAACAGTACATAAACCAAGAACTTCCAGATGTCCAAACTGGATTTAGAAAAGGCAGAGGACCTAGAGATCAAATTGCCAACATACACTGGATCATCGAAAAAGCAAGAGAATTCCAGAAAAACATCTACTTCTGCTTCATTGACTATGTTAAAAGTCTTTGACTATGTGGATCACAATAAACTGTAAAAAATTTTTCAAGAGATGGGAATATCAGACCACCTCACCTGCCTCCTGATATACATAGAGTATATCATGCAAAATACTGGGACAAATATCAACAACCTCAGATATACAGATGATACCACTCTAATGGGAGAAAGCAAAAAGGAACTAAAGAGCCTCTAGACAAGGGTGAAAGAGGAGAGTGAAAAGTTGACTATACTAAACCCTCTGACTGTGAAGACCACAACAAACTGTGTAAAGTTCTTAGAAAAATGGGAATGCCAAGCCAGCTTACCTGCCTCCTGTGAAACCTGTATGCAGGTTTCAAGAAGCAGAAGAGAGAACTAGATATGAAACAATAGACTGGTTTGCAATTGGGAAAGGAGTATGTCAACACTGTATATTGTCACCCTGCTTCTTTAACTTATATCAAGATTACATCATGTGAAATGCCAGGCTGGATGAAACACAAGATGGAATCAAGATTGCCGGGAAAAATATCAATAACCTCAGATATCCGGATGACACAACCTTTATGGCAGAAAGCAAAGAGGAACTAAAGAACCTCTTGATGAAAGTGAAAGAGAACAATGAAAAAGCTGGCTTAAAACTCAACATTCAGAAAACTAATATCATGGCATCTGGTCCCATCACTTCATGGTAAACAGAGAGGGCAACAATGGAAAGAGTGACAGATTTTATTTTCTTCGGCTACAAAATCACTGTAGATGGTGAATGCAGCCATGAAATTAAATGATGCTTGATCTTTGTAAGAGAAGCTATGACCAACCTAGAAAGCATATTAGAACCAGAAACATCACTTTGCTGACAAAGGTCCATCTAGTCAAACTATGGTTTTTCCACTAATCATGCAAGGATGCAAGAGCTGGACCATAAGGAAAGCTGAGTGCCAAAGAATTTATGCCTTTGAACTGTGGTGTTGGAGAAGATGCTTCAAAGTCCCTTGGACAGCAAGGAGATGCAACCAGTCCATCCTAAAGGAAATCAGTCCTGAATATTCACTGCAAGGACTGATGCTGAAGCTGAAGCTCCAGCACTTTGGCCACCTGATGCTTTTCCAGCCAACTCACTGGAAAAGACCCTGATGCTGCAAAAGATGGAAGGCAGGAGGAGAAGGGGATGACAGAGGACAAGATGGTTGGATGGCATCACCGACTCAATACACATGAGTTTGACCAAACTCCAGGATATGGTAGAGGACAGGGAAGCCTTGTGTGCTGCAGTTCATGGGGTCACAAAGACTGGGACATGACTGACTGAACAACAACATCACTAAAACATTTGCTTAACAGGATTCTCCAACCCAGTATATCTAGACTGAAGATGAGTGGAAACTCTTATTTCAGCAGAGCCTGGCTGGGCCCACAATCAATTGATTGTGGTTCAAACCAGAAATGATTGGCTCAGCCTCCCTCAGACTCACCGCAGAGCTTTGGGGTGCAAGGGCAGCTGTCACTCAGGGAAACAGTTTGTTGAGCATGATTAACCTAACAGACTGCAGATCTTGGGGTGAGTTTTACACACTTGATCATATCACTCCCCTCTTTAAAGGGGAAGGTGCAGTAACATATGCCAGAGCCACATGATGAGTGCTCAGAAAACATATGCAACATCACAGCAATGAGACCTCTCTGAAAGCAACCACGTGCACAGGAAGAAGCGAGGGACTCAGGACAAGGGTGACGAGTGATAACATCTGTGGACGTGAAATGTTTGTTTTTATTTTTCCTTGTGTGTGTATTTTCTGAGTTTTCTACAATAAGCATGTATCCCTTAATACTGTTCTGTTAAAGTAACCTAATACAACCGCAAACGCTATTTCTAAAAGTGTACCGCTGATACTGTGTTACTCATGGAGAAAAACCCAAACACCCACATGGCCCTCGAGGTCTTGTGTCCCCCAGCCAGATTCTTGGATGGCGATAATGAGTCTCTGGTTCCCCAATGCAGAAAGTCAGCGAGTCCCTTTGGGGTGGTCGGGAGAATCAGGTCAACCAGGCTGAGACCAACACAAATCCATTCTCAGCTCCTTGACTGAAGGCCTGAAATCAGTCACCATTCTCTTGTGGGCATGTTGGGAGGGCAGCACTGGCCGCAGAGGAAGGGCATGTGCAATCAGGCTGCCCGCCACCAGCCGGGCTGACTCTGCGGAGTCCACTTAGCCCACTGCCTGAGTGATGCCTGGTCTGCGGGCTTCCTGCTGTGGGCTCAGGTGAGACAGCAGGGCCTCAGCTGGCAGCAGCCTGTGTCCACCATCCGCCCTAGGCCAGGACCCCGTCAAACCTGACCTTTTCCTCTGCGAGATGCTCCAGAGTGGAATGGAGGTCATCCATCTCTTTCACAAACTCTAGGTTCCTCTGCTCAGCTTTCTCCAGGTCTTGTCTTGCCTTATCTCGCTCCCTGGCCATCTGCTCCACCTGCTCACTCTGCAGGAAGGAGGGAGGGATCACTGGGGACACTGCTCTGGGCCTAGCGAGCTGGTCTGAAGAAACAAACTCAGCTGGCCTAAAAGTGGTGAGCAGTGGCTGGCGCTGGGCTCTCCCCCAGCTCCTGGGCGTGCATGCCAAGTCGCTGCAGTCGTGTCCGATTCTACGCAATCCTATGGACTGAGACCTCCAGGCTCCTCTGTCCATTGGATTCTCCAGGCAGGAATACTAGAGTGGGCTGTCATGCCATCCTCCAGAGGATCTTCCTGACACAGGGATCGAACCCGCATTTCTCATACCTCTTGCACTAGCAAGTGGGTTCTTTACCACTAGGGCCACCTGGGAAGCCTGATCTTCCACCTACCAGGATGGTTTCTGCAGTTATTGAGTCTGTTTTACAGAAGTACATATAGCAAGAAGCTAACTGGCTTGCAATGGGGTTTCTAGCAGATTTCTGAACCAAGAGGTTTGAGCCCGGGGCGTGCAGTGTTCACTTCTCCAGACGGCCTTAGAAGAGGTGGGAAATTATCCATCCTCGCTCTGTCTTGCCTGCAGCTAGGCCTCAGACCCAGGTATCCCTAGCACCCAACCTGGGACTGGATGCATGAAGGGGAGAAGGCTGGCCACCCATTATCCTATCTGGTCACAGCCTTGCCACCTGTAGCCTGGCACCTGAGTAAGTGCCAGGGAGTTGCCCAAAGCAGAGGAGACGCCTGTCTCTGTCCGATCACCCCAGGCCCTACCCAAGGCTCAGTCCACCAGCTATCCTGGTGCCTGTTTCTCCCACTGGAGAAGCACCAAGCTTGTCTCCCTTCCTCATCATCCCAAAGTAGTCTTCCTCTGGGCCCCTCTGCAGAGTTGCCTGACATCAGAGGTCTCATCTGTCAGTACCTAACGAGATGCAAACTCCTGAGGATGGAGACTGGAATTACTGCCAACCTTTTCTGTAGCTTCAGAGCATCAATAAAAACACAGTAACAGTCTCTAGGCCAACCAGTTCAGCAGACGGATGGCTTGAATATCCTGCTCAACAGGAGCCAAACCCAATTAAAACGGAACGCATTCTTGGCCCAATCGCTATGTAGTGTTTTCTGACCATGCTGTAAGCATGGTTTCTAGTCCTGCTAGCTGCCCGCACCCTGGGTGAGGAGACCAGTCTGGCCGGACAAGGCTGCCTGCTGGGTGACCACGCCCACCATCATGACCTCCTTCTCCAGGGCCCAGGTCAGCTCCAAAAGATTCACACTGAAGTCAAGGCTCTGAAAACAGCAAGGCCCATCGGATAGGCAGGATGAGTGGGTCTCCGGACACCTGTGGCTCCCACAGGCCAGACTTCACTGTCCCAGTACCTTCCTTTTCTGTCTGCAAAGTCTCCACCTCTTGAGTGGAGCCTCTCCCCTGCTCCCATCCCTCTGGGGTCCCTCTCCCCACATCCCTGTCAACACTGAGGTCCCCTTCCCACTGTCAACATATAGCTCCTCCCCTCACTGTCCCTGCCTCGGAGGTGGGCATGACTCAGGCTTGACAGAGTCCCCCTTCTTGGACAAAGGGACAGACACACAAGGGGACATATGCAAGCCGAGGACTTTGGGGACTGACAGGGAGGCTGGAGAAGGGCTTTCTCTCTGTCAAATCAAGTGTTGTATAGACCACGGGGTCCTGCAGAGCAGCGCGAGGGTACTAGGCCTGAAGTCAAGACTAAGAAGCCAGCAGAGTCCTGACAACCGCCAGAGCTGGGACCCCAAGCCTAAACATCCTCCTTCTTCCCCAACTGATCACAAAGATCCCTGATGTCCTCCTCTTGCCCAAGCCAGTTTGAGTTGAGTTCTTGCCATGTCAGACACAAAGAATCCTTAATATATCTCTAAACAGCATGAACAGACATAGGAACAAAGCGGGTTCTGTTGTTGGAAACATGATCGATAGTGCTATGAGCCACAGCCAACCATTTCTGAGTCACAGCTATTCCTCCTAGGGATTGCAGAAGGTAAAGCTGAAGGAACAGAAAAATTGTGCTTTCTATATTTTACCACAATAAGAAAAAGAGCAGGCCAGGAACGGCCACGCGCCTGCCTGCGGCCTAGTGCTAACACTGGTGCGGTGGCTGCTCTCCCAGCTATTGGTGCTTGTGACCACAAGTTGCAGGCACACAGGTGGGGCAGCGCCCACGGGGAAGCCCTTCCTGTAAACCAGGAGATGGGGACTTGAATCTCCATGCTTCTCCATGGCCCCAAGAGTTCTGGGAGAAAAATGACATGACACTAAAGCGTGCAGAACAAACCGGAAGCTACCTCCACGACAAGCTGAGAGCACGCTTCTCAGCAATGAAATCACGGTGGGCGCAGAGGACACAGAGGTTTGGGCAACACCTTCCAGATTAGAAAAACACACAACACGTGTGGGTGCCACCTCCTGGTGTCTACACCCACGTGCTGCAGTCACTAAGACCCCCTCCTGTTTTCCAGGACTGAGGATCGGCTCGGAGGCTGACACGCACTGCCAGGTGAGTATGAGATACTGAAACCTACCCTCTAAGGGATTTGCTTCAGGCTGTGGGCTTTCTCTGCTGTTTACTTATTATGTTCCTAAGTTAAGATGTCCTACATGTTGAGATCAAAAAATAAAGCAAAAGGCGAGGATGATGGGCCTTCTTTCCGTGGGGCATGTGTCTGAGAGGTTCTCTGTCCAGCCTCCCTCATGGGCAGCATCTCCCCCTAACTCCCCCACCCAGACGCCTCTGCTGGGGCAGCTGCAAGATCAGCCCCCACCTGCAGGACCTCCCTGCCATTGTGAACGCCTTCCTGGGCCCACAAGGAGATGATCTGCTCTGGGAAGGTGAACCCACTGCCATCACCCATGCTGCAGAAGAGGTGGGGGCCTGAGCACTCGGGACACGAGGGACGACGTGGTGGTCTGGCCGAAACTCTCCTCAAGGACCTGCATGCGGGCACCAGCGCCATGAAGAGTGCGGCCTCCTCATGCACCTTCTGTGACCTCACCACCTGTGCTCGGCGGGCGCAGCCTCCCCCTGACTCCTGCTGCAGGGAACAGGGTACCAGGAGGACCCGCGGGGACTGCAGGCTCCACAGAGACGACCCGAGCACAGGGCTCAGGGCGGTCTGCCTGCGGCCATGCGGGGGGACGCACTTCTCTCTGAACAAGCAATGGCTTCCTGCCTGTCCTCCCAGAAGGTGGGCCTGGGAAGGCACACGCCAGCTGAGGGAAACCCAGTCTGTGCAGAGAAACTCAAGATGGGCTTCAGAAGAGGCGGGGCGGCCTGAGTGGAGGGCACATGTCCTCAGGATTCAGGGTGGGAGACAAGGGCAGAAAAATCCCTCAGCCGGAAAGCTGACAGGTGAGGCTGAGATGAGGCCAGGAGGCTGTGCTTCCCACCTGAGGGAGGGCCCTGGGACACGCATTTGCTCTTGGGACCAGAACAAGGAGGAGCAGCGGCCCCCTCCTCTCTGCAGCTGGTCTTACAGCATGGGGGCTCTAGCTCTCAGACAAGGGATGGAACCCAGGGCCTCTGCAATGGGAGTGCGGAGTCCTAAACAATAAATCACCGCAGCAGTCCCTGGCCTCAGTATTTGAAGGCAAATCCCAGCTGCCATATTCTCATCCCTGAGTGTTTCGTATGCACTCCTGACCCCAGTGTGACGATGGCCCTACAACCCAACAAGGATGTCCCAGTTCTCTCCCAAGTCTCCTGACAGCTGATTTCTTCAACTCAGCATCAATGCAGAATCCTCACTCACAGTGTGTGTGTGGTTACTCCCCCAGAGTTGCTGGATCACCTCCTGCCAGACTGCCAGTCCCCATGCTCCTGGACCTCCATCCCTAACATTGCCTGTAAACTGGAACTTAGCACCAAATGCTAGTTTGGATGGAGGTTGAGTGTTATCTATTTTCTTTCTTTTTTTTTCCCCAGCAAAAACACCCAAGATGGGCTGTTTCCATACCACCTCACATCAGGAGCCACAAGTCTCTTTGAGATGCAGACTCAGCAGCGAGTCTGGGTGACAGATGGCCAGATTTCATAGCCTTTCTAGGTTAGCCAGGTGGCTTACTGAGGTTTTTGAAGCTTTGCCACAGAAACACCCTTTGGGAGAGGACAGACCTTGGGGTGCCCACAAAGAGCTCTCTTTAGATAAGCAAGGCTTCAAAGCAGAGCTCCCTCCACGCCCAGACTGCACCACCCTGCCTGACACAGGACGAGGGTCCCCTGCACCTGACCAGACCCCGGCTCTTGGTCAGTGGTCTGGAGCTCTCCAGAGAGGAGTCATCTTGGCGTTTACTGTGATAACCCAACTAATAACCAAAAAGTCCTTTCCTGAGGAATGCTAGGATTCCGTGCTCATGAATGATGCTATATATTGGCTTGAGGAAAACAAGGGGAGGGCCACTTCCAGGACCCCTTCCAGCTTAAAACATCTCAACGTTCTAGGTAAAAATGGAAAAACTTGGACTTCTCTGATGGTCCCGTGGTTAAGAATCTACTTTGCAATGCAGGGGACTCGGGTTCGATCCCTGCTCAGGGAACTCAGATTCCACGTGCCATGGAGCAACTAAGCCTGTGCCCTGCAGCTAGAGAGAATCCTGTGCACTGGGATGAAAGGTCCCAAATGACGTATGAAGATCCTGCAGGCTACAGCTGAGATCTGAGAGCCAAATAAATACATTTTAATTTAAAAATTAAATAAATAAAGGCAGGAACCAAAAAAAGGGAAAAGCAATCCTGACACCAGGGTGTGTTCTCAGGGCTGGCAGACAAGGTGAGTAAGTCCTCTGAGGTCTGACGTTAGTGTCTGTGCATGAGTGTCAGTTCTAACCTGTAAGGAAAGAAGAACCCAACCTGGTTCTGGGCAGAGAGCCCCAAGTCACTCAGTGAATAACCTTCCTGGAGCCCTTCCTCTCGTCCCCTAGATTTACTCTGAGTCCAGTTAATTTAGGAAGTGATTTTTGGACACAAAGAGGTCCATCTGCTTCATCCAGTAGCACAGACACGTGGTTCATTCGGCTGACATCCCCACGCTTAACACTGAGCCAACAACAGCCTCGGCCCCTGAGGACAACAGTCTGGACGCTGCTCAGCACCAGTGCAGACCTCCCACTCAGGAGAAGCCCCAGGTCAGTTCTGGCCTCCCGCTGGAGCCATGGTCCTGCACATTCTGCCCTGTGACACACGCTGGTGAGAGGTGTCCTTAAGGAACCTGCACACCCACGTGCTGATGCACCCAGCGTTGCTGAGCACACCTGTGACTGCCTTCTGGGTGCTCCGCCAGGTTCCCAGGACCAGAGCCACATTTCTCCCTCCAGTTGGGGCACATTTACGGCCTCTGGTGAGGGGGGAGGCTGCTGACCCAGGCCTGACACATTAGGAAGGAGTCCCCTGGCCCATGCCTGCTGCCCGGGAGGATCACTGTGACCCTAGCCAACCAATTAGCTGCTCTCTTAGTCAGCAGTCCCTGCCCAAGGGTCTGACCTCAGGAATCTCAGAGCTGGGACCTCCCCAGGAGAAGTGCATGCCAGAGAGACCACCCACACTGGGCACCTCCCAGGAAATTCTCCTTCGCTGGCAGCCTGCTGCCTGACAGTCAAGCACTGACCAAAGCGGGCATTCACCACAAGGCCAGGCTTTACCTTGGACTTCAAAGAATTTTTCTGAGGCTCCTTCGCGCTGTCGGCTTCTTCATCAGACTTGAGACTCTGGGAAAACAGAAAGAGAAGGATGTCAGCCATGATTAACCCACAGGGGGAGAATCTGCCCCGTGGATGTCCTTTCTGACACGAAGGCCCAAAGGCTCCCACAGTGGACAGCTCAAGGAGTCTCACTGAGGGCCCTGGAGGCATCCATCACGAGCCGGCCAAGTTGTGCAGGGTGAGCCTTGGTCCAAGTGCTGGACGCGGGTGACTGTGGCTGTGGCACACCTGCTTTTTCTGCCCTCAGCCGAATAACCTTCCCTCCTCCTGCAGGGCCAGTGGAGGGTGGTGGTGAAGAGGGGATCCTCCGAGGCCCCCGTTTCTGGAGGAGGATGTTCCATGGTCAGAACTGCCCTGCAGACAAGGAGACACAGAGACACCTAAAAACCGAATGTAAGTCCCCAAATAGGCACTCTTCCAGCGATGAGATGCCCTCTCCCATCCTCCTGTGTCATGTCATGTGAGGAGTGACTGGGGGAGGTGCCTGGGGGGGGGGGTCCACCCACCTCCACGCTTTCCAGAGATGCAAGGTAGCAGAGCTGGCTCCTCACACTGGGTCTGACCGGCTGCTCTGGTAAACCTGGGGCTCCACCTGCAGCGCCACAGGACTCGGGCTGGCTCTGACGGCCGTACCACTTAGAGCCGCTCATGTCCTTTGAGGGCATAGTGCGGGAGGCAACTGCAAAGAAAATGGGAGGTGTGTGGGGCTCTTCAAAACAGACTCTGGGCCCACTTGTGCTTATGAAGATGCAGATTCGGAGGTGCGATGTGGCTCTCGGGGACAGACAGGGAAAACGCCAGAAGAACACAGGGAAGGGCCAACATGGGGCTGGGGCTGAGACAGCCAGGCTGGGAGACAGGACTTTCCATCCTAAACGCTCGGTGTTGCTTCAGTGTTCCCAAGCAAAATACGCTTTTGCTACGTGATAGAAAACTAATTTAAAAATCTAGCTTTTTACACAAAGAAATAACCTTACAATAATCCAAGTGCTTTAGTGACCAGAAGGTCATTTCCCACCCACTTGACCCCACCCCACTACAGGACCCCACCTGGACAGGACACAGAGGCAAGGAACTCAGAACAGTCAGGAAGGCTAAGATGCTGCATGGGTTGAAAGTCGGGGGCAGAGGCAGGTGTAGACTTCGGCTAGGGATTCATGAGGCTCCCTCAAGCCCTAATACACCCCTGCACTTCCTCCTTCCCTCCTTACCTGCCCACATCTGCGGAGCAATGGGGACTCCACAAGCAGAGAAGAAATGACACTGCCTCTGCAGGAATCTGAGTGGCCAGAGAGACTGGGGAGTGGGGGTGTGACCTGGGCTGTGGTTACGTGTTCTGTGATGGCCTTCACTGAAGGAGCAGAACGACTGAGAAGCAGAATGTTTCTCAAATCCCCAGCCAGTTGGCCCCAGGGTGCCACGCACATTCCTGGAGCATCAAAGCACGTTTCCAATCGTGGCATGAGTTGCTGGGAAGGGCCAGCAGGCAGATTAGAAAGCCGGAGAGAGGGATGCTGTGGATTGGCCGGGGAAGCAGGGATGAAGCCCATGGGGGAGACCGCAAGGGTGGCCCGCATGGGAAGCACACAGCCCCGGAGGGCAGGGGCAGGGCTCCCTGGGCTCTCAGAACAGGGGCTGCCTGTGTGCACCAGCCCTGGCCGAGCGACCTCAGGCAGGCCTATGACTGACCCACCCACTGACTGGTAACTGAGGAAAGCTCTGAAAAGTGAAAGAAGAGAAAAACAACACAAAACAAAACGGGGGTTGGCAGAGAAAAGCACCAGTCACAAAGAGGACACAAGTTACCACTCACAGGAGTTCCAGCACAGAAAAGGGAGCGATGACACAGGTGTGGCCTTTCTCAGGCACCTTCAGGCCCAGGGTCACACAATCACACCACAAGTTGGGAAAGCCAAGTGGCCTTCTTCCCACCTCAGGGAAGAGAAATGTGAGACAAAGCAACCAATGACGGACCCTTCAGGTCACGCTGCAGCCATTGACAAGGTGGCTCCCTGCGCTGGTTAGACTCCTCCCCCGGTCGACTCCCTCTGCGCCCCACCCCCCACCCTGTCACTCCCCGAACCCTTATCAGATGACTCCTCCGTCAGGCTCCTCCCCCTGGTCAGACTCCACCCCTATAACAGACTCCTCCCCTGTCAGGCTCCTCTCCCCTGTCAGACTCCTCCCCCGGGCAGACTCCACCCCCTTATCAGACTCCAACACCGCTTTGACTCCGCCCCCTTATCAGACTCCTGCCCCATCAGCCTCCTCTCCCCCGGGTCAGGGCTCCCACTGGCTCCAGCAGCAGGCTGTGGGACACCAACCGATTTCAGCCCCAGGGGAGGCCACAACTGCTTCCCCAAGGGCCTAGCTCCAGAGGAGAAAACCTCACCTGAGTAATGGGAACGATCAGCCACAGGATTTCAGGGGTGGGGGGAACTGGGGGGCTCACTGGAATCTACATGAAAGGTACATAAGCCCCAAACCTCCCAATGGCACCCACTGCCCCAGTCATGCACCTGCTCCTGACCAAGGCCACTCACGGGGTCTGGGAGCCGGAAGGGGCCTGTTTGGATCAGATGCCTCTAACCCCTGCACCGTGGGTGAAGAAGGGACCCGCTGGCCACTGCACTCTCCCTCCCAGTACTCCTCAGATGCAGCCTCGACGGGTCATCCCGCCAGAGCACGTCAGGCGCTGCCAGACAAGGAGTTGGCCCATCTTCTAAGGAGCACGTCCGCCATCACCTTCCCAGTGGACCCACAGGCCACACCTCAAAGCGGGCCTCCCTCCAGAATTCTCCCTCTAGCTCCTGACAAGTATCAAAGCCCCTCTTCACTTGTATTGAAATATTACCTTTGTTCCACGGGTCCCACTGGAAACCAGGATTTTAACAAGTCCCAGGAGCACAGAGCACTATTGTCTGAGACAGGTGGAGGGCTGCCTCAGCTGGTGGCATCCTGCTTGCTCCACCAGCTTCCCAGCCTGGCCAGCACCTAACACCTGCACTGCCCTTGAGATGATCAAATTCTCCCGTCTCTCCACACCCACTTTATCTTGTCTACACCCTTCACTGTAATTTCAGCACTAGATAGTACTTGACATTTGTGAGATTGTGACTTATAATAAATATGAATTTGGTCTTCCTTCATCCATTGCACAGCTTCTAAAACCCTCGAATTTCCTAAGTGATAACAGCAATCACACCCAAGTTTATGCTGATAAGGTGACTTTGAGAACCACACCTTGAGATGGGCTGGTTACCAGGGAAACCAAGGATGTGATTAGAGGTTGGAACTTTCACCCTTACCTCTGACTTCTAGAGAGCTCAGAGGCTGGATGTTGAATTCAATCACTGATGCCCCATCACTGGATCAGTCATGACTGTATAACAAAACCTCCACAAACCCCAAAAGGATGGCATTCAGAGACCTTCTCGGTTGGTGAACACCAGTAGACCAGGGAAGAATGAGCCCTGGAGAGGGCATGGGGGCTCTGAGCCTCTGCCCACAGCCCATGCACCTCTCACCCTGAGTTACATCCTTTGTAATAAACTGCTGATCCAGTAATGGGTTTCTCTGAGCTGCTCTAGCAAATTAATTGAACCTGAGGAAGCTGTGGGCAACTCCGATCTTTAGCAGTGGGTAAGAAGCAAAGGAGACAAACTGGACTTGAGATTGTTGTTTGAATGCATTGCTGTATTAGCCTGTGGGGTCTGCAGCTGTGTCCAGGGGCATGGTGTCAGAATGGAGTTCAACTGCAGGACACCCAGCTGGTGTTGCAGAATGGCCTGGTGCAGGGGAAACTACACAGATCTGGTGACCAGAAGTGCCAGGTTATTCAGAGGATTTTGTGCAGTGCAGATGAAAATACAAGAGTTTTCCCCTTACAGAACCATTTCACAAATAAGGAAGCCAAAGAAGAAAAAAACACAGGTGCTGCAGTCCATGGTCCCAGTCCATGCAGCTGGGGATTATAAACCTGCTACATTGTTCAGGTACAACATCATATTCCAGAAGTCACAGAATCACGGAAAGAGAAGTAAAGAAGGCCATGAAGGCCTCTTATCTGACTCCAAAGACACACTGTCTTCATCTGAGGAGGCAAGACCAGCCTGTGATGACAATACAGCCACAAAACTGTCCTTAATTCCTCAAAGTTAACCTGTGAATTTGAGAAAAGCGGTCAACACTGCTTTCGACAGGCCACATACATAACACACTGGCCTTTGGGGTTTTCTCAAATGAAAGATTCTTATATTGCCTTCAGCACTGAGGACATTTATTTTTTCCAATATTTACTTAAGGTTTTAAAAACCTGAAGATACAGTGAGGCAATTAAGAGTGAATCATAAGCTATTCACCAAAAAACACTATCAAGAACTCGATAAAAGGAAATTAGATAAGATAGTTAGAAAACAGTGCAGAAAAGAGGCGTCTGATGACCACAAATATTAGCACATAAAGAAATATCCATGCCTTCACTACCCACCAAGAAAGAGAACATGCCAGCACCTAGGCTAGTCCTCCAGCAAGATTCCAGCAAGATTCCTTTCCTGATTAAATCCCCCGCCCCTACACTGGGGAGGGGGGGGGGGGAAGCTCTGAACAGTCACACATATGTCCTAAGAGTTTCTCTGGAGTATACACACCAAAGAATGGATTGCTGGGTCACAGAATATACATTTATATCCTCTTGGCAAATTGAATCTTTTGTCACTATACAATGCTGACCCACTTCAGTTCACTAATGCTTTTTACCCTAGAGACTAGCTTTCTTATAGAGCTTAAAAGTTTCATACCAACCAGTTTCATCCTCTTCAGGGACAACACAAAGCCTGTCTGATAATTTGTGCCTTGGTTATCATTTAACCTCTTACAGGATATTTTTGTTTTTTGAGGCCAGTGTTAATTTAGAATTATTCAAATATTTGCCACTTTGTTTTTCCTTTCTTCCTTCATTTCCGACCTTCTGCCTGGGATAGGTTTCCATCTATCTGAAATAGATCTTTGGAACTTACATTTTGCTTAAGTATGCTGGTGCTAAGCTCCTTTAGTGTGATTTTCTAAAATATTTTCATTTCACTTTGATTCTTTTTTCAGCAAAAACATAATTTATTAAAAGAATATTGGAAACGATCCAGATGTACTTAAAGAAAATGGGTAAATAAACTGTGACTCAGTCAGACAATGAAAGACGACAACAGGTGAAACAAAAACACAGACAGAGACAGTACATGGACACTGACCTACACTCTCTGAATACAGACTGCAGACATGATACTGAGTAAAAGAACCAGAGTATGACTGAGCATGTGCTGTATATATATCCACCTGTATGAAATTCAGAAATAGGCAAACAAATCTCTGCTGTTCTCATCAAGACAGTGGCAACTGTTGGAGCCAGAGGGACCCCAGGGGCACCTGAGGAGGCATGCAGGATGCTGGGGGCCCAGGTGTGCTTGCAATGGATGTTCACTGAGCTGCACACTTCCCAACTCTTTTCTCTGCCTGTGCTTCACCTGAAGTCACACAGAAAGAAATCCACGCAGGAGATACTTGTAGGTCAAAATGTCATTGGTATGTGCTAGAAAAGCAGGCCTGGGGCTCTACTTCCAAGCATGCTTCCCACACTTGGCACAGAGCTTGAATGAGAACATTTCTACTGCTGCCTCTGAGCACTAAATGCAGCTGCTGGCTGTGGAACGTCTCTGCCTGGTTATACACTATCAGACTTGAAGGTGGACCACTTATACCTGTGTTTATCTTCTGGCTCCCCAATTAACATGTGGTCTCATGGCTGACACATTGTAAATACTCAACAAATGTCTACTGGATGTGTTGGTTTCTATATCCTTCAAAACTGATCAGAATTCACCTTCTCAAGGAGCCATTCTTTCACTTGTTTTCTTTTTAAAAAAATCTATTTATTTATTTTTGGCTGTGTTGGGTCTCTTTTGCTGCAGGCTTTCTCTATTTGTGGTGAGGGGGGACTACTCTTCCTTGTGCTGTATGGACTTACCATTCTAGTAGCCCTCACTGGAAGCTGGGCGTGAATTTGCTAAACTGCTAGTATAACAATGTCTGAAACTTCTTTTTTATGATGATGCATCAAATTCATCAGGTGGATCTATTAATTTATTGTTGTTCAGTCGCAAATCATGTCCAACTTTTTGCGACCCCATAGACTGCAACACACCAGGCCTCCCCTGTCCCTCACCATCTCCCAGAGTTTTCCAAAGTTCATGTCATATTGCTGATGCCATGCAACCGTCTCATTCTCTGTTGTCCCCTTCTCCTCCCTACCCTTAATCTTTCTAGCATCAGAGTCTTTTCCAATGAGTTGGCTCTTCCCATCAGTGGCCAGAGTATTGGAGCTTCAGCTTCAGCATCAGTCCTTCCAATGACTATTACAGGTTGATTTCCTTTAGGATTGACTGGTTTGATCTCCTTTTGACTCAAAAATCTTCTTCAGCACCACAATTCAAAGCCATCAATTCATTGACACTTAGCCTTCTTCATGATCCAATTCTCACATTCTTACATTACTGCTGGAAAAACCACTGCATTGACTATATGGACCTTAACTAATCTCATATTGAAAAGGCTGTGTCCAGACTTTTGCCATGTGGATCAATACTAGAAAGAATATTCTTGCATAACTTTCATTTCACAGAAATATTGTATTGCTTTCATTTTACATTCTGAGCTTCTACATGTTGTCTAGCATATAATAAGTGCTCAAAAATACTTGTTGAGGGATTTCCCTGGTAATCCAGTGGCTAAGACTCCAAGCTCCCAATGCAGGGGACCCAGCTCCACTGCTGGTCACAGAACGAGATCTCACATGCCACAGCTAAGAGTTTGAATGCCCCAACTAAAGATCCCGCATGTTGCAGGGAAGACTGGTGAATCTAAACAAGTAAATATTAGAAAACAACAACAACAAAAACCTTGACTACGTGGGAGCAGAATGAAATGGACATTTTGTTTGATCCAATCTCAGGTTTCTTTTGTGTCTTTGATAATACTTATCAGCTTTCCCTTGAGCCATCAAACAGGTGGGGATTTGGGAATTCTCTGGTGGTTCAGTGGCTAGGACTCTGCACTCTCACAGCCAAGAGCCCAGGTTCAATCCCTGGTTGGGGAACAAAGATCCCACAAGCTGTGTAGAGTTAACGGCAAAAAATGAAAACAAAAAACAAAAAAACAGGAGGGAATCTGATGGCTGAGTGTGCTGCTGTTTTATCTGATACCATTTGACTGTGTTTCTGTATCCTCTCCCATCACAGCTCACAAAAGGACAAAGGGCCAGGATAAAAAATATCAAGGAAACCAGATAACCTGTCTATGCTGTTTTAACCAGTGCTGATTTTCACAAATGTGCCTTTTACTCACCTAGCCCTCGAATACAATTCCAGGTGATATCAAGAGGGGCTAGGACATGAAGGATCAAAATTTTGTTTTTGTTTGTTTGTTTGTTTTCGGGCCACACCACAAATAGCATGTGGCATCTTTCTTCACCAGCCAGGGACGGAACAAGCTCCCCCTGCGGTGGAAGCACGGAGTCTTAACCACTGGACCGTGAGGGGAGTTGCCACACCTGAGTCTGAAGTCCATAAAGAAAAAGCAAGTAGAGGCAAAGTGACCGAGCCGCGAGGGGTGGGTGTGTGAGGCAGAGCCCTCCTCGCCCCAGGAGCAGCTCTGCTGGCAGCACCGGCCACACGGGCTCTGGGGGAAGTAACAGGAGGCAGATTCACCCAGAAGCTCCCCCGGGGCCAGCAGGGAGGGATTTTAGTTGTTCTTCATTTGTTTCTCCTCAAGAACCCACTCAGGAATCATTCCAGACTAGATTCTTTTTCTCATTCAAAATGAGACCACTTTTATTGAGTTCTGTGGGGGGAAAAATACTCTTCCTTCAAAGGTAAGATGACCACCACAACTATAGAAACTGCTTTTGTGTTCCTGGTTTTTTTGTTTGTTTTTCCCCAGACTGTGGGATCTTAATTTCCAAACCAGGGATTGAACAGGGCCCCTGGCAGTGAAAGCCCAGATTCCTAATGACTGGCCCACCACGGAATTCCCAGGCACTGTTTTAAAATGAACGTGTGTACCTCCTTGGTGGTTTAGTGGTTAAGAATCTGCCTGCCGTGTTCAAATCATGTTCAAATAGAGGAAAAAG
This sequence comes from Hydropotes inermis, assembly GCA_020226075.1. Lineage (NCBI taxonomy): Eukaryota > Metazoa > Chordata > Mammalia > Artiodactyla > Cervidae > Hydropotes > Hydropotes inermis. The sequence continues at coordinate 219,423 of CM035294.1, forward strand.
TCTGAAGTCAAATGTTAAGAAGGAGAACAACACATCTGTGATTTTCTTCAAACTTTTCCACTTAAGGAAAAGACAGAAAGGTGAGAAAATTTACACACAAGAACCAGTGTACCAGCAAGTTTCAATCCTGAAGATGTTTAGCCAGAGGGATTCTCTCCTAAGTGTGTTTCTGAACTATGTCCCACAGGCAGGGAAGGTCCCACAGGGGTCACTGCAGGGCTGAGGAACAGAGAAGTCACAGCTGCAGGGCCTCTGGCCGCTCTTCAGCTACAAGGCCCTATGCTTGTCTCCGTTTCATATAACACGGTTCCCTGCAGGAGTTTTCTTTCTTAAAAGAAAGGTTCCTTTCTTTGTGAAAAAAAAGAATCTTTTTGTGAGGTATGAGAGCCATTGATTTAATCAAAGTTCCTAATTCTACAAAAGAAGTAACAAAGGCCATGTCCTTCTGACTGAGTCCAGAGTCCTAGGACAGCTACTTTCTCAGATTAAGTAAAAAACACATAGATTTTAAACTATAATATAGACAAAATGAACATGTAAAACCTTGTTATACAATTCAATAATGCTTGTGTGACATGACTTTCGAAGTAAATTATGTGTTTTAAATGAACAAGAATAAATCAATATCAAATTCCTATTTGTTGCAGTCTATATAGTTAATTTAGAAAACATACATATTTTTTAAACAGAGGACAGGGAACTTGAAGGAGAGAATGTTACATTGAATCAAGCAGAACAAAAGTGAAGAGATTCAACCTTAAAAGGATGTTCACTTCCTCTAGATAGAACCTGGCTTGCTAACATGACTCAGCAATGAATTATCCACATTTTGGGTTATTGAGGACAAAATTTAAAACACACAACAGATCTCTCTTTACCGTTTAGCATACTTCTATCCAGGCTCTCATCATTAGTTGGTATATACGAAACGTATGAGTGTGATCTCAACTATAATCTAAATCTGGTCAGAAGTTGCGGTTGAACTTCATTTCCTCAGCCTGAAGTTTCAAGGGGAGCACTTATACTCCTACCCTCCTCATGAGAAGCAAGATTTACCTAACGGGCGAGTCTGGGAGAAGGAACTAAGAAGTGCTTGCCTGGTTCCCAATCTCTTCTTTGAAAAGACGTATCTGCGCACAGCACCATGAACTCGGGTCTGTGATAGGCAGCCCGCCCCTGGGACGGGGGTCAAGCCTTTGCTTCCTCCTCTCAGGCCTGCGTCTGTGTGGGCAGGTCTCTGACTTGGGATGAAGTGTTTGGAGGCCCACTGTGACTGCACAGCTAAAGCACGTCCTCCAGGTTCATGGCTCTCAAGTACTATGACCCAACGTAGCTCCAGTGCTGTCGAAGAAACCTTAGATTGCTCTTCTATGATAGCAAGAAGCCAAATGAGGAAACAGGTTGAGACTGCATTTAACAAGGGCTGATTTTCTCTGCATCACCATCAAGGAAACACCATCAAAAACCATAAACTCATGGGCACTGACTGAAATGGACATTTTAATCACAATGACTGCACAATGAAAACTAGCTGCAATTTAAAGAATCCCCGTCATTGCTATCTCAGTCATCATTCATCCAGGTGATGTCAAGACAGAGACAAAACTGAGCTTCATTTACAAGTTTTCAATATTTGATTTAACTACAAACTTAGAAACATTCTACAAATGCTCAGCAAGATATGTTTTAGAAATTTAAACCAAAATTCTGTAAGTAAAATAGCAATTAAAGTTGTACTCTTGTACAAGAAAAAAACAAAAAATGTTAACCCAAAACCAGAAATTAATCTTTTGATTATGTATCACAAGTTTAATTCATAAAAACGATTTATCTAGGATTCTTTCAAATAAAAAACACCCATATGTGGTTAGTGTTTAGATGCCAGTCATTTACACTTAGGGGTAGAAAAACTGTGGTGGGAGCAGCAGAGCCTGGAAATGATTGTGAACCACTGCCAAAGTGAAATCAATTAGAAAGTAAATCAAACATCTAAAAGTACACTTTTGGTTACTAGACAATAAGATTTCACTTCTAAAGTAGAATTTGAATGCAGCTTGTCAACAAATTTAAGAATTAAAGAAGTATCTCTTAAAAACGAGAGATTTAGCACACACAAAAATCATTAAATGTCTCCTTGATTATCACAGTTGATTATAGCTTTACTTAGTGTGCATAACTCCAAAAAACAACTCAAAAGTTCACCAAATTAAAAAATAAGCATCATTTATATCAGAAATCTGAACCCCAGTGGAAAAAAAAGAAAAGAACTAACTTTGGTCAAGTAAGTCTCCACACTGTCATTTGAACGGTGTGGAATTGAGGTAGAAAACCCTACAATTGCTCTTGAAATAAGATTTGCATTGAACCCTGAAGTAGGACTGAAATTTCCAACAGAAAAGGGCTCCAGGACTGGCGTGCTGCTAAGACTGCTGAGTAAAGATCTGTTCTGCTGTTTCTCCACCTCAAGTTTGGTGCTGACCTCTGCCAGCCTCTCATTAGTCCTGGGGAAGATGGAAAGCACGGATTTCATTCAAGCTTCCCTCAGTGACTTGCATTTTGTAAGTTGCCACACATAAATGGAATTCCCATCACACTGTGTGAACACTGAATGCAGAGAGCATACCTGCTCTAAAGAGTGACAGCTGTGACCTTGTTCTAAAGAAACACACATGTGTCTGGGCTCCTCAGGTAACAAGTCACAGCTGGGAGAAGAGAGAAGGGGCATCAGAGAGAAAGGGAGGTGGGCTCACAGTGACACCTGCCACCTCTGGGACACACCTGCCCCCGGGAAACAGTTCAGGGATGAATAAACAGACCTCCCCCAAAGCCACGTTCAAGTGCTTCCTCTCACCACCCTGTACATATGTGTCACTCATGGCCTCAGAGAAATTAAGCATTTGGCTCTGAGGAATCACCTCAAGCCACAATCTCAACGGGAGGATGAGAGAGTCAGTGGGTGAGACTGAAGAGAGCTAAAATAGCCCCAGGAACAAGGACAAGTATCCCCTGCTTTTCCACAGTTCACCTTACTTTACTTCACTTCTACGAAGGGCCTATGTCAGCACCTCTTTTTGATGGTCCACAATAAATAAATAAATAAAAATCCAAAGGTAAATTTTGGTCTCACTTAAAATGCCAAAACTCTAAACAGCGTTCAGTGTATGTTTTAGAGGGAGAGGCATGGTGCTCCCCATGCAGGGAGACTGGCCCCACCGAGCTCCTTTCCCGGAAACCACACCCCACATCTCAGCATCAAGTCCCACAGCCCTGGACCCTCTCTGGGAGCACCTGTGCCTCCCTTGTACGCACTTATTTTGGGCATCGACTAGCAGAACGCGTCCTCGGGTCCCTGCTCTGTTGCTGTATGCTCTCTGGGCTTAGGAAAGGCGTCCTAGGAGTGCTCTGCTTTCAGATGCTGGGAGGCCTGGAATTGGCGCTGCAGGTGGGATCTGGCCTTTCCAGCCTCCATACAACCCCTCAGTCAGGTCACCATGCCAGAGTCAGCCACTCTGTGAATCACCCTGCCTTTCACCCCTGTGTGACTATTCCCCGATTTCACAAGCATTCTTTTACTTTGTGTAGGAAAACTTACCAGGATATCTTATCACTCATTTTCCTTAGGGTGCCCGTTAGCAATGATTATCTAATTAGTTTTCACTTCCTACTAATCTCAGGAACCTGGCTCTATAAAAATTAGGCTTCAGACACAAATTAATGGGCTAAATATATTTTCTGTGATGCTGGGTTTTGACTTACTTGTCTAGTTTCTTTTCCAAGGACTTTCTAACATTTAGTTCCTCTAGGTAGTGTTGTTTATATTTTTCCAACTCTGCTTTATTAGAATCTTCAAAAGTTTTCATCTTGGAGAGTTCAGATCCCAAGTCTTTAATTCTGAGTTCCATCTGACTTCTTATGGAAGCAATATGCTCCTCTTGGAACTGCTGTAAATTTTCTTCAGATGCTGCTTGTATCTAAGTCAAATTTTAAAAGATACTTTTGTTAATGACTATAACCTGAATAATAATTGTTCCATTTAGTTTTGAGTCAGTAATTCAGATGGCGATTTTAAATGCGAAAATAAGAAAACCGGAACTTGAAAATAATCATTGTTAATGTGACATGAATTAGATCTGAATTATAAAATTAATGTGGACTCAACGTTATAGTAGTCTCCTGCATTGCAGGCGGATTCTTTACCAACTCTGCGATCAGGGAAGCCCATATTAAAACATCACTAAAGCAAACTGCTGTTGTCATAAGCCCATATATTTATCACTACCCCCCCCCATGCTTTTGTGTCTCTTGAAATGTTCCCTGCAGATCAACTTGACAATCCAAACACAGTAATGCTTTCAACTTTCAAGAACTATCTTTTCAAGGCCAAAGGTGTAAACACCACAATTCAGCCTGTTTCTCTCATCCTCTCTAGCAGTTTTACACATGCACAGGTACCAGAGAAACATACACTTGTTGGGAGACTGGGACTTACACATGCCACATTACACACTATTGTTTATAAAATAGATAACTAAGCAGGACCAACTCTATAGCACAGGCTACTCAACATTCTGTAACAGCCCATATGGAAAAAGTGTTTTTATAAAGAGCAGATATACATATACACACATAAGTGTTTCACTTTGCTGCACCCCTGACACTAACACAATATTGTAAACCAACTGTACTCTCTAAACTACTTCTCAGGAGAAGAACGGAAGAGACACAAACATTTGGTTATAGACGGACCTGGCATTATGCAGTAATTTTTAGATAACAGTCACTTCGGAACCCAAAGTGTAGGGTAGGAAAATCAGAATATTGTCACTGTCTTCAAAATAAAAACAATAAGCAGCCCGGTGGCAGCACGCTGGAGCCTCTGAGCTTTCTCCGGGCGCCCCGCCGGACCCACCCGGAGGGGGCCCGGGTTTGACCGCCAGATGCCCGCCCCTCAGGCCAGATGGTGACCGCCTGCCCTCCTGGCTCCCAGGGCCCCATTTCTGGCTCACACGCCCCCTTCGCTGCAGGCCCGGCTCACAGCGCCCCAGGGCGCCGGCACGCATGTCCCACTGACAGAGCCCCTTCTCCGGCTCACACGCCCCCACCCCGGGCCCCTCGCCCCGCGCCGCCCGGCGCCCGCTCCCCGCTAACACGCGCCCCTCTCCCCGCCCCGCGCGGCCGAAGGAAGGCTGTCTGAGGCGCGGCGCCGTGAGGCCGGAGGCGGGCGGGCGCCTCCCGGGGCCGCTGCTCTGGGGCTGCGCAGCCGCCAGCGGGGTGGTGGGTGTGCCTGTGGTTCCACTCCGTGGCTGTGGGCAGGTCGGTGTCGGCAGCTTCCCGCGCGCGCGCCCCTCGCCGCCCCCCGTCCTCGAAGCCGCTGTGCGCGCCGGCTCCGGTGGGTGTCTCGCCCCGGGGACGCGCGGAGAGACCGGGAGACGGGCTGCTGGAGCTCAGGTGAGCGTTACACCGGGGAGGTGGGGACAGGGTAGCCCGGGAGTTAGGCCGCGCCCTGAGGGCTGCGGTGAGGGTAGCCCCACCGGGGAGCAGGCCCTGCAAACACCCTCCCCTCCCCGCCGGGGAAGGGCGGGCCCCAACAGGGCTCTGGAGCCGGAGGTTCGCTCTTCAGTCAAGGCATTTCAGAGAAGCCATGAGATTACTCTGTGTTTAGATAGCTGTCGCAGCGCTTATGGCTTATGGTCAAGAATCTGCCTGCAATGTGGGAGATCCGGATTCAATTCCTGGGTTGGGAAGATCCCCTGGAGAAGGGAAAGGCTACTCACTCCACTATTCTGGCATGGACTGTCCCAAAGAGTCAAGACTGAGCAACTTTCACTTCACTAATTAAGGTGCTTCCCCACTGATAATGGGGCTTCCCTCATAGCTCAATCGGTAAAGAATCTGCCTGCAATGCAGGAGACCCGGGTTCGATTCTTTGGTTGGGAAGCTCCTCTGGAAAAGGAAATGGCAACCCATTCCAGTATTCCTGCCTGGAGAATCCCATGGACAGAGGAGCCTGGCGGTCTACAGTCCGTGGGCTTGCAAGAGTCGGACATGATTTAGGGACTAAACCACCACGTAGCACTTGGGGGAACAGATCGGATAGAAGACTGGTTCTGGGTGGGTTAGAATAGACAGCAGGAGAGATGGATGTGGTCAACAGCCCGGTCGGGGGTCGCTGAACACCGTGTCCAGAGCAGACAGGTCTTGTAGTTATGTATAAGGACAGGGGTGGAGGTGAGAGGAGTAGCGGGGGAGGGGAGGGACTGAGTCTCGGGAGGCTTCTCTCAGGTAGCAGAGTAAACATCTAGCAGTCAGCAGAAAGAGCCTTTGGGTAAGGTGAGTCTTGTTTTGAACATCCAAGAGCACTTAGTCTGACAGTTGGGCCATTTAACAGATGGGGAAGCTGAGCCACTGGAATTACACATCAAGTTAAAGGGCTTGTCTAAATTTGCAGCTGTTGGAAGCAGAGCCTGAACTTGAACAGTTTTCTTCGGTTTCAGTCTGTTATTCTTGCAACTTCAGGCAGTTACCTTATCTAAAATGTTAGGAGACCACAGTGGGAGGTTCCCTGGAGATGTAGAACTCAGAGGGGTTGTCGTTCAGTCCCTAAGTTGTGCCCCAGTCTTTATGGCCACATGTACTGAGGCACAACGCCAGGCTTCCCTGTTTTTCCCTGTCTCTCTGAGTTTGCTTAAATTCATGTCCATTGGGTCAGTGATGTCATCCAACCCTCTCACCCTCTGTAGCCCCCTTCTCCTTCGTCATATCCTGAATCTTTCCCAGCATCAGGGTCTTTTCCAATGAGTCAGGTCTTTACATCAGGTGGCCAAAGTATTAGAGCTTCAGTATCAGCATCGGTCCTTCCAAGGAATATTCAGGGTTGATTTCCTTTAGGATTGACTGGATTGATTTCCTTGCTGTCCAAGGGACTCTCAAGAGGCTTCTCTAACAAAAGCATTAATTCTTTGGTGCTCAGCCTTCTTTATGGTCCAACTCTCATATCTGTTTATGACTCCTGGAAAAATCATAGCTTTGACTATAGGCACTTTTGTCTGCAAAGTGGTATCTCTGCTTTTTAAAGCGCTATCTGGGCTTGTCATAGCTTTTCTTCCAAGGAGCCAGGGTCTTTAAATTTCATCGCTGCTGTCACCATCCACAATGATTTAGGAGCCCAAGAAAATAAATTCTGCCACTGTTTTCATTTTTTCCCCATCTATTTGCCGTGAAATGATGGGACCAGATACCATGATCTTAGTTTTTGAATGCTGAGTTTTAAGCCAGATGTTTGAGAGAGGTGGAGGCTTTCCAGTAAGTCCCCACTAGGGTGGGAAGACTAGATCACA
>CM035294.1:226859-317844 GCA_020226075.1 Hydropotes inermis
AAATCACTGGCTTTTCTGGGTCTTAGAGGGCGTCAGTGCACCTTTTCTTGCAGGCCTGGCTGCCTTTGGCATCTGGCCACTGGGACAGCTGAGCTGGGTTAGACTAAGAATTGGTCTTGATCTGATTGAGCCCTCACACCCTGGACCCACACATGCTTTCGAGAATCATTCCTCCGTGGCAGATGGTAGCTGATTGAGAGCAGGGACTCTTGCCTTTTTCATTCCAGAATCCCTCATGGTTAGGTGCTGTGTTTGGCAGATTGGAACGAAGCCCTTTGTATCTGCGGAACTGATAATCGTTTGAGTCTAGGAAAATTATCTTGAGTTCCCAGGGGCTTACAGCTGGAGGTGGGAGCACAAAATGATGCAATTCCCAGTGTGAATTTTAAAAGTTTAAGTCTTAAAAAATAAATAAAAATTTAGATCTGGAAACTCGGTTGTATCTTTGCCAGTTTATTTCATACTTGTCTTTTGTATACCTGCTGATCTAATCGTGCAAGAGTTTCAGCTGTCCTGTAAAATAATATTTGTGATAAAAGGAATATTTAATTGAATTCTAGTAAAGCAGACTTTTCCATGATATCTTTTTAACCAGTTGATGAAAGAGTAGGTAGAAGTCAAACTTTCATTTTTCACTAGAAATCATTTCTTACATTGAAGCTGCATTAAATAGTGTAATTTTGTAGTTATACCCATAGGGCTAAAGCATTTTTTTGCTAATGCATTTATTTTGGCTCTAACTGTAAATGGGTTGCTTATCATTTTGTTTTTTTTTTTTCTTTTGGTTGTCATTGTTACAGCATTATTGGGGTTTTTTTGTAAAATTAATTGAAATATAGTTTATTTACAGTGTTTCAGGTGTAGGTGTTGCTTGTTGACATTGTGTAGCATTTATGAATTTGATAATTCTCATGTTTTTATCCTTCCAAGGGAAGTTTTTTTAGAAATTTGCCAAAGTAGATAGCAGAAAAACTCCTTTGACCTTTCTGTTTTCTATCCTAGCAGTGTGTAGGGTTTTTTTTTTGGGGGGGGGGTAGTAACTTTTCAAGATGCTTTTCCAGTAAATAAGTATTTTACCTGCTTTTGTCATGTGTTATTACTTCTGTAGACTGTTGGCTTTTTGTCATTAGTTTTATTGAGGTATAATTTATGTACAACACAGTACACATTTTAATAGAGTTTTGACAAATATACAGTCCTTGTAACCAGCAGCCCAACCAAGATGTCTGCCATCCCAAGGATTCCCTTTTCTCTTTTGTGGCACTGGCTACCTCCCACCTGCAGCCTGAGGCAGCCAAGGATTTTCTTTCCCCTACAGATTATATTTGTCTTTTTTATTGTATTTCTGGAGTCAGCATGCCGGCAATTGCAAACTTTTCTGTACAGGGCCAGTTAGAAGCATACAGTATGTACTCCTTTCTGTCTGACTTCTCAGTACAGTGTCTTTAAGATTATCCTCAATGACTGTACTGATTGTGTATTTTGTTAGTAAGTCATTCCTTTTTATTGTTTTTAATTGTGGTAAATGATGCAAAACTTAAATGTTGCCATTTCTAACCATTCTTCTGTGTCCACTTCAGTGGCATTAATTATATTCACATTGTTGTGCAACCATCACCTCTATTTCCAAAGCTTTTTCATAACCCCAAATGAACTCTACAGCTTTTAAGTAGTAACTAACCATTCTTCTACCCCCTCAGCCTGGTAGCCTCTAATCTACTTTGTTTCTATGAGTTTGCCCATTCTAGACATTTCAGATAAGTTGCATCATACAATATTTGTCCTTTTGTGTCTGGCTTATTTCACTAAGCAGTGTTTTCAAAGTTCATGTTATTGTATGTATCAGCACTTTTTTTTTTGACTGAGCAATATTCCATTGAATAGACATACTTTGTATGAACATAGGTGTTCAGTTCTCTTGAGTGTATACCTAGAAGAAGAATTGCTGGATAATGTGGGAATTCAAATTTGACTTTTTGTGGACCCAGAAGACTGTTTTCTATAGGGCTGTACCATTTTACATTCCTACCTGCATTGGACAAGGGTTCCAGTTTCTCCCCATCCTCTGCAACACTTGTCATTATAGCCATGTTAGTAGGTGTGGAAGGACTATTGGTTTTTCATAAGGTACATAAGCATAGAGTATTGCTACAAACTTGGTGGGGGAATTAGGGAGTGTAACTTTATATGTTCCAGGAGGATGGACGGAGGCAAGTTCTAGAGGAGATGAAAGTTTTATATGAGCAAAACCTACCTAGTGTGTAAGTTGGTCAGTTGATATTCTAAAACAGTTTAAGAAATATGATATTGATGTTAGATCATCTTAACATTAGTTTTTGGATATGTTTTCTTTTCTTTAAATTCCCTGTGAGCCTGATCATACCCTAGCTATACAGAGGTAGAAGGATTTGTGTTAATGACTGCTTTGTCTCTAGGGACCAAATAGTGCTTGGCACATGGTAGGTGTTCAATAAATACTTCTCGTTTGACTGGTATGACTTGAACGGAATTAGGGTGGATCCAAGAGAGATGACACAAGAGCAAGTAAGAGGCCTAATGAGTGAAGTGTATTGTTGCAGCTGCTTGTTTTCATCAGGTGAGGCCTTAGTGGGTTTAAAGAGAGAACAGGCAGTTTGCAAATTTAGCAGGAGTAGCAGTGACTTCCGAAAGCTTGAGTGAAGTGGGCTGGGAACTCATGCTGCAGAACACTACAGCTTGGTAAGTTAGCGGGTTCTGGAGTTGAGGACTGTTTAGAGCCAAGCATGGGAGTGGGCACAGAGGAGAATTTAAGCTGAACAACAGACTTCAGAGGACCTGTGATTGGGTGAAGAATACAATACAAGACTACTGACTGCTGGAGGAAAAATGAGTTATTGAGAGCTCATCCTGGAGAGAAGTATGTCTGCAACTTGAGATTTCATCCCTGGTAGTGTTTTCATCAGTTTCATCATTTCGGTAGTGTTTTCATCAGTTAATTGGGCATAGAAATCAGTAGCGTGTTGTTAGGGTGTGTGGAGTACACAGAACAGTAGGAACACTTTGCAGTGACTGTGTTTAAGGATAGATGCTGATAAACGAGGAACTGATCTGCAAGAGGTCTGCAGTAAATGTAAGGGAAATGGAAAGTCCTGCACTCAGTTTCCCAAGTCCTTCATTTGTTCATGCAACAGATATGCACTCAGCAGTTATGAGCTGATAAAAGGCTCTGGTGTTTCCGTTGTAAACAGCAGAATCAGGAGGTTTGCCCCCATGGCCCCCAACAGTGTCATGCAGAAGGCAGATGTTCAATGCAGGTAATGCGGATCAGAGTACGTGCTGTGAAGGAAAACACCACACTTGGAGAGAGAGTCATGCACTCAAAATATTGTAGATGGAGAAATCCAGGAAATTCTCTCCGAGGAAGAGACTCTTCAGCTGGAGCCTGAAGACGTGGGTTTTAGCGAGGAAGTAACTGTGGGCAAAGAGCATTCTAGTTGGACGAAATAGCATGTGCAAAGGCCCTGAGTCTTGAAAGAGGGTGGGATGCCCAGGGACCTGGTCATTCCCGAAGGCCAGTGTGACTGTAGCTTAGTGAGAAGGCTGAGGGTGACACCAGGGGAGATTTTCAAACTTTGGGGGCCATGGGTGGCATGTTTGTGTTGTAAGGACCACCCCGGCTGCCATGTGGATAGTGGATGGTGGAATCAAGAGGGAGGATGGTGGTCATGCAGGTGATAGGAGAGGTGAGTCAGACTAGGGGAAAGAACAGTTTACACACCTGTTTAGGAGGTGACTGAACAGGCTGCGGTCCGATAAGGGAATGATTTTCCTGTATTCGTACCCTGGGGAAATTCAGGATCCAAAATTCTGTGTCCTATCCTCGTAGTTTGGTTCCGGGCAGGACAGTCACTATTACCAGTTTCTGGTTAAAATTCTTTATCAGAAGAAATATATTCCTATTTAATTGCTTACATGGAAATGTGAATTTTTTAAGGAAGTTCTTGTGTTCTTGATCAAGAACTTTGATGTTAAGTTGGGTGTATTTTATTTGTGCTATTTCATTATAATCAACAGCACGTTGTAAGCAGTGTGGAAAATAAATCTAACGTTTGTGAAGTGGCAGAAGGGTCTAGAACAGATCTAGAAGACATGGCACATCTATGTACATGGTATATGTACCTGTGTACATGGTACAGATCTAGAAGCCATGGGACATATATTTTGCCTCTATTTTCAGGGCCTAGAGCAGGCACATGCATTTTGTATTTATCTGTTTCCTTTTAAAACTCCAAAGTAGATACTTAGTAATTCTGTACATCTGCTTTTGTTTTGTTTCCTGTCAAGAAGCATTTAACAGGAGGCTTCCTGTGTGCTGTTTTGGATCTGTCAGGAACTCTCTGGCCCTTATTATTCAGGAATTAAGAGGAGAGGCAAGCCTTTCCCTGGGCTGAGGAATACAGACATTTCCTTTGTTCCTTTCTCATTATGGTGATATGTACCCTCTTCTCTCTTTAATAGGCATCAGCTTGTGTTTTGTAAGTCTGGAATTTTAATCTTTATCTTTGCTGAGAATACCTACCTTGTAAGACAGTATATATGCCCACGCCATGTTGATTAAATCCCTTTGCTCCATCAGAGCTTTGGTCCCCGTGTCTGCTGTCTTTCTTTCTCTTCCTCTCTTCCTCTTTCTCTCTCTATTTCTGGCTGATTCCCTGGAATGTGAAAGCTGGATGTGTAACCCAGGGAATAGTAGCCTCTTTCCTTCTTTCACTTTCTCATCTTTGACTCTGGACCATCAGGTTCTGGTCCATTAAAGGACCAACAGCTTCCCCCCTTTTCTTTTCTTTTCAATTGTGGTTAAGACACACACCAGGTAGCTCAGTAGTAGAGAATCTGACTGTCAATGCAGGAGATGCATTCCCTGGTTCGGGGAGATCCCCTGGAGAAGGAACTGGCGACCCACCCCAGTTCTCTTGCCTGGAAAATTCCATGGATAGAGGAGCCTGGCAGGCTACAGTCCATCGGGTCAGAAAGAGTCAGACACGACTGAGTGACTGAGCACACATACTATTGAGTGTATTCAAAACATTCCTAGTGTCATATAGCTATCACCACCACCACCTTCTCCAGAACTCTTCATTTTACAAAGGTGAAAAACACCATGCCCAGTAAACAATTGTACATCTGATTGGAAAGGGTGATGCTTGTCTGATATCTAAGGAGACATATATTTGATAGGGGGAAACCAAAATTTTCTCCCTCTCTGTGTCAAGGACACTAAAGTACAAACATGCACATAGTTGAAGGTCAAGAACTATTTCTTGGATGAGTGGAGGAACATTTGACTTTATAGTCCTTTGCTCACTTTTGCGAATGAGGATTTGAAAATACTGATACCATAGAAAGAAGAGTCCGTAGGATGAGAACATGATGTGAGGCTATAATCTTATGCACCATGATATTCAATCTCTTATCCCATCATGAAAAAGGGATTCTAAAAAGTGAGGCAAAAATTTGTCTTTTGGAGACAATGGAAATTAATCAGTGTGCAAAACCCAATGTGCCACATGGCTAAACAAGAGAATGGGATTGTGATCCTAGGCAAATTACTTAGGTATTTAATTTTTTTTTTTTTTAATTTAAGTTTGTCCACACAGCTTGCAGGATCTTAGTTCCCTGACCAGGGATTGAACCTGTGCCCTCAGCAGTGAAAGTGCAGTGTCTTAAATATTGGACCACCAGGGAATTCCCTGGCTCTTTTCTATTTTATCCTATTAGCAAAAGCTCTGATGTGGAGGCAGCTACTATTTAGGTAGGTTAACTACTAACACAAATGGCTAACAACAAGTATGGAGTCAGTTGTTAGCTGGCTTTGAAAATTTGACTTGAACTCAATAGACATTCTTTTCCTTGCATGTTTTACCAGGAATAACACTAAGTCAAATGGATGAGGTGAGTTGATCCCAGCCATCAAGTTTCAACACTGTTCTTTGCTAAGAAGTCAGCACTGCACCAGAGACTGCCTGTGAGCTTCTCTGTGTTTGTGGGGATGGCAGGGAGCAGTGGGGGGTTCCCGTCGCAGTGGGTGTCAGAAGTTCTTGGAGATGGCTCTCTTTTATGAACATTCTGAATTTTCTCTTTGTTTCCCTTTACACATTTTTATCATGGAAAATTGCAGTGTTCCTAAAACTAGGGAATAATATTACAGCCCCCCCCCCCACCGTGGAGCCATCATATACGTCAAATAGTTCTTAACATTTTGCCATCCTTGCTGCTTCTTGTTTTGTGTCTAGGCTAAACACTGGGCATTTTCCACTGAATAGTTTTGTGTGCATCTTTAAGAAATAAGGCCCTCTGGGGCCTTTTCTCACTGCATAGCTGATCTGTGACCACTGTGTAACTCTCCTGTCTGGAGCGGTGACCGTCCTTTCACAGCATCCATCCAGTCTGTTCCTCTTTTCCCTGCTGTCACGAAGGTGTCCTCTTACAATGGTTTGTTTGCCTCCGGAGCCAAATCAAATCCACGTGTTACCTTCTGGTGCTTCAGTTGTAAGCCTCTCCTGATCAAGACAACTTCTGATCCAATGCGGTATTAATGTTCTAGGCATGACCGGCTGCTTCAGATTAGCGCCCTCGGGTGGGATTATGGCAGTGTCTTGCCAAGTGCTTTACAATTTCACATGTCTGCTGAAGAGGTAAGTTAACACTCTTTCAAATTTGCCAATTTGGAAACTTACTGAGCTTGTGGCTCAGCTTCTGTAATAGTATTTATAGTATTTGTCTTTTTGGTTTAACCTTTGCTTTTCAGTAGTTTTTGTCAGTTTGAGAATGGTAGGGGTAATTCTAAATGCTGTATGGAAAACTACTATTAACAAAATAAAGGGTCTCGTTATGTTAGTTGCTAGAGATCCATCAGTAGGGGCATTATTATTTGGAGGTTTTTCATAAAACGTGTGTGGGTACATACTTTTCTTGGGGCTTCCCAGGTGGCACCTGTGGTAAACAACTTGCCTGCCAGTGCAGGAGATGTAAGTGATGTGAGTTTGATCCCTGGGTCATGAAGATCCCCTGGAGGAGGGCTTGGCAACCCCCTCCACGGGGTCACAAACATTCAGACATGCCTGAGTGACTGAGCAGCACATGGAAGTTTAGCAGAAAAACCCAATTCCATCTCCTGTGTATTCTCCATCAAGACCCTGATGCCCTTTACCCAGCATGCACAGGCACTTCTCTGGGGACTCAGAGTCTGCTAGAGGACTTACCTTGTCCTGCAACACAAACTCCAGGTCATTCTGCAGTTTTAGGACTAGCTTCTCTGAGTCTGAGAGCTTCTCCACGACTTCAATCATCTTCTGCAATTGACTATTTTCCTGTGAGACTCAGGTCAGTTGCTGGCCAGCTCTGGGGATGGAGGAGGGAGTGAGAGGCAGGGCTCTGGAGCAGGAGCTCTGGGGGAGGCTCTCCTGCCCGCCTGAGCTCTGGACAAGGTCATTAAGCAGCAGGAGTGGAAGGCGGTGACAACCCGTCTGGAGCCATCTTTGAAAGGATGGATTTGAAGCTGCACTGCAACACTCTAGGAGTCCTCCGGAAGGAAACAGGTGTCCGCAGACACAGGAAACAATCAGAAGGCAGGCCTGGCTTCTCCTCTTGGGGAGGGAGGCGAGGAAGGCAGGGCAGGTATGGAAGAACCCACAGTCCTGAGTCAGGGAAGAAGCAGGGGGGCCGGGGCCACCTCCCCGGAAGTGAACGCAGGCGGGGAGCAGGTCAGGGAACTCTCCACAGGCCGGAAGTGTGCCCCTGGTCTGGGTCACACAGCCAGAGCTGGGGGCGGGTGACACTTTTGTCTTTGGTCCAGGGCTCCAGTCCCAGGGGGGCAGCCGAGGCAGCAGCCACTGGCCCAGAGCCGAGAGCCCCGGGGCCCCCATTGTGCAGCCCACACGGCTGCAGAGGAGGCCTGGACTCTCCTGGAGAAGCCAGGACGCTTCTGCTTCAGCTAAGAAATGGGCTGTCTGTGGCTGCAGAAACTGTTCTTTAGCGTCAAGCCCCAGGGCCGCGGGAAGGGTTCAGAACTGGCCCAGGAAGGGGTGGGTGTGGAGGAGGGACCCTCGGGCAATGTGGCCTCCCTCTTTTTGGGTGTGGCCCCTGAGGAGGCGCCCCGCAGCACCCTGAAACCCCTACCTTCAGGGCCAGGGTCAGCTTCTCGCAGAGGCCAGTCTCCTCCACCTGCAGACACTATAGGTCCTCTGCCGCTGGGTCTGCTCCCAGAACAGCTCATGTTCCACCTCCACCTTGGACCGCAGGAAGCTCAGCCTCCCCTGGTAGCCCTGTTCCAGGCGTCTGCAAGGCATACGGCTCACGGTGCATCAGGCTCCCCGGGGGGCCACCTGCACCTCTCCCTCCCCGGGGTATCCCGTCAGTGCACTTGGCCTGGACTTTGGGGACGCGTTTGTTCCCGCCGGAGAAACAGGTGAGTTGCACTGTTGTGGGGCAGCAGAGGCCTCATGAACTGCCCCCCTCGGGGTTGGCGGAAGTGACCCCACTCAGACGAGGGAGCCAGCGGGTCCCTCAGCCCATGGGGTGAGTTAGGAGGTGACCTCTGGATGGGTCTCTGGCACCCCTTGGCCATTCAACCTTCTCCACGTCATCAAAAAATGCACCAGTAAATAAAGGCAGCATTGGGGCCCTTGGTGACTGAAGGCGCAGAGAAGCCAGCCTCCACCACAAGCATTGGAAAACCAGCACACAGCAAATCCCAAGGCAGACAGAGGATGGGGCGGGGGCCCTTCCCCTCAGACTCTGCAGTGATCTTTTGCAACAACCATTCCTATCAGCAGGGAAAACTGCCAAACCTTAGTTTATCACTAAAGCTAGTGGAGCTGAGCTATTTAAAATTCTAAAAGATGATGCTGTTAAAGTGCTGCACTCAGTATGCCAGCAAATTTGGAAAACTCAGCAATAGCCACAGGACTGGAAAAGGTCAATTTTCATTTTAATCCCAAAGGAGGGCAATGCTAAAGAATGTTCATGACTGCACCGTTGCACTTATTCCACATTTTAGCAAGGTAATGCTCAAAATCCTTCAAGTTTGGCTTCAACAATACATAAACCAAGAACTTCCAGATGTCCAAACTGGATTTAGAAAAGGCAGAGGACCTAGAAATCAAGTTGCCAACATCCACTGGATCATTGAAAAAGCCAGAGAATTCCAGAAAAACATCTACTTCTGCTTCATTGACTATGTTAAAAGTCTTTGACTATGTGGATCACAATAAACTGTGGAAAATTCTTCAAGAGCTGGGAATATCAGACCACCTCACCTGCCTCCTGAGAAATCTGTATGTGGGTGAAGAAGCAACAGAACTGGATATGGAACAATGGACTAGTTCCAAATTGAGAACGGAGTACATCAAGGCTGTATATTGTCACCTTGCTTATTTAACTTATACGTAGAGTATTTCATGCAAAATGCCGGGAGAAATACCAACAACCTCAGATATACAGATGTTACCACTCTAACAGCAGAAAGCAAAGAGGAACTAAAGAGCCTCTTGATGATGGTGAAAGAGGAGGGTGAAAACTGGGCTTGAAACTCAACATTCAAAAAATTAAGATCACAGCATCTGGTCCCATCACTTCAAGGCAAATAGAAGGAGAAAAAGTGGAAGTACTGACAAATTCTATTTCCCTGTATTTCAATCCCAGAGAATGTTTGAACTACCACACAACTGCATTCATTTCACGTGCTAACAAAGTAATGCTCAAAATCCTTCAAGCTAGGCTTCAACAGTATGTGAACTGAGAACTTCCAGATGTACAAGCGGGATTTAGGAAAGGCAGAGGAACCAGAGATCAAATTGCCAACATCCACTGGGTCAAAGAAAAAGCTAGAGAGTTCCACAGAAAACATATATTTCTGCTTCCTTGACAATACTAAACCCTCTGACTGTGGAGACCACAACAAACTGCAAAATTCTTAGAGAGATGGGAATACCAAGCCAGCTTACCTGCCTCCTGTGAAGCCTGTATGCAGGTTTCAAGAAGCAAAAGTGAGAACTAGACATGGAACAACAGACTGGTTTGCTATTGGGAAAGGAGTATGTCAACGCTGTATATTGTCACCCTGCTTCTTTAACTTATATGAAGAGTATATCTTGTGAAATGCCAGGCTGGATGAAGCAAAAGATGGAATCAGGATTGCAAGGATAAATATCAATAACCTCAGATATGGGGATGACACAAACTTTATGGCAGAAAGTAAAGAGAATCTAAAGAACCTCTTGATGAAAGTGAAAGAAGACACTGAAAAAGCTGGCTTAAAACTCAACATTCAGAAAACTAATATCATGGCATCCAGTGCCATCACTTCATGGCAAACAGGGCAACAATGGAAACAATGACAGACTTTATTTCCTTGGGCTCCAAAATCACTGCAGATGGTGAATGCAGCCATGAAATTAAATGACGCTTGATCTTTGTAAGAAAAGCTATGACCAAACTAGACAGCATATTAGAAGCAAAGACATCACCTTGCTGACAAAGGTCCATCTAGTCAATGCTGTGATTTTTCTAGTAGTCATGCATGGATGTGAGAGCTGGACCATAAAGAAAGCTGAGGGCCAAAGAATTAATGCTTTTGAAGTGTGGTATTGGATAAGATGTTTGAGAGTCCCTTGGTCAGCAAGGAGATGCAACCAGTCCATCCTAAAGGAAATCAGTTCTGAATATTCACTGCAAGGACTGATGCTGAAGCTGAACCTCCAGCACTTTGACCACCTGATGCCAAGAGCCAACTCACTGGAAAAGACCCTGATGTTGGGAAAGATGGAAGGCAGGAGGAGAAGGGAATGACAGAGGACAAGATGGTTGGATGGCATCACTGACTCAAGGGACATGAGTTTGAGCAAACTCCAGGAGACGGTGGAGGACAGGGCAGCCTTGTGTGCTGCAGTCCGTGGGATCACAAAGACTCGGACATGACTGAGTGATTGAACAACAGCGTCACTAAAACAGGTGCTTAACAGGATTCTCCAACCCAGTGTATCCAGACTGAAGACGAGTGGGAACTCTTATTTCACAGAGCCTGGCTGGGTCCACAATCAATTGATTGTGGTCAGAACAAGAAATGATTGGCTCGGCCTCCCTCAGACTCACCGCAGAGCTTTGGGGCGCAAGGGCAGCTGTCACTCAGGGAAACAGTTTGATGAGCGTGATTAACCTAACAGCCTGCAGATCTTGGGGCGAGTTTTACACACTTGATCATATCACTTCCCTCTTTAAAGGGGAAGGTGCAGTAACATATGCCAGAGCCACATGACGGGTGATCAGAAAACATATGCAACATCACAGCAATGAGACCTCTCTGAAAGCAACCACGTGCACAGGAAGAAGCGAGGGACTCAGGACAAGGGTGAGGAGTGATAACATCTGTGGACGTGAAATGTTTGCTTTTATTTTTTCCTTGTGTGTGTATTTTCTGAGTTTTCTACAATGAGCATGTATCCCTTAATACTGTTCTGTTAAAGTAACCTAATACAACTGCAAACGCTATTTCTAAAAATGTACCGCTGATACCGTGTTACTCATGGAGCAAAACCCAAACACCCACATGGCCCTCGAGGCCTTGTGTCCCCCAGCCAGATTCTTGGATGGAGATAACGAGTCTCTGGTTCTCTGATGCAGAAAGAACTTCACCGAGTCCCTTCCGGGTGGTCGGGAGAATCAGGTCAAGCAGGCTGAGACTAACGCAAATCCATTCTCGGCTCCCCAAATGATGGCCTAAAATCAGTTGCTGTTGGCTTGTGGGCACTTGGGGAGGGTAGAGCTGGCTTCAGAGGAAGGGCGTATACAGTCAGGCTGCCCCCCATTGGGGAGCCCCACGAGGCTCCACAAGGCACAACTCCGTGTGCATCCATACAGACCCCGCGACTCTGTTGTCTGGGACGGGGCCGAACACAGCCACGGCAAAGGACCACAGGGAGGCAGGTGGCACATCAAGAGAGGGGAAAGACTTTCATGAAGGTCAGAAGTGCTTTCCTCTGGCCTGTCCGCCACCAGCCGGGCTGACTCTGCGGGAATCTGCTCAGCCCACTGCATGGGTGATGCCTGGTCTGCGGGCTCCCTGCTGCGGGCTCAGGTGAGACAGCAGGGCCTCAGCTGGCAGCAGCCTGTGTCCACCATCTGCCCCAGCCCAGTACCCTGGCAGGACCTACCTGACCTTCTCCTCCACGAGCTGCTCCAGGGTGGAGTGCAGGTTGTCCATCTCCTTCACAAACTCCAGGTTCCTCTGCTCAGATTTCTCCAGGTCTTGCCTTGCCTTATCTCACTCCCTGGCCATCTGCTCCACCTGCTGCCTGTCAGAAGCAGGAAAGGATCGATCACTGGGGACACTGCTCTGGGCCTAGTGAGCCGGTCTGAAGGAGCAAACTCATCTGGCCTAAGAGTGCTAAGCAGTGGCCATTGCTGGGCTCTCACCCACCTCCTGTGCATGCGTGCCAAGTCTCTGGAGTCGTGTCTGACTGTGCAATCCTATGGACTGTAGCCCTCCAGTCTCCTCTGTCCAAGAGATTCTCCAGGCGAGAATATTAGAGTGGGCTGTCATGCCCTCCTCCAGGGGATCTTCCTGACACAGGTATCGAACTCACATCTCTCATGCCTCTTGCATTGGCAAGCAGGTTGCACTAGCATTGGCAAGTGAGTTGTCTACCACTAGCGCCACCTGGGAAGCCTGACCCTCCTCCTACCAGGATGGTTTCTGTAGTTATTGAGTCTGTTTTACAGAAGTACATACAGCGAAAAGCTAACTGGCTTGCAATGTGTTTCTAGCAGATTTCTGAACCAGGAGTTTTGAGCCTGGGGCGTGCAGTGTTCACCCCTGCAGATGACCTTAGAACAGGTGGGAAATTATCCATGCTCCCTCATGCCTGCAGCGGGGTCTCCGGCCACAGGGATCCTTAGCACCTAACCTGGGACTGGACGCATGAAGGGGAGAAGGCTGGCCACCCATTATCCTGCCTGGTCACAGCCTTGCCACCAGTAGCCTGGCACCTGAGTAAGCACCAGGGAGTTGCCCAGAGCAGAGGAGACGCCTGTCTCTGTCCGATCACCCCAGGCCCTGCCCGAGGCTCATTGCACCAGCTATCCTGGTGTCTGTTTCTCCCACTGGAGAAGCACCAAGCTTGTCTCCCTTCCTCATCCTCCCAAAGCAGTCTTTCTCTGGGCCCCTCTGCAGAGTTGCCTGACGTCAGCGGTCTCATCTGTCAGTACCTAAGGAGATGCAAAGTCTTGAGGATGGAGATTGGAATTAGTGCCAACCTTTTCTGTGGCTTCAGGGCGTCAATAAAAACACAATAACAATCCCTATGCCAGCTGGCTCAGTAGACCAATAGCCTGAATATCCAGCTCAACTGGAGGCAAACCCAATTAAAATGGAAAGCATTCTTGGCCCAATCGCTATGTAGTGCTTTCTGACCGTGCTGGAAGCATGGTTTCTCGTCCTGCTGGCTGCCCCCGCCCTGGGTGGGGAGGCCAACCTGGCCAGTGGCACCCCACGCCACCCCTCAGTGGGGCTCTTACTGGCAGAAGCTCAGCTCCTGGGGGTAGCAGGCCAAGGCTGCCTGCTGGGTGGCCACACCCACCATTATGACCTTCTTCTCCAGAGCCCAGGTCACCTCAAAATGGTTCACCTCATCCACACTGAAGTCAAGTCTCTGAAAACAGCAAGGCCCATCAGACAGGCAGGATGAGTGGGTCTCCGGACACCTGTGGCTCCCACAGGCCAGACTTCACTGTCCCAGTACCTTCCTTTTCTGTCTGAAAAGTCTCCACCTCTTGAGTGGAGCCTCTCCCCTGCTCCCATCCCTCTGGGGTCCTTCTCCCCAGGTCCCTGTCCACACTGAGGTCCCCCTCCCACTGTCCCTGCCTTGGAGGTGAGCATGACTCAGGCTAGACTGATCCCCCTTCTTGGAAAAAGAGACAGACAGAGAAGGGGCCATATGCAAGCCAAGGACTTTGGGGACTGACAGGGAGGCTGGAGAAGCGCTTTCTCTCTGTCAAATCAAGTGTATAGACCACGGGGTCCTGGGGAGCCACAGGACCCATTCATAAATGTTCTCCCAAAGTGTCACCTCCTCCCTCAACCAGGGGGAAATGGGTCTCCAGGAACGTGTCCACGCAGCAAATCAGGCCAGGAGGGGGCAGTGTCTCACCATGTACAGAGCATAGAGCTGTGACCTCTCAGTGGGAAGCTCTAGGGGTCACGGCCAGTCCCCGCACTCTACCCTCCGCCAGCAGACCACAGGGTCAGCCGCCCCTTGTGCCTCCTGTGTGTGCATATTTATTCATAGGAGCAGAATGCCAAATTCTTTTTTTTTTTTAATTTGTAGTGAATTTTGTCATACATTGGAATGAAACAGCCATGGGTTTACATGTGTTCCCCATCCTGATCCCCCCTCCCACCTCCCTCTCCACCCGCTCCCCCTAGGTTTTCCCAGTGCACCAGGTCCGAGCGCTTGTCTCATGCATCCAACCTGGGCTGGTGATCTGTTTCACCCTAGATACTATACATGTTTTGATGCTGTTCTCTTGAAACATCCCACCCTCTCCTTCTCCCACAGAGTCTAAAAGACTGTTCTATAAATCTGTGTCTTTTTTTTTTTTTCTGTTCTGCATATAGGGTTATTATTAACATCTTTCTAAATTCCATATATATGTGTTAGTATATTGTAATGGTCTTTATCTTTCTGGCTTACTTCACTCTGTATAATGGGCTCCAGTTTCATCCATCTCATTAGAATTGATTCAAATGATTCTTTTTAATGGCTGCGTAATATTCCATGGTGTATATGTACCACAGCTTCCTTATGCATTCGTCTGCTGATGGGCATCTAGGTTGCTTCCATGTCCTAGCTATGATAAACAGTGCTGCGATGAACATTGGGGTGCACGTGTCCCTTTCAGATCTGGTTTCCTTGGTGTGTATGCCCAGAAGTGGGATTGCTGGGTCATATGGCAGTTCTATTTCCAGTTTTTTAAGAAATCTCCACACTGTTTTCCATAGCAGCTGTACTAGTTTGCATTCCCACCAACAGTGTAAGAAGGTTCCCTTTTCTCCACACCCTCTCCAGCATTTATTGCTTGTAGACTTTTGGATAGCAGCCATCCTGATTGGCGTATAATGGTACATCATTGTGGTTTTGATTTGCATTTCTCTGATAATGAGTGATGTTGAGCATCTTTTCATGTGTTTCTTAGCCATCTGTATGTCTTCCTTGGAGAAGTGTCTGTTTAGTTCTTTGGCCCATTTTTTGATTGGGTCATTTATTTTTCTGGAGTTGAGCTGGAGGAGTTGCTTGTATATATTTGAGATTAATCCTTTGTCTGTTGCTTCATTTGCTATTATTTTCTCCCAATCTGAGGGTTGTCTTTTCATCTTGCTTATAGTTTCCTTTGCTGTGCAAAAGCTTTTAAGTTTCATTAGGTCCCATTTATTTATTTTTGCTTTTGTTTCTAATATCCTGGGATGTGGGTCATAGAGGATCCTGCTGTGATTTATGTCAGAGAGTGTTTTGCCTATGTTCTCCTCTAGGAGTTTTATAGTTTCTGGTCTTACATTTAGATCTTTAATCCATTTTGAATTTATTTTTGTGTATGGTGTTAGAAAGTGTTCTAGTTTCATTCTTTTACAAGTGGTTGACCAATTTTCCCAGCACCACTTGTTAAAGAGGCTGTCTTTTTTCCATTGTATATCCTTGCCTCCTTTGTTGAAGATAAGATGACCATATGCTCATGGATTTATCTCTGGGCTTTCTATTCTGATCCATTGATCTATATAGCTGTCTTTGTGCCAATACCATACTGTCTTGATGACGGTGGCTTTGTAGTATAGTCTGAGGTCAGGCAGGTTGATTCCTCCAGTTCCATTCTTCTTTCTCAAGATTACTTTGGCTATTCGAGGTTTTTTGTATTTGCATACAAATTGTGAAATTATTTGTTCTAGTTCTGTGAAAAATACCGTTGGTAGCTTGATAGGGATTGCATTGAATCTGTAGATTGCTTTGGGTAGTATGGCCATTTTGACAATGTTGATTCTTCCAATCCATGAACACGGTATATTTCTCCATCTGTTTGTGTCCTCTTTGATTTCTTTCATCAGTGATTTATAGTTTTCTATGTATAAGTCTTTTGTTTCTTTAGGTAGATATATTCCTAAGTATTTTATTCTTTTTGTTGCAATGGTGAATGGTATTGTTTCCTTAATTTCTCTTTCTGTTTTCTCATTGTTAGTGTATAAGAATGCAAGAGATTTCTGTGTGTTAATTTTATATCCTGCAACTTTACTATATTCGTTGATTAGCTCTAGTAATTTTCTGGTAGAGTCTTTAAGGTTTTCTATGTAGAGGATCATGTCATCTGCAAACAGTGAGAGTTTCACTTCTTCTTTTCCTATCTGGATTCCTTTTACTTCTTTTTCTGCCCTGATTGCTGTGGCCAACACTTCCAAAACTATGTTGAATAGAAGTGGTGAGAGTGGGCACTCTTGTCTTGTTCCTGATTTTAGGGGAAATGCTTTCAATTTTTCGCCATTGAGGGTAATGCTTGCTGTGGGTTTGTCATATATAGCTTTTATTATGTTGAGGTATGTTCCTTCTATTCCTGCTTTCTGGAGAGTTTTAATCATAAATAGATGTTGAATTTTGTCAAAGGCTTTTTCTGCATCTATTGAGATAATCATATGGTTTTTATCTTTCAATTTGTTAATGTGGTGTATCACATTGATTGATTTGCAGATATTAAAGAATCCTTGCATTCCTGGGATAAAGCCCACTTGGTCATGGTGTATGATTTTTTTAATATGTTGTTGGAGAATGCCAAATTCTACAAGTTAAAAATGTGTTGGTTTAGGAACTCCTTGGTGGACCAGTGATTAGGACTCTGTGATGCTGATGCTGGGGACAGAGGTTCAATCCCCAGTTGGGGAACTAATATCTCAGCATGCTGAGAGGCATGGCCAAAAGATTAAACAAGCAAAAAAAAAAAAAAAGTTTTTTTGGTTGTGTGTTCTGTGATGGCCTTCACTGAAAGAGCAGGACGACTGAGAAGCAGAATGTTCTTCAAAACCCTGGCCATTTGGCCACAGGGTGCCACGCACATTCTTGGAGCATCAAAGCACATGTTTCCAATCCTGGCATGAGTCACTGGGAAGGGCCAGCAGGCAGATTAGAAAGCTGGAGAGAGGGATGCTGTGGACTGGCCAGGGAAGCAAGGATGAGCCCATGGGGGAGACCGCGAGGGTGGCCCTTGTGGGAATCACACAGCCCCGGAGGACGGGGGCAGGGCTCGCTGGGCACTCAGAACAGGGGCTGCCCGTGTGCACCAACCCTGGCTGAGCCACCTAGGCAGGCCTGCGATTGACCTACCAACTGACTGGGTAATTGAGGAAAGCTCTGAAAATTGAAAGAAGAGAAAAACAACACAAAACAAAACTGGGGTTGGTACACAAAAGCTGTACCAAGTCGACAGAAGTTGCTGACTCACAGGAGTTCCAGCACAGAAATGGGATTGATGACACGGGCATGGCCTTTCTCGGGCACTTCATGCCCAGGGTCACACGATCAAACCCCAAGTCCAGAAAGGCAAGTGGCTTTCTTCCCACCTCATGGGAGAGAAACGTGAGACAAACCAACCAATGACTGGGCCCTTTAGGTCCCAGGGCGGCCCCTGACAAGATGGCTCCTCCCCCTGGTCAGACTCCCTCTGCCCCCACGCCCCACCACCCCCAGTCAGGCCCCACCCCCTTATCAGACTCCTCCCCCAGTCAGACTCTTCCCCCCTTATCAGACTCCTCCTCCGTCAGGCTCCTCTACCCCAAGTCAGGCCTCCCACGTGGCTCCAGCAGCAGGTGGTGGGACACCAATCGATTTCAGCCCCATGGGAGGCCGCAAGTGCTTCCCCAAGAGCCTAGCTCCAGACGAGAAAACCTCTCCTGAGTAATGGGTATGATCAGCCACAGGATTTTGGGAGTTGGGGGTTCTGGGGGTGCTCACTGGAATCTGCATGAAAGGTACATAAGCCCCAAACTTCCCAGTGACACCCACTGCAACAGTCATGCACCTGCTCCCGACCAAGAACCCATCTGGGGTGTGGGAGCAGACCATGGGCCTCTGTGGGGCAGACGCCTTGAACCCTTGCCCCGTGGGGGAGAGAGGGACCCGCTGGCCACTGCACTCTCCCTCCCAGCCCTCCTCAGATGCAGCCTCCACCGGTCATCTGGCCAGAGCACGGCAGATGCTGCCAGCCAAGGAGTTGGCCCATCTTCTAAGAAGCACATCCACCATCACCTTCACGCTGGACCCACAGGCCACACCTCCAAGCGGGCCTCCCTCCAGAATTCTCCCTCCACCTCCTGACAAGTATCAAAGCCCCTCTTCACTTGTTTTGAAATATTACCTTTGTTCCACGGGTCCCACTGGAAACCAGGATTCTAAGAAGTCGGAGGATCACAGAGCACTATTGTCTGAGACAGAAGACAGGCGGAGGGCTGCCTCAGCTGGTGGCAACCTGCTAGCTCCACCAGCCTCCCAGCCTGGCCAGCACCTTACACCTGGGCTGCGCTTTGGATGATCAAATTCTTCCACCTCTCCACACCCACTTTATCTTATCTACACCTTACACTGTAAGGACTGCACTAGATATTACTTGACATTCCTGAGATTGTGACTTGGAATAAATATGAATTGGTCTTCCTCCCATCCCTTGCACAGCTTCTAAAATCCTCAAATTTCCTAAGTGATAACAGCAACCACACCCAAGTTTATGCTGATAAGGTGACTTTGAGAACCACACCTTGAGATGGACTGGTTGCCAGGGAAACCAAGGAGGTGATTAGAGGTTGGAACTTTCAGCCCTACCCCTGACTTCTAGGGAGCTCAGAGGCTGGATGTTGAATTCAATCACTGATGTCCCATCACTAGATCAGTCATGACTGTGTAACGAAACCTCCATAAACCCCAAAAGGACAGCATTCAGAGAGCTTCTGGGTTGGTGAACACGTAGAGACCGGGGATGAATGAGGCCTGGAGAGGGTGTGCAGGCTCTGAGCCTCTTTCCACAGCCCATGCACCTCTCACCCTGAGTTACATACTTTTGGAATAAACCGCTGAAACACTAATGGGTTTCTCTGAGCTGCTCTAGCAAATTAATTGAATCTGAGGAGGCTGTGGGCACCTCTGATCTTTAGCCAGTGGGTCAGAAGCACAGGTGACAAGCTGGACTTGAGATTGTTGTCTGAAGGCATTGCTGTCTTAGCCTGTGGGGTCTGCAGCTGTGTCCAGGGGGATGGTGTCAGAATGGAGTTGAACTGCAGGACACCCAACTGGTGTTGCAAAATGGCCTGGTGCAGGGGAAATTACACAGATCTAGTGACCATTAGTGCCAGAGTATTCAGAGGATTTTGTGCAGTGCAGATGAAAATGCAAGAGTTTTCCCCTAGCAGAACCATTTATCAAATAAGGAAGCCAAAGAAGAAAAAAAACCGGTGCTGCAATCCATAGATCCAGTCCATGCAGCTGGGGAACATAGACCTGCTGCATTGTTCAGATACATCATACTCCAGAAGTCACAGAGTCATGGAAAGAGAGGGAAAGAAGACCAGAAAAGCCTCTTACCTGACTCCAAAGACCCGCTGTCTTCATCTGAGGAGGCAAGACCAGCCTGTGATGAAAACACAGCCACAAAACCGTCCTTAAATTGCTCGAAGTTAACCTGTGAATTTGAGAAAAGCGGTCAACACTGCTTTTGACAGGAAACATACATAACACAACATCGGTTTGGGTCCTGCCAAAGTAGGCGGCCTTATCTCCTTACCACCCTCCTCCTCCGCCCTCAGCTCCGTCTCCACCAGAGAATTTCCAAATCCCCTCCCGTTTGATGGCTCAGAAGAAAGCTGATGAGTGTTATCAAAGACACAAAAGAAATCTGAGATTGAATCAAACAAAATGGCCATTTTATTGTGCTAAGTACAGGAGACGGAGGGGAGGAGCACGTACAAAGCCCGCAGGTGAGGATGCACAGCTGTGGGATCCTACAGTCTGGCTGGTTAGATGCAGAGCTGAGGGCGGAGGAGGGTGGTAAGGAATAAGGCCGCCTGCTTTGGCAGGACCCAAACCGATGTGGGTGTTTGGAGCTTTTCCTGAGGGTGAAAGATAAACTGGTGACAAAATCAGTGACAGAGAAATTTTAGTCACCCACCAAGTGACTGCTACACACACGTGACTGCTTGAGTCTGGGTTTCCAGCCTTAACTGCTACCAGTGCCTGAGAGGCGGGCGAACGCCACATTTCCTGAGAATAGTGTCAGGTGCAGGCGGATCGTTCCACAGGGATGGATGCAGTAGAAGAGGGAAATAGCCAGAAACAAAAGAAATACATAGACTTTAGAGATTGTTTTCAATCTATGAAATATGATGAACCAATGAGGAAGAAGGATATTTTTCACTATGACTGCTCATGCTTTCACATTTTTCATTAGCTATATTTAAGAAAAAATATTTAAGATAGCAACTGTTATCCAAACAATGGAAAGAGATGCCACTGACTACCATGTATTTCAGAAATCAATGTCTAAATTCAATTCTTACGTTTTGGCAACATACCTTCTTCTAGTTCTCTAGTTATACTCCTGTCCAAATCCCACTGCATCTGAAATAAGTCAAATATTATTTATGTTTAAGATAAACAAGAGAATTATCATAGGAATTACATATAATTTACTACATGTGACATTTAAATAATACTTTGAGAGCCTAGACCTAACTTGAAGATTACTTAAGTAGAAAAATCATCACATAAATAGAAGAAAATGAATTCCTACTTATTCTGCTTTTAGATAACAGAGAACATATATATGGAATGCTATTTAGATTAATCTGATAAAAAGTATAATAAATATCAGTCTATTGAGTATACATAATTTCAGAGAATTAGGGAATGACCCATAATCCTAATAATGACCCACAAGATCACTATCTTCTCCATTAACAGTTCCTGCCCTAAATATGTACTTCCAAGACCTTTGTTTTGATTTCTAGGTGAGGATCCTGTCATATGGAGGAAGTAGTCTGAAGTAGAATGTTAATAAGGAGAACACATCTGCAGTTTTCTTTAAACTTTTCCATTTAGCGAAAACATAGAAAGGTGAGAAAATTATACACAAGAAAACAATGTACTGGCAAGTTTTCATTCTAAAGGTGTTTAGCGAGAAGGATTCTCTAAGTGTCAGTTTGCGAACTATGTCCCATAGAAGGGGAAGGTCCCACAGGGATCACTGCAGGGGTGAGGAACAGAGAAGTCACAGCTGCACGGTCTCTGGCCACTCCTTTAGCTAAATGGCTCTATACTTGTCTCTTTCATATAATACCATTCCACTCAGAAGTTTTTTTTAAAAGAAAGGTTGTTTTCTTTGGGGAAAAAAAAACTTTTTTAAGGCATGAGAGTCATTGATTTAGTCAAACTTCCTAATTCTACAAAAGAAGTAACAAGGCCAATGGACTTCTTACTGAGTCTAGAGTCCTATGCCAGCTCCTTCCTCAGATTAAAAAAACACATATAGATTTTTAACTGTAACATAGAGAAAATGGATATGTAAAACCTTTTTATATAGTTCAATAATGCTTGTGGCATTTAATAAATGTTTTAAATTATGTCTTAAATGCATGAACAAAAATAAATCAATATCAAACTCCTATTTGTAGCAGTCGATATAATTTATAAAGCATAAATATTTTTTAAACACAGGACAGGCAACTTGAAAGGGAAAATCTTTAGTTGAATCAAGCAGGCCAAAACTGAAGAGATTCATCTTAAAAGGATGTTCGTTTCCTCCAGATAAAACCTGGTTTATTAACATGAATCAGCAAAATGAATTATCCACATTTTGAGTTATTTAGGACACAATTTAAAACACAAATAAGATCTCTCTTTACTATTTAGCATACTTCTATCCAAGCTGTCATAATTAATTGGTATATACAAAAAGCATGAGTGTGATCTCAACTATAATCTAAATCTGGTCAGAAATTGCAGTTGAACTTCATTTGCTCAGCCTGGAGTTTCAAGGGGAGCACTTATACTCCTACCCTCCTCATGACAAGCGAGATTTACCCAATGGCTGAGTTTGGGAGAAGGAACTAAGAAGTGCTTGCTTGGTTCCCAGTCTCTCCTTTGAAAAGATGTGTGTGCTCACAGCACCATGAACTTGGGTCTGCGGTAGGCAGCCCGCCCCTGGGGTGGGGATTTAGCCTTTGCTTCCTCCTCTTAGGCCTGCGTGGGGCAGTGTCTGACTTGGGATGAAGTGTCTGGAGGCCCGCTGCGACTGCACAGCTAAAGCACGTCCTCCAGGTTCATGGCTCTCAAGTACTAAGACCCAACGTAGCTCCAGGGCTGTCGAAGAAACCTTAGATTGCTCTATGATGGCAAGAAGCCAAATGGGAAAACAGGTTGAGACTGGATTTAACAAGGGCTATTTTTATCTGCACCATAAACATCATGAAAACACAATCAAAACCATAAACCTGAGTGCCATGACCAAAATGGATATTTTAATCACAACAATTACACAATGAAAACTAGCTGCAATTTAGACTCCCCATCATTGCTGTTAGTCATCAGTCATCCAGGTGCTGTTGAGATAGACAAAAGTGAGCTTCATTTAAAATTTTTTAATGTTTGCTTTAACTACAAACTTAGAAATGTTCTATAATTGCTCAGAAAATATTTTTTAGAAATTTAAGTAACAAGGCTATAAGTAAAATAGCGATTAAAGATGCATTCTTGTGTAAGAAAATGACCAAAATGTTGACCAAAAACTAGAAGTTAATCTTCTGATATAGTGCTACAAGTTTGTTTAATTCATAAAAAGGATTTATCTAGGATTCCTTCAAATACAAAAACATCCATATATGGTTAGTGTTTAGATGCCACTCATTCACTTATGTTTAGGGGTAGAAAAACTGCAGTGGGTTCAGCGGAGCTTGGAGATGATTATGAACACTTGCCAAGGTGAAGTCAATTAGAAAGGAGGTCAAATATCTGAAAGTATATGTCCAGTTACTAGGCAATAAGATTTCATTTCTAAAGTAGAATTTAAATGTAGCTTTTTAAGAAATTTAAGAAGTTAATAAGTATCTCTTAAAAATAAAAATCTAGGACAAAAAAAACATAAAATTTTTGTCTCCTTGTTAGCACAGTTAATTATGGCTTTTAGTTAGTGCACATAAGTCAAATAAACAGCTCAGAAGTTGAAAATAAGAATCATTCCTATCAGAAATCCTAAACCCAAGGGAAAAAAAGTTAGTAGAACTAAACTTGATTAAGTCAGTCACCATGCTGTTATTGGAAGGGCATGGAATTGACGTAGAAAATCCTACGTTTCTTTCTGGAGAAAGAGTCATATTAAAGTATTGAAATTTCCAATGCAAGGGCGGCTCCAGGACTGGCCTTGTGGTGAGAGTGCTCAGTAAGGATCTGTTCTGCTGTTTCTCCACCTCAAGTTCGGTGCTCATCTCTGCCAGCCTCCAATTAGTCCTAGGGAAGATGGAAAACACCAGTTTTGTTCACGATTCCCTAAATGATCTGCAGTTTGTAAGTTGCCGCACAGTAAATGGAATTCCCATCACACCGTGTGAACGCTGAAAGCACACAGCAGACCTGCTGTAAACAGTGACAGCTGTGACCTTGTTCTAAAGAAGCACACGTGTGTCTGGGCTCCTCAGGTAGCAAGTCACAGCTGGGGGAGGAGAGAACGGGCATCAGAGAGAAAGGGAGGTGGGCTCACAGTGACACCTGCTGCCTCTGGGACACGCCTGCCCTCAGGAAACAGTTCAGGGATGAAGAAACACACCTCCCACAAAGCCACTTTCAAGCATTTGCTTTTGCCACCCTTGTATAAATGTTTCACTCATGACCTCGGAAAAATTAAGCACTTGGCTCTGAGGAATCACCTAGAGCCCCAATCTCGAGGGAGAATGAGAAAGTCAGTGGGTGAGACTGAAAAGGACTAAAACAGCCCCAGGAACAATTACAAGTATCCCCTGCTTTTCCAAAGTTCATTTTATGTCGCTTCACTTCTACGAGGGGCCTACATAGGCACATGTTTTTCATTAAAAAATGGAAAAGAAAAAAAAAAGTCTGAAGAGGATTCTTGGTTTCATTTAAAAAGGCAAAAAGCTGAAATGGCGTACAGTGCATGTTTTTACAGAGAGAGGCATCGCGCTCCACAAACAGGAGCTGGCCCCACCGAGCTCCTTCCCCGGAAGTCACACCCCACATCCCAGCATCAAGTCCCACAGCCCTGAACCCTCTCTGGGAGCACCTGTGCCTCCCTTGTGTGTGCTTATTTTACGCATCGACCAGCAGCACACGTCCTCGGCTCCCGGCTCCTTAGCTATGTGCTCTCTGGGCTTAGGAAAGGCGTCCTAGGAGTGCTCTGCCCTCAGAGGGCACTGCAGGTGGGATCTGCTCCTTCCAGCTTCCACACTCCCCCTCAGTCAGGTCACCATGCCAGCGTCAGCCACTCTGTGGGTTACCCTGCCTTTCACCCCTGTGTGAATATTCCCGATTTCACAAGCATGCTTTTTACACAGTGTACGAAAATGTACCAGGATGTAGTGTCACTAATTTGTCTTAGGGCTCCCCCTTAGCAGTGACTGTCCGGTTAGCTTTCACTGCCTACTAATCTCAAGAACCTGACTCTATAAAAACCAGGCTTCAGAGCCAAATTAATGGACTAAATTTAGTTTGTGATTCTGGGTTTTGACTTACTTGTCTAGCTTATTTTCCAATGACTTTCTAACTTTTAGTTCTTCTAGGTAGAGTTTCTTATATTTTTCCAAATCTGCTTGAGAAGTTTCCATCTTGAAGAGTTCAGATTCCAACTCTTTAATTCTGAGTTCCATCTGACTTCTTATGGAAGCAATATGCTCCTCTTGGAACTGCTGTAAATTTTCTTCAGATGCTGCTTGTATCTAAGTCAAATTTTAAAAGATATATTTCTTTTGTTAATGACTATAACCTGAATAATTATATTTGTTCCCTTTAGTTTTGAGTCAGTAATTCAGAGAGCGACTTTAAGTGTGAAAAAAAGAAAAGTGAAACTTTAAAATAATCATGGTCAGTATGAAATTAATTAAATCTGAATTATAAAATTAAAGTGGGATCAATGTTATAGTAGTATTTATGTAACCTGATAATTCAAATAATAAGAGGATCAACTTAAAAATTTAAAAACTGAACAAGACAACTTGAGAATAACTCAAGAGGATGGTACCCGTTCTAAACCACAGTACTTTGTTTCCTTCTCATGGTCTTGTTTTATACCAATTGGTCTTATAAGTAAAAGGATCCTCTAGTCAGAATCATTCTGAAAGATCAATTGAGTGATAACTGTGATGGAAATTGAAATATTTCTCTCTTCAGAGAGAGACAAGTGCCCCCTTTCTTCCAGAAATCTACCAAACAAACTGCTCTAAGGGAAGCAGAGGAAACACATAAGCTGTATACATCCAAAATGTAATTTACAGTGAGGTGAATTCATGGATATGACAGATCAACAAATTAACCTGTAAAACCATGTTGACTTCTTTTAATTTCTCTAGTAGATGCTGTCTTGCTCTTTTTTCAATCTCCTGTTTATACTGCTCTACTTGAGTGTGTTCTGTCATATTCATTTCTATATGACTTTTGAGGTTCACTATTTTTTGCTCCAGCTTCTTGTTATTCTTCTCTAGTTTTCACATTTCTTTTGCATTCCTGTCATGAATAATAACTCCTCTCGAAGAACTTGAATTTTTGCATTCATGTGCAGACATTGTGAACATACAGTTTCCAGCTCTGCTGGAAGATCATCAGTCTGCAAGAATAAAACAAATACCATTTGGTAATGAGGGAAGTGGACTGAACCCAGCCTAACACAAACCAAAGATCAAATAAATATGATGGTATCTGTATTGTTGAATGTAGGACCAGGAATTACTCAGAGAATCAAGAAAGAAGTTCAAACCACCAAGAGTCACAAAATATATTCTTCACTGTCATCATCTTTGTCACACAACATTTGCACTTGATTTTACATTCTTCTATTGTTCTATAATAGTACTTTTCTATCATTCCTCCATGGAATGACTGCAAGTCA
Organism: Hydropotes inermis; assembly: GCA_020226075.1. Classification (NCBI taxonomy): domain Eukaryota; kingdom Metazoa; phylum Chordata; class Mammalia; order Artiodactyla; family Cervidae; genus Hydropotes; species Hydropotes inermis. The sequence goes on from CM035294.1 coordinate 253,020, forward strand.
CCCCTTAGTAGAACATCTCTTACTCCTCCCCACCCCCCCAACATGTCCCATGGTTTTTCAAGAAGTTTGAGGTATACTGTATTGAGTTATCTAAGGCTGAGTTAATAAATGCCTTGCAAAAGAAGACTGTGAAAATAAGGCTCTAATTAATAAATCTTGTAAGTATGGATTTTAATCCAATAAGCCCTTTTCTGAACTAGAAATAGTTTTTGCTAATTTGAATTGCATTCCAAAGATAAATGATTTGCAAGGCTAAAGATATCGTGTCTCCTAAGAGTTTAGTGAGATGATCCATACATTTTTCTGAACAAGAGAAAAATGCCTCTTTCTTGTAATCCTTTGTTACTTTCCACAGAATAAGAGAATATACCAAAGAAAACACAAAAAAAATATTTGCTGGAATTTCAGTGACACAGATTTGGAAAGAACTTTCTTTTCTTTTTTTTTTTTTTTTTACCACAAATAAGATCTTTTATTTGTCACCATTAAGAGTCTGCATTTTAAACTGATTCTTGGACTGGTGGTTCGTATCCATCAGTTCGTTCAACTTTAGCACCTGTCTCGTCCCCAGTAGCTTTTCCAGAGCTACTACCTTCACCACGTAGCTCCATGAGTTTTCCCAATTCAAATTTGGGCTTCTTCAGCATTTTTACTTTTCTAACAAAGACATCATGGAGCAGATAAATAGATTGGCAAGCCTTTTCTATGTCTTTTCCAATGCTATCTGGGATCAACTTATTGACCACCTCTTTCAAGTCATTTGTCTGCACCTCTCGGGTCATGATCTCCATCATCTTCTTACGGATCTGGCACACCTACTGGTGCTGGGCGTAAGAGGTCTTCCGGATCTGATTGTTGCGCTTTTTAGTAAAACCCGCACAGAACAGACGAAGCGAGTAACCATCGGTAGTCTTGACATCAACGTGAGCTTCAATCATGGTCTGCCATTTTTTGACCATGGAGCACATTTTGTCACGGGTAAGATCCATACCATGAAAATTAGTCAGGCAGTTTTTGCCCTGAACATCCTCAGTAATTAGCTTGAATTTTCTAAATGCTACTTCATCATTCTGCAGATCAGCAAGACTCACTTCAAAAACACGACCTTTGAGGCCATCAGACGCGATTTTGGTTCCTTGAGTTCTCATGACCAATTTTTTCCCAATATTCCTTATATTGAACATAGCTGGTGCTCTCACATCATACCAATCTTTTTTAGAAAATGGGTCAACCACTTTCTTCTTGGCTCCCTTTTTGCCTCCTTTCGTAAGGCGCCTGTTCTTCCCGACCGCCATGGTGCAGCACCTGGAAAGAACTTTCATTTAGACAGAATGATTATTTGATAAGTCGAGATGAGTGGAGCCAGTGGTTTTCAAACATGTCTGTAAATTCTTTGACAATTTTCTTGTGAAATTCCCTCTCCTTAAATATGTGCTGGCCTCAGTAACTGATTCTAATGGACAGAGTCTGGGGGAACTGCTATGTGATTTCTCAAGCTAAATAGCTTCTGACTGGCTCCGTGGGGAAGCCCACTCTTAGCATCAGTCACCACGCTTTGAAGAAGCCCAGGCTACATACTGAGCACATGTCAGTGTCCCCACTGACCGCCCCCACCTAATGACCCATCCAAAACCCAGCTCCAACTGCCGGACATGTGCATGAATAGATCTTCAGATGACTCTGGTCCCCACCTCCATGACATCCCAGCTGATGACGACTGGAGAAGAAATGAGCTGGGCTCACTCACTGAGCCTTGCCCGAACACAGACTTGTGAACAAATGAAATGCCGTTTTGAGCCACTAGGCTTTGGGTGATCTCTAATACAATTTGTTAGCAATAAATAACTGGCACAGATACAGATATTAAAAATGGGGTTCAGTGCAGTTCACTCAGTCATGCCTGACTCTTTGTGACCCCATGGATTGCATCACACCATGATCCCCTGTCCATCACCAACTCCCAGAGCTTGCTCAAACTCATGTTCATCGAGTCCGTGATGCCCAAAAATGAGGTATTGCCTTTAAAAAAGAACTAAAACATGTGAAAATGCTTTTCAACCTGGATGCAGGTGGGACCCAAATGGATACAGAGAAATAAAAACCCAAAGGGCTTCATGAGTTTGTAAACAGAAGCCTGATGGCCCTTGAAGAGGCTGCCAGTGACAGCTTCTAGGCAAGAGAAGAAAATGACATGAAACATGGGGGAACAGAGACTCTTGCTATGAACCAGCTGAAAGTAAAATCAGTGAGAAGGATAAGCTATGAGACCAAAAAAAAAAAAAGCACTATTAAATATAAAGGAACCAGGACTCAGTGGGTTCAATATCTGGATCCCCTTTACAGCATCTCCACCTGTCCAATTGTTACATGACACAAAAAAGACAGAAATGGCTTCTTGGCTAAGGTCAAATCTAGTGTGCTATCAAGGAAAACATGGTCTAAACATAAAACCTGTAGGCTGTAAAACCCTACATTCAGTTCAGTTGAGTTCAGATGCTCAGTCATGTCCGACTCTTTGTGACCCCATGAACCGTAGTATGCCAGGCCTCACTGTCCATCACGAACTCTTGGAGTCCACCCAAACATGTCCATCGAGTCTGTGATGCCATCTAACCATTTCATCCTCTGTTGTCCCCTTTGCCTCCTATCCTCAATCTTTCCCAGAATCAGGGTCTTTTCAAATGAGTCAGCTCTTCACATAAGATGGTCAAAGTATTGGAGTTTCAGCTTCAGCATCAGTCCTTCCAATGAACACCCAGGACTGTTCTCTTTTAAGATGGACTGGTTGGATCTCCTTGCAGTCCAAGGGACTCTCAAGAGTCTTTTCCAACACCACAGTTAAAAGCATCAATTCTTCAGTGCTCAGCTTTCTTTATAGTCCAGCTCTCACATCCATACATGACCACGGGAAAAACCATAGCCTTGACTAGATGGACCTTCGTTGGTAAAGTAATGTCTCTGCTTTTTATTTTTTTTTATTTTTTTTATTTTATTTTTTTTGCCTTGAAAGGATCAAATTTTAATATTATCCATTTGTGAATGAAATAATATAATATTTAACATTAATGATTCTCAATGCTACTGATAACCATGCTTAACTGGAAGTTAAACAGCATGACTCTTGTTAATGTGAATAATCATTAATTGTTAATTAGGAAAGTTGTAAATGTGAAGGTTCTTTTTTTTTTTTTGTCTTTTTTTTTTTTTTTTTGTAGTGAATTTTGTCATACATTGAAATGAAATGACCATGGGTCTACATGTGTTCCCCATCCTGATCCCCCCTCTGCTTTTTAATATGCTATCTAGGTTGGTTGTAACTTTCCTTCCAAGGAGTAAGTGTCTTTTAATTTCATTGCTGCAGTCACTATCTACAGTGATTTTGGAGCCCAGAAAAATAAAGTCAACCACTGTTTCCACAGTTTCCCCATCTATTTTCCACGAAGTGATGAGACCAGATGCCATGATCTCTATGTTCTGAATGTTGACCCTGGAAAGACTTAAGGTGGTGCCTCAGATTCTTTTAAGGATCTTAAGAGCCTAAGAATTTTAAAGGCATCATCATGCAAAGCTTCATAGGAAGCCCAAGGTACGATGCTTCCCTCAAAAAAGATTTTTGAGGGTAGCTTTTCCAATGGCATGAACCCCAGTCGAATTCACAGGAGACCGAAAGCTTTAAAGAGAACCTTGGCAGCAAAAACACCACTTGCTTGCTTGACCTAACAGAGACACAGTGTTAGTCGCCCAGTCATGTCTGACACTTTGTGACCCTGTGGACTATGGGAGAAGGGATAGGCTACCCACTCCAGTATTCTTGGGCTTCCCTTGTGGCTCAGCTGGTAAAGAATCCGCCTGCAATGCGGGAGACCTGGATTCAATCCCCACGCTAGAAAGATCCACTGAAGAAGGGAAAAGCTATCCACTCCAGTATTCTGGCCTAGAGAATTCCAACGACTGTATAGTCCATGGGGTCTCAAAGAGTCAGACACAAGTGAGCACTTTAATCTCACTTTCTTCAGGGGATCTTCCCAACCCAGGGATCGAACTTGGGTCTTCTGCATTTCAGGCAGATTCTTTACTGTCTGAGACATCTGGGAAGTTCAACCGAGACCAAGACATACAAAATGAGAAAAGGCCTTGGGATTTTCTCAGAAGTTTGATAAAGAGGAACCTGGCATTGAAAACATGACTCTGCTACAGACAGAGGTCATTTCCTTTGAAAAGGACAGTACAGAGCTCAGAGTGTGAGCACAGAAATTTTAAAAAAAGTATTATTTCTCGTGGGTTCATGAGTGATATGCATTTATAGCCAACACAGTTTATAAAGCTGATGCCAGTCAGGACAGACTTCAAAATGAATGACTTTCCTTCAAACAGCTTCAAATAATTTTTCATCATTTTGTCATCTTCCTGGAATTTAAACTGCCAATATTTATTTGTTAAAAATAGGGTATTTTACACATAAAATCAACCATCTGCTGATGTCCATGTGTAGAGTCATCTCTTGTGTTGTTGGAAGAGGGCGTTTGCTATGACCAGTGCATTTTCTTGGCAAAACTCTGTTTGCCTTGCCCTGCTTCATTTTGTACTCCAAGGCCAAACTTGCCTGTCACTCCAAGTATCTCTTGACTTCCTACTTTGGCATTCCAGTTCCCTACAATGAAAAGGACATCTTTTTTTTTTTTTTTTCGTGTTAATTCTGGAAGGTCTTGTAGGTCATCATAGAACCACTCAACTTCAACTTCTTCAGTGTTAGTGGCTGGGGCATTGACTTGGATTACCGTGACGGTGAATGGTTTGCCTTGGAAACAAACAGAGATCATTCTGTCATTTTTGAGATTGCACCTTAGTACTGCATGTCAGACTCTTTTGTTGACTATGATGGCTACTCCCTTTCTTCTAAGGGATTCTTTCTTGCCCACAGTAGTAGATATAATGGTCATCTGAATTAAATTCACCCATTCCAGTCCATTTTGGTTCACTGATTCCTAAAATGTCAATGTTCACTCTTGCCATTTCCTGTTTGACCACTTCCAATTTCCCCTGATTCATAGATGTAACATTCCAGGTTCCTATGCAGTATTGTTCTTTACAGCTTCAGACTCTACTTCCATCACCAGTCATATCCACAACTGGGCGTTGTTTTCATTTTCGCTCCATGAAAAGCTATGTTCAACCTAGACAGCATATTAAAAAGCAGAGACATTACTTTGCTGACAAAGGTCTATCTAGTCAAAGCTATGGTTTTTCCAGTAGTCATGGATGCATGTGAAAGTTGGACCATCAAGATAGCTGAGCACCGAAGAATTCATTCTTTTGAACTGTGTTGTTGGAGAAGACTCTTGAGAGGTCCTTGGACTGCAAGGAGATCAAACCAGTCAATCATAAAGGAAACCAGTCCTGAATATTCATTGGAAGGACTGATGCTGAAGCTGTAGCTCCAATGAGAAGAACTGACTCATTGGGAAAGACCCTGACGCTGAGAGTGATTGAAGGCAGGAGGAGAAGGGGAAGACAGAAGATGAGATGGTTGGATGGCATCACCAACTCGATGTACATGAGTTTGAGCAAGCTCTGGGCGTTGGTGATGGACAGGGAAGCCTGGTGTGCTGCAGTCCATGGGGTCGCAGAATTGGACACAACTGAGCGACTGAACTGAAACATAAAATACTAAATGCTGATGAAATTTTTTTTAAGTGTGGCTATTACATTTTACTTTCTAAAGATGCTCTAAAATAATTTTCATCAGTGGTTCAAGATATTCCAGGATAAATATCATCTTACTAAAGGAATCTTTGAAAAATTCCCATGCACGCCCCAGCTCTTTAAAAAAAAAAAATCCAACAAAGGAAAAATACATTCTTTCAGAAACACTGTTTTATACAGATGTAGTATTCACCTGGTGAAGAGAATAAACTACAATGTTAAAAATGATTCATTCTCAAAAATCTCACAGAAGGGTTAGGATTACAAGAGAAACACAGAATTCTCAATCAGATCATTACTCAAATTTCTAGACTAGAACAGATGTTTGTTTACCAATGTTCAAGGCAGCATTATTAACAATAGCCAGAAAGTGGAAAAACACCAATTTCATTGACAGGGGAATGAACAAACAAAATATTTTCTATATAAAATGTTGCTTTTGGACTGGATTGTCACAAGCTTTTAAATTAAAATCTTACTACAAAAATCATTAATTTTATGCATTCAGTCCATTTGTTCTATAAAGAGTAATTACACTCATCTCACACGCTAGTAAACTAATGCTCAAAATTCTCCAAGCCAGGCTTCAGCAGTATGTGAACCATGAACTTCCACATGTTCAAGCTGGTTTTAGAAAAGGCAGAGGAACCAGAGATCAAATTGCCAAATCCACTGGCTCATTGAAAAAGCAAGAGAGTTCCAGAAAAACATCTATTTCTGCCTTATTGACTATGTCAAAGCCTTTGTTTGTGTGGATCACAAGAAACTGGAAAATTCTGAAAGAGATGGAAATACCAGACCATCTGACCTGCCTCTTGAGAAACCTATATGCAGGCGAGGAAGCAACAGTTAGAACTGGACATGGAACAACAGATTGGTTCCAAATAGGAAAAGGAGTACATCAAGGCTGTATATTGTCACCCTGCTTGTTTAACTTATATACAGAGTATATCATGAGAAACGCTAGGCTGCAAGAAGCACAAGCTGGAATCAAGATTCCCGGGAGAAATATTAACAACCTCAGATATGCAGATGACACCACCCTTATGACAGAAAGTGAAGAGGAACTAAAAAGCCTCTTGATGAAAGTGAAAGAGGAGAGTGCAAAAGTTGGCTTAAAGCTCAACATTCAGAAAACTAAGATCATGGCATCTGGTGCCATCACTTCATGGGAAATAGATGGGAGACAGTGGAAACAGTGTCAGATTTTTTTTTGGGGGGGGTTCCAAAATCACTTCAGATGGTGACTGCAGCCATGAAATTACTTCCTTCTTACTCCTTGGAAGGAAAGTTATGACCAACCTAGATAGCATATTAAAAAGCAGAGACATTACATTGCCAACAAGGATCCATCTAGTCAAGGCTATCGCTGTTCCATTGGTCATGTATGGATGTAAGAGTTGGACTGTGAAGAAAGCTGAGCACCAAAAATTTGATGCTTTTGAACTGTGGTGTTGGAGAAGACTCTTGAGAGTCCCTTGGACTGCAAGGAGATCTGACCAGTCCATCTTAAAGGAGATCAGTCCTGGGTGTACATTGAAAGGACTGATGCTGAAGCTGAAACTCCAATACTTTGGCCACCTCATTTGAAGTGTTGACTCACTAAAAAAGACCCTGATGCTGGGAGGGATTGGGGGAAGGAGGAGAAGGGGACGACAGAAGATAAGATGGCTGGATGGCATTACTGACTCGATGGGCATGAGTTTGAGCAAACTCTGAGTGTTGGTGATGGACAGGGAGGCCTGGAGTGCTGCAGTTCTTGGGGTCACAAAGAGTCGGACACAACTGAGCGACTGAACTGATGCTATTAGTAGCAAGCAGTATCAGTAAAATACCATAAACTTTTTAATCAATGAGACTTTTCACATTGTGCAAAATATTCTTATATATTTCTATTTAAAAAATTAAAATTCTTCCTCAGTATCACAGAAATTAAGAGGTTGACTTACCAATCTTATACTTAAGAGGTTTTTCTGAAGCTGTTCAATTTCACCCGCTTGCTTTTTGACTGTAGTTTGTAACTCAGCATTTTCAATTTCAAGCCTAAAATGAAGATTTTAAAACAGTGATTCTCACACATAGGGTTTCTTGTTTAAAGATGTTTTTGAATGTGGACCGTTTTTAAAGCCTTTATTGATTTACTGCAATATTGCTTCTCTTTCATATTTTGGTTTTTTGGCTGTGAGGCACGTGGGATCTTAGTTCCCCAACCAGGGATCAAACCCACACCCACTGCCTTGGAAGGCATAGTTTTAACCACTGGACTGTCACGGCAGTCCTTCACACACAGATTTTTAAAATACCACACTGTTTCTGAACAAACATCTGCAGGTTCAATTTGTAGGCTTTTAGAATTTTGAAAAGTAAATAATTTGGCAACTGTACTGTTTTTCTAGTTGCATTTTGTGGATAATTGGCTTCTTTGGTGGCTCAGACGGTGAAGAATCTGCCAGCAATGCAGGAGACCCAGGTTCCATCCCTGAGTCAGGAAGATCCCCTGGACAAGGAAACGGCAACCCACTCCAGGATTCTTGCCTGGAGAATTCCATGGACAGAAGAGCCTGGTGGCCTATGGTCCATGGGGTCATAGAGAGTCGGACATGACTCAGTGACTAACACTTTCACTTTTCAGTTGTGGATAATGTGCAAAATATGGAAATAATGGGGGAAAATATGCATCTCAAAACAACTCAAAGCTGAAATGTTACCCAGCTTCACAATGATGTTTTTATTATCATTGCTGATCTAATTCTTGTATTATATTGTTTATCTGCTTTATATTTAAGTTGTTGTCTGTGCTGCTTTAAATCCTACCTTCGGATGTGGTCCTGTGTTTTCTCAGCACATCTCATGGCCTCTGTATGTTGACCCTGTGTTTCTTGAGACTGAAAAGAGAAGAAGGAAAAGAACATCTGTTTAATTACTAATAACCTAGAGAATCTGCCAATGTCAGTTTCTGTCTCTTCCATCTGCATATTGCTGATGGCTGCTTTCCTGCCATACAGCAGAGTTGAGTTGTTACAATAAACACCTTACAGTCCAAAGAGTGAAAATATTTACTGTCTGCCCTTTGTTCGTTACTGACCTCTCCTTTTGGACACAAACACAAAATCATTCATGCTTTAAATTAGATTTTCTCAAATAAATACACAAATTTATAATCTGGCCAGATGGACAAAGACAGAAAATTACCTGACGATGAACATATATACATATATTTTTATTCCAAGCTCCACGTCAGCCAGCACTTTAAGTACCCACATAGGTGAATGACCACGGGTCTTCTAGTGATTATAAAAGCTAGCACTGCTGTTGGTGACAACCAGATGCTTCAGTGACTAGTGTCAGAGGCAGGAACTACATGGGAGCCAGAATCCATTGGCCTGTGTTCCAATTCCCTCAGTTCTGAGCTGTGAGTCCTGGGGCAAATTACTTAACCCTTCTGTATCTCAGTTTCTCCATCCATAACATGGAGATAGTGGTAGCATCAACCTCAGTGGGATGCTGGGAAGATTAAACTGGGGACTATACATAATGTATTTAGAAGAGGATGTGGCAGATACTAAGAGCTGTTTGTAATTGCCGTTACTACCGTCGCTGTATTTTACCTGCAAAACAATTTGATACTTCAGGCAGACGGCATGCCAACAGAAGTGGTCTTCTACACAAGTCACCCTGAAATCCCTCTCCATACCGTTGCAAGGGGCAGTAAGGGGGAGCATGAGGCCCAGAACACATGTCCAGTACTTCAGAACCATTCACTGACTCCACTAACCAGCTAGTACTCTAGTACTTTTCTCTACTTACAATAATTTGTAACTTACTTCCTCTCTGTACTACTCAGTGGACAATGACCACAGGTTAATATGCACATAGCACCTCCTGGACAAAGTGTGGTGCAGAACTTACATGACCGTCAGAGGAAGAAGGGTGAAGTTACTGCCATGGAAATATTACCCTACTGCTAAATCAAAGTTCTGAATCAATTCCCACAGCTGTTAACGTCTAGCAAGCACTCCGGTGAGACAATTCAGGTTACAAGGTACGGATATCAGAGAGGCTATTCCCAGAACTTTACAGTTGGTGAAAGGCTAGAAATCTGTAAATCCCACTTCTGCCTACATAACAAAGGAAGGGAAATTTACAACTTTTCTCCCAGAGTCAGGGAGAAAACTGAGCATGTAATTGAACAATTCTCCTCTATTAGACTAAGCATTTTCAATTTTACATTGAGTTGCTTAAAATACATTTTAATAAAAGTTTTATTATACAAACATCTTCAAGAAGAAATAACTGGCATGGGATGAAGTACTTAGTTGTGTCCTAACAATTGTTAAGCTAAACTGTTTTCCATTTATGCAAGACAAGTGCTGTGCATATCGACAAATATTCCCTGTTAGACCAAAGTATACTCAGATAAGATCCTCCCTCATGAAAAAAATTACAACAATGCAAAATTAAGGGCTAGATTGTTCTTCACAGACTACATGACAGGGCTGAAGAAAAAAGGCTCAATGAGAGCTGGACAGTCAGGAAAGCTCCATGGAGGAGGAGAGACTGGGCACCAGGTCTGAATAAATTGAGGACTACCCAAGAGGAAAAGAAACTGTGAAGACAGAAAGGACAATCTGAGCAAAGGTCAAGGAAAGCTGAAATCAGCCAGTGAACTCTGAGGATAAAATCCAACCACAGGAAAATAAAAACATGCCCATCCAGAAATGCATAAACCAATGTTCACAGCAGCATTATTAATAGTCGCAAAGTGGAAACAACTCAAATCTCCATCAACTTACGAATGGATAAATATAGCCACGTACTGTATATTGTTTGACAGTCAACAGAAATGGAAGAAATGATATGTGCTATAACATGGATGAACTACAAAATGACATCAAATGAGAAAAGCTAATCCCAAAGGAGCATACTGCATTCCATTTATATAAAATACCCAGAACAGGCATGTCTACAGAGAAAGATATTAGACTGGGGGTTGCCTGGGTCTGAGGGAGATGGGGGGTCATAGGAGGTAGCTAAGGGATGCAGGGTTTCTTTTGGGGTTGTAGAGATGCTCTAAAATTGACTGTGGTCACAGGTGACACCTATCTAGACTAAGAGATACTGAACTACACACTTGGAATGGGTGAATTATATGATATATGAATTATAACTCAATAGCTTTTTAAAAATCCAAAGGAACCATCTAGATAATCTTCTTAATTCTCTATTTTTGATGTAGGTATTATACTCCATCTGAGTACCCCATGCTTTTACAATGTATCGAAAATGAAGAGAAGGCAGTGCCTAACTTCAACTAGTTTGTATAATACACTTTCTGCAGAAGTTATTCTGAAATGCACAAAATAAATATATGCAGAACTACACAGCCATTCAGAAAAGTGAAGATGAGAAATGATAATTTTCTGGAACATTCCATTAAACATTATCCTCTGATTTTATCTGGCTTGCCTCATCATGGTAATACAGGGATCATGAAATAAAAAAATAAATAAATAAAAAATAAAATAAAATAAAAATCGAAAAAAGGTCTCTCCACAGATGTATAGAACAGACTTTTGGACTCTATGGGAGAAGTCGAGGGTGGGATGATCTGAGAGAACAGCATGGAAACATCTATATTATCAAGTGTGAAACAGATCGCCAGTCCAGGTTGGATGCATGAGACAAGTGCTCGGGGCTGGTGCACTGGGATGACCCAGAGGGATGGGATGGAGAGGGAGGTGGGAGGGGAGTTCAGGAGGGGGAACACATGTAAATCCATGGATGATTCATGTCAATGTATGGCAAAAACCACTACAATATTGTAAAGTAATTAGCCTCCAGCTAATAAAAATTAAGAAAAAATAAAGAACTCCAAAAAAAAAAAAAAGAAAAGAAAAAGAAGTCTCTCAAGTTGTGTGAAGAATGATGCACAACTCTCCACTTTCCTAAGGGTATATAATATACGAAAACAATATATATAATGCAAATGGCAGAATGAAAGTCAGAGTTTAAGAAATGAGTGCACTTACAGATTTAAAAAATTATAGTAAATTACTAGTAATGAAAATAAAAAAGGAAGCTGTCCATGAAAAAGAGCGTCCTAAAACACTTTATCCTATGTATTCACTGTCGACACATTCAGTTTCACACATACCTGACTTGTGAGTTGATGTAAGTTCTTTAAATCCCGTGACCTCCAGGGGCGCCTCTGACGTAGACTGCTTTTTGAGGCTATCAGCCAGCTCTTGCCGAAGTTGTCTCACAACTGCCTATGAAGATTCTCTGTCACTGAGTTTATCAAATCACTTTACTATGACGTTGTGTTAGTAATACATAATGCCAACATATGGACTTTGAAAACTATCACCACACACAGCAACTCACCTTCTTTCCCTCCTCCCTGAATGTGGTTGCAGACCCAGAAGCGCCCCCACTGGCCTTCCTGATATTAAGTTCCTCAGACGAAGGAGGCAGCCCCACTGTCCACGCCCTGCCCCTCCTGATAAATCTGCAGAGCTCCACCACCTCACGTCCAGAATGAAACAGGTGTGTAGGTGGGACAAGCAGTGGAAAATTGGAGACATTTTTCCTCTTTCTTTATCAGAGGCTTCAATTAATATCAGAGATCTTCACATATTTAATCCAGTGCTCAGATCTTTCCAACAGATTCCTATCCCAGCAGAAAAATGAGGCTATTCCCTTGGGGCTTATCTATCTGATATCTGGTCCTGTGTCTGTGTTAATCCCAGACTCCTAATCTCCCCCGCCTCCCCGCCTCTGCCCTTGGCTGACCACCAGGCCCCACTACAGAGCACAGTGGGCTCTGCTCAGTGCCCTGCAGTCAGTCACCTGCCTGGAAGAGTGCCGGTACCAACCGGCAATGTGAACAGGTCTCGATCGCAGCAGCATGGAAGCCTGAGAAAAAGGAGCTGAAAGTAAAGAATGGGGTCGAGAGGGCTGAAATGCTCTTTAGGCAAGTCAGCAACTTTATTGAGTAAAACATCTACCTTTATACTAGTACAAGCAGAAATCATAGTTTATAAAAAATGTCATCTGGTGTTTGTTACATCAATACAATATTTTGTCTTAAGTGATTGCAGAAGCTTACATCTTGTTTTTGGCATTCCAAGATAAACTACTAAGTGAAGGTCACTACTACGTTTTTCTCAAGGAAGAACAAAGGAGGCCCAGCAAATGTTTTACTACTTTATCATGGGGTGGCGGGACAGGGAATAGCCTCTTTCAAGGCTTTCCCAGGGCCTTTTTGGGCCTTGAGCAGGCTGGCTCCCCGAAGGAGAGGACCTGGGAGAGGACGGATATGTGTGTAACTGCACCAACATGCTGTGCACCCGAAACTAACGCAGAAGTATAAACCAACTACACTCCAAAATAAAGGAAAAATACAATTTACAAATGAGGTTGCTCCCATGGCCCTCAAGGAGCCTCAATAGCCTGGCCTCCACCTGCCTCTGGACCACAGCCCCTACAGCCCTCTCCCTGACTCACTCCATTATTATTGCTCTCAAGTCCTGCCACCCTTCATTTTTATTGGGCAATCTGGTATTCAGATGATAGCAATTGATCCTTAAAATGAGAATTATAAGTAAATTGTTTGTAAACATATTCGAAGTAAACAGCAGTGGGAAAATTAAAACAAGAAGAGCTTGGTTAAAGCTCACCACTTGAGTCCCAAATTATGATTTAATGACAAGTATATTTAAATGACCTGTCAATGAATTCTCAATTTAATGACAACGCTTTAAAGAGTTGAGAGGTCATAAGAATAAATGGTTCAAGCCTGAAATGTTTTCCAAGTTAATTCAAATTTACATGAATAAAACTAAAATTATACCAACAAATATGACAGAAAGGTATGACAAGCTACTGAAGCCAAAGTACTATATATAAGTGATAGCATCTGGGAAACATGGAATTGACTGTCAAGGTGATCCATGTAACTGAAGCTTAATTTCAAAATATTCAGTTTAGGTTTGAGCATTTCTTTTACTGCTTCATCATGATGCTGACATGTGGTTACATAGAGACTAAAATTATTTTCTGAATAGTAAAAGAGTAAATTACTAACACCTGTCTATATTAAAAATTTAGAATTTAATCTCTTAACATTTCATAAGTGACACGATGTCTCTACTCAAAGTGAAGCATCTCTCGGGTCTAATTTTTATTTGCTGGATACAAGGTGTGCTTTTTAGTCTGTTTTAGAGACCATAGATTCATAGCCTGTGTATTTTTTATATTCAGCTAGATTCAACATTTAGCCAGAATTAAGAATCACTTTGAATTTTCTTTCAGGAAGTCTGAGAATTATTTCTCCTTCTGGATACTTCTTTTCTTTCTGCTTTCTCATTTTCATACTGACACATTCTCTCTTCTAAATGATTCCATTTGTTGATTAAATCCTTGCTTCTTTCCTCCAGCATCAGACCTTGTTTCTCATGTTCAGCACGAAGATTTTTCACGATCTGCTGAAACTGGTCTTGGATACTAATGACTATCTTCTCTTTACTGTCGGCTCTATTTTGTGCATTATCCAGCTGCTGTTGGAGCAACATGTTTTCACTCTGGAGTTGAGATAACCTCTCCTCTAAGGATTCTTGCTTTCCAAGGTATTCCTTCACTTTGCCTTGTTCAATCTGATACATGTGTCTAATATCCTGCTTTTGAGGCTCTGCTTGGAGTAAGTCTCTCTGGACACGTTCTAACACCAAAGTCTTTTCTCTGAGATCATCTCTCGTCTGATGCAGCTTGATTTTTAGCTTATTGAATTTATTTTCCATTTTATAAAGTCGCTGGGAAAGCATCTCATTGTCACTTTTCAGCTTAGCCATATCTAACTTCATTGGGTCCTGCAAGCATAACCTCTTATCTTTTGCTTTCTGGGAGGCAAGTGACAGGTTTCTTTGTGATATCTGACCTTGATCATGATTGTGTATGGCAGCAGCCAGTCTAGAGTGGTAGGATTCCACTTCTGTTTCCAGTCTTTCTTTGCTTCGTTTTGCATTCTCCAGCTCAGGGTTTAGCATTGCATTTTCAGCTACCGGAATGTTAAGCTGGCCAGTATGCTGGAATATGGCCTTTGTCAACGTTTCCTTGTTCAATTTTATTGCCTTTTGAGGATTATCATTCTCTCCTTTTACAATTTCAGTATCCTCAAAACATTTCTTTTCTTTCTCCTGGTTCTGATTTTTCACTGTGTTTATTTCTAATCTTGGCATGGCAATTTCATCCTGCATGTGGCTTTTGCACAACAGACCTTTTGCCTTTCTACCACTATCAGAAACCTAAGTGAGACAAAGGAGACTTTGAGTTAGTACTCAATAAAATGACATTTCACCATTTCCTATGAAATGAAAGACTAACCTGTATGTTTATCCAATGAAAAGACTGCACCAAGTGGATCTCCAAATGGAAAAAATAAGGTTCAATACAAACCTCAGACCTTATACAAGCAGAAATTCCCAAAGGTTCAAACATTTAATTGAAGACAATGAATCCATGAAAGGACAAAGAAAGCCCAAGAGACTTTTCAAGAAGCTCAGAACTGGAAAGGGTTTCTCTGAATTACAACATACCCAGAAAGCTTAAAATAAAAGATTTATAGATCTAACTACACTTAAAAATTGCATCTGATGTGGTATATTTATATAATGGAAAACTACAAAGCCATAAAAAAGAATGAAATAATGCTATTTGCAGCAACAAAGACAGACCTAGGCATGATAGAACTAAGCGACAAAGACAAGTCATACTGCTTATATGTGCAATCTAAAATGAACTTATTCACAAACCAGAAAGAGACCCACCAACGTAGGAAACAAACTTACTCACCATACGGGAAGGGGGTAGGGGAAGGGATAAATTAGGAGGTTGGGTTTAACATATACCATTATATATACACAAGTGTATATAAAATAACCAGTAAGGATCTACTGTACAAGATAAGGAACTACATTTAATATTCTCCAAGAAGAATCTGACAAGGAATGTGTGTGTGTGTTTGTGTGTGTGTTAGTCAGTTATGTCCAACTCTTTACGACCCCACAGACTGTAGCCTGCCAGGCTCCGCTGTCCATGGGATTCTTCAGGCAAGAGTGCTGGAGTGGGTTGCCATTTCCTCCTCCAGGGGATCTTCCCGACCCAAGGATTAAACCCAGGTCTCCTGCATTGCAGGTGGATTCTTTACAGTCTGAGCCAGCAGGGAAGCCCCATTTACATAATATACACACACGTATGTATACATATACGTCTGAATCACTGTGCTGTACACCTGAAACTGACGCAATATTGTAAATCAACTACAATCCCATAACACCACTCGCTAACTTTAAAACTGCATCTGATAGCTCCTACACAGCTACTTCAAGTAAGAGCCTTAGCTCTGTACATATTTAAATAGATGAAATTTCATGCAAAAATTGTTTTCTTCAGAATATGCTACCTTTCTAACATTTTAATAGGCAATTACAAGGCTTATACCTATTGACAACTGTACTAAGCACTTCTACAAACATCAATTACCTCATTAGCGATAATGATTCTGGAAAGGAAGAAGTTAAAACTATGTAAGTAAGCTGCAGGCTTTTCACCAGGTCTCTGACTCTACTAGTCCTCTTACATCAAACCACAGTCACTTCTCTAGTACAAACATATCAATACAAAATAATCGTCCTATTTCATTCATGGTATATACACTAATGGTGAATAAGGTAAAATTTAGAGAGCTCTTCTTAGACAATCATGAGATTGTTTTCTGCTGCAGTAACTTTCTTTATATCTTCATACTGTTTAAAATAGTAAGATGGGGCAATACAATGAGAAACATAATTATCACTAGATGTATACTATGGCATATCTATCACTGTTTTCAAAAGTTCCTTGTACTGAAGGAGGACACTACACAGAACGAGGGTTCGTTTTCTCAGAAGTACAAGAATGACTTCTGAAGTATGGTCTCTGAACTGCCTCTACTTTTCCTCCTTACCTTCAGTGGAAGCGATAAATTAACCTAATGATCAGGGAAGGGAAATCACTATGAAACACCAGAATAGCTACTGTTAGTAGCACGAGTTTTTTTTTTTTTTTTTTTTTTCCCTTGGTGGGAGGGGGACTTTTATAAATTTATTCCAAAGAAACATTTTTTTAAAGTGTACAAAAGTATTTTTACAACTGATGCTGCAGCTTTTACAAACTGAAAAAACTGTAAACAATGTGAAAAGGCCATTGACAGGGCACTGGTTACAGAAACGAGAGTGGAGCCAGGGGCGGACTCTGGCTGAGACACCGGAGGTGATGCGGGCAAGGAGGGACGCACACGCTCCCCGCAGAGCACAGGGGCATGGTGTGCAGTGCAGTCGACCGGGGAGCACACGCGGTCTGCCTGGCCTAAGCCGCAGTCAGGGTCCCGGCTCCTTCAGTCGCAAAAATTGTGAGATTAACTCCTATGGAAAATATTAAAGGCCTCTCCTTGGATGAGGCCATGGTGTGTCCCTACCTGACTGCTGTATACAAATGGATTTGAATTACAAATACTGCTTTCCCCAGCTCTTCCCGAGAGCTTTTCGTTGTGGGAGATCTGCTGCTAGGACCTCGGGGATGGGACCCGTCTGTGAGAGGGACACTGGATGGGGGAGTGAGCTCCTCCGCTCTGAGATGCCACGCGAGAGCTCTGCAGAAAGGACAATCAACTTCTAGAGTGTCTGGTATCTACCAACTGCTGGGAAAAATCCACGGGGAGCATTCCTGCACCTCTAGAGGATGCCAGTTAAACACACCTGTCCTTGAGGACTCTGCTGTGAAGGGAGAACCCAGCTGGGAAAGCTGGAGCCAGTTGAGCTGCTCACGAGACAGGTGGACTGAGGGCTGACGGGCACAGAGGGAGAGGGTCCACGACCCTCAGCCACCTGCCAGATGGCAAGGGGGAAGTTTTAGAGTAAAGCATGTCGCCATCCTCGGAAGCAGTTTCAGATGACTAAGTCATCAAGGTCATTCACGTAATTAATTTGGTCTTTGACCTACACACAAATAATACTGTTTCACAATGTCCTTAAAATATGTATAAAATATACCAAGTGTACAAAGGTGATAAATATCTTAATCAAAGCCAAAGCAGAGGCTTCTTAAAAGAACAGGTTTTTATCAACAGGATAACTTTATCAACAGAGTTTCTAAATTATGTTTTCTTTTCTTTTTTTTTTCTTTTCATTTATTTTTATTAGTTGGAGGCTAATTACTTCACAACATTGCAGTGGGTTTGGTCATACATTGACATGAATCAGCCATGGAGTTACATGTATTCCCCATCCTAAATTATGTTTTCAAAGTAAATGTCTCTTCAACAAAGGAAGATTTTCTATGTTGCCACTATTCCTTTTGCAAATTATTTTATAGAGGATAATATATTTCAAAGTTAATTTTTTTTTTTACTTTACCTTCTTCTTTTCATATGCTGTTTTCCTTGCAGGCCTAAAAAAAAATGATTCTTTTCAGGCTAAAATTTAATAACTCAAAAATATAAACAATACTTAAATGTTTGTTTTTTATATAACATTTTTGCATTCATAAGTAATTTTTATAAAAGGATGAAATAATAAAAGAGTTGTATTAAAGGACAAAGAAAATATATCTATAATAGTAATAAAACATTAAATTCAGATTAATGGAAAAGGAAAAACCTAACATTACTTGCGTTATGTGATAGAAGCAGTTTACCAGGGCTTTTTGCAGTTGTCCTTTTTAATAAGAACTAACTTTTTATGGCAATAAAACCTATCTCTGAAGTATTCCCTAAGTCCTTATAAGAAAGAAACCCATTTTTTATCACCATGATATTAGCTTTTTGAGGGCTTATTATGCAACGGCTCTGCATATTATGCATTTTAATCCTCACGATCATTCTGGGAGAGAGGTAATATATTAGATCCTCTATATAGGAAGAGATGGAGCAAAGAAAGGCTGAGGAACGTGCCCAGGACCACGCAGCAGTTCACCAACAGCCCAGAATTCAAACCCAGGAAATCTGGCCTGAACGCTGCTGTTCCAAAATATGCTGAGATAGTGATATTGAAAAGTCTTTTTAAGTGATATGATACCAAATGAATCTATATTATTATTTCATGTCTAGCTATAGCTACAAATGATAATTCTGAATCTTAAAACATTTCTAAGAAACAAAAAGACTAGATGTAGGCAATATTGGAAATCTACTTTCAATAAAGATTTGTTTTTCGTAAAGAAGTTCATCAATACACATTCATGCAACCATTCTGCTGTTTCTTTATGCATCTGACATACACTTATTGAGCACATAATATGTGTTAATGACACTTGTAGTACAGGAAGCATGGTTTTTGTCATTTAGATCTTTATCATCCAAAGTAATAAACTGTAAAAGATTGCGAATTGTTTCTATTGAAAATAAACAAAATCCTCCCCTTTTCCCTGCAAGCTATAAACAACTATGAAGTTTGATGTTTCAGAGTACCTTACAATATCATAGCTACCCACGATGATACTATCAACTAGAATCAACAAGAAATGACAAAATCCTATTCAGTATAACCTAAGTATTTGTAAATTCATGATTATATAATTTTTTAAAATCTATGTATGATAGAATTAACTTAAGTAATCATCTACATATTCATTGACATAAGAATATTACACTTCAGAGCCAATGAACAAGCCCTTACCAAGTACTACATATGAT
Organism: Hydropotes inermis; assembly: GCA_020226075.1. Taxonomy (NCBI): domain Eukaryota; kingdom Metazoa; phylum Chordata; class Mammalia; order Artiodactyla; family Cervidae; genus Hydropotes; species Hydropotes inermis. The sequence continues at coordinate 272,449 of CM035294.1, forward strand.
CAGAAGTACATATGTACATAATAATCATGTACAATAATAATAATATACAATTAATTTATTGTAATAGTTTAAAGATAATGTCATACAATCAATAAGCTTTCTAATATTGGAAATGCAGATAAGATTAAACTCAATAGACACTTCCTCCGCTGGCTCATTTCCAACAGCATACATATCTACAAGCTCCTCTCTTAACATGAAACAAGAAACTCCTTTCAACTCCATATTTCTCTTTGGTTACCATCCAGGCCTCCATTCCTGGCCCAGGAAATATTCCCTACGGAGCTGTTTACTTGTGTTCACTGCAGTCCAGCTTCCAAGTGGACTATTTACTGAAACGACTTCCAGCCAAAGGCTCGGATCCTCTCCTTCACCTTTCTTCCATGTTCATCCAGTAGAGTTGAGGATTCTCTTCTCTTGGCCTGTATGCTATATTATGCTGCTCTCTTTCCAGAAGAAGTATTCAGAGCTAATATTTTTTCCCCTAGAAATAAAGAATTTGTCTATGTTACCTGCTGTCATCTTGATCCACTTTCCTTAAAATGCTGTCATCGTTCACGTGCAGCAGACCATCAGTCAGTGAATTGGTCTTTTAAAATACTGGTACAATCACACATTCTTCTGGTGTCCATTTGTCATTTTTCTTTTTCTCTATCTCCTTCCTGGGCATGCCAGGATCACTACTTTTAAAAAATCCACAAAAAAGCCAATGTTTTCAATTAATTTGACTAATAAAGAATAAAAAAACAATTCTTGCAAAATTCCAACTCTTACCCATCTTAAATCATTGATTAATTCACAAAACACTTATGAAGTCTTAACCACATGCAAGAAAACAAATTCTTCCTTCAAACACAGATACACAATTATGATACAATATGATATGTAAGAGTTGACATATGAAAGTGATAAATGAAATAAGGAAGGCTTTATGAAATAAGTGAAGAGAGGAGGTCAAAAGGAAGAGAAAAGCAAGAAATCATTCTACTGGGAGATTAGAATGTGAGTACACAGATCAGGCACATGGCATCTGGGATTGTTTCCTAGAAACCTGGAAGGAAAAGTACAAAACACATGAAAGAAAGTAGAGAGATGCATCTGGAAAGACATTGGGAAGAACCTCAAGGGCTACACTGAAAACCTCGAGTCCACTGGCTAAGCACAATGATTCTTAGACATGGGAGTCATGATTAGATTTACACTATATATAATTCTTTGCTTTTAAAAACAGTAATGTTTGATCTAGGAATTTCCCTGGTACTCCAGTGCTTAGGAATCTGCCTGCTCATGCCGGGGGCACAGGTTCAATCCCTGGTCAGGGAAGACAGCACATGCCTCATGCAGAGCAATGAATCCAGTGCTCCACAACCACTGAAGCCAGCACCCTAGAGCCCACGCTCGGCATCAAGAGAAGCCTCCACAGTGAGAAGCCCAAGCACCGCAGCTGCAAAGAACCAGCGCAGCCAAAGAAATTACAAAAAAAAAAAAGAACCTCAAAGAAAAAAGTAACACTTAATTTAGATGATTTTTAAAATGACATGTGGCACATCCACCGTGAAAGAAGAAATCAAATTCAGCGGGGCGGGGGGCAGTTTACTTGTAAACCACCCACATGATGGGGTGACATCAGCATCATGGATGAAAGGCAGGTGCATCATCAGTTCTCCTGCCACCAACAGCAATTTGGCCTCCATCCATGGACATACTCAAAGTGCTAGGAGGAGAAAACTGCCAACCAAGAGGACTCAATCCAGAAAAGCTGTCTTTAAGAAATGAAGGAGAAACAAAAACTTTCCCAGACAAAGCAAACCTGAGGGAGTTCATCACCACTAGTCTTGCCTCATAAGAAATGCTGAAAGAAGTCCTCAAACTGAAATGAAAGGATGTTCATTAGTGACATAAAATAAATTTAATTATACAACACACTGGTTAAGGCAAGTATGCAGTCAAATCCAGAATACTCTAATATGTAACATGGTGGTACGTTAACAAAGTAAGTAGTATTAAGGCTAAAGGATAAGAGTATTCAAAATAACTATACCCCTAGTAAAATATAAAATTCATAAATCACAAATATTAGCTCAAGTTAGAAATCATTTTACCAGAAAATAACAAATGGCCTACTGTTAAATATTGATATAGGCTTACCCATCAGAACCTTTATTCTCCATAGCAGGAAACTCCTGCTTGTTATTTCCTCCACTCTTTCTCTGCTGAATCAATCGACTCTCATCAGCAGCATCGCATACATGGTCTGATACTTCCACTTCACTACTTTTGTGCTTCTTTTCTTCTTCAACCTTTAATGAAAGTTTGACACTAAGGACAACTGCTATTACTTAATTCTAAAGACTCTGTTTTCAATTTATTATTTGACTCAGCATTTGCCCAGATTTTAACTGATGAAAATATTTTTGTGCTTACATTAATTTTATCACAAGTCACTGAAAGTTTTGTAAAATGTGCTTCTTTCTCTTTGAGGGAAAGAAACAAAATTCCCAAAATGTCAAGAAAGGATTTCTTAATAAGATACAATTATTCACATCCAGTCTTCCCCATCTGACTGGCAGAGACAGAGAAATAAAAACACATCACATATGTCCTCTTCAGTCTTTACTGCCTGGATTTTCCCTTGAACAGTCAGATGTAGAGGATGTGAAACCTTAGTGCCTCAGAAATAGAAAAGAAGCTTTCTTCTTTCTGCACTAAAGCTATTCTTTCCCCAATGCCTTTTCCAATTCTGTTTTCATTTGGATCCAGGAGATAGCAAAAAACCTGATGGTGTTCACTGAAATATATGACCCAAAGTTTACCAAAACACAAGGAGCAGAATGAAACCGAGGAGGTGTTAGTTAGTGTGGAATTCTGGAATATAAGGAATGCTTCCCAATTCCACATTCAATAACCATCCAATGTTATAGTGAGAGTGTATAGAAATAACTATCTATCTTTGCCCCACTATTTACCAATAACAGCTTTAAAATCAAAAAGGTTAAATGAGTTGTTCAGAGCCTCTAAAGTGGCATTCCCTAACATTTTATGGCACCAAAAGAGATGATACAATTCTGTCATCTTGAATCTGATAAAATTACCAAATGAATTCCTCAAATGAATCACGTAAGTTAAAAGCATGACTTTGGCAAAGTAATTTAATTCATTAATTGGGGGTAGGGTTCATTCTCCTTTTTCTTTAAAGGAGAATAGCTACATTTTTCTCTTTTTTTGTCTTACACAGAAGAGCAAGCACGTTTAAAAACCTACTACTGAAGAAAGAAAAATCTCACAGCATCTCAAATCTCAGTTTTTCCTTTGGAGATAAACACTTGATTTTTTTCTCTTTTTTTTTTTTTTTTTTGCTGAGAGTTTATACTATCTATGGGCTTCCCTGGTGGCTCAGATGTTAAAGAATCTGCTTTCAATGCAGGAGACCTGGCTTCAGTCCCTGGGTTGGGAAGATCCCGTGGAGAAGGTAACGGCTATCCACTCCAATGATATTCTGGCCTGGAGAAATCCGTGGACAGTGCAGCCTGGCCAGCTACAGTCCATGGGGTCACAAAGAGTCAGACAGGACTGACCAACTCTCACACACGCACATACTACCTATGTGACAAAACCACACATGTCAAGACTTACTACATTTTAGTAAACAACATAGTGAAGCAGTCTCTCTCAAAAGAAACATCTGAGAGTGGTGATTAAAGCATAGGTGGGAGTGCCTGTATTTGTTATTAAAAACATCCTGAGGTGGCCATGTTGGAACTCTAAGTGCCCAGGGACTGGGGAAAGCAGAGAAGATCACACATATTCAATCACAATGAAGAGATTAGAGGGAACACATGTTCATGTCCACTCTCTCAGTTTCTGCTTTCTTCCCATTCTGTGGAAATAAAACTTGTATTTAATCCAACAGAGTGAAAAAAAACAACTGCAAAACCTTAGTTGATTATACTCCTTAAACACTTTCCCTGGTGCTTATTCTGGCTCAGAAGGTCACATGGTATGGAGCTAAATGAGTTTCCCAGTCCATATGAAAGACTGACAGAGACAGCATTAGATTGATTGAAGGACAAAAGCTATGAAAAGAGTTTCCTGAATTCCTATTATTTGGATGGCAGAAATCATCTATTTCTACACAATTACCTATTTAGATGACCCCACTTATTTCATAAGTAGAAAATCAAAATGGACCAGATCATCCAGAAAGGGAAAAACCAAAGCAAGAGCAAATGAACCTCTACCTCTTTTGGAAGCTGAATTTTCTCTTTTTCCAAAGCTAGCAACACTACTTATAACATGTCTATTTCATTCTTTAACCTCTGCATATCCTTCTGTCATTCTTCACTTAGATACACTTTGGATGCTCTGTGACTATTTGGTGGAGAAGAATTCCCATTTTCAAATTCGTGTTCCACACTTTCATCGTCACTAGCACTTCAATTACCTGCATGCAGTAGCTTCTGCAACCAGTCCTGTATTGGTTTGCTTTTCTTATCAGTATTTTTCATGACAGCAAGAGTACCGTGACTTTGTATTTGAATTGTGTTTCATCTTACCAGAGCAGACAAGCCACAGACTAGACTGACGTGTCTGTCCAATGTCTAATTTCCGATTCATGGGATTTTGCCTCATATTGTCTGAGATTTGCATATCAAACTCTTGGTCATCTTTCACTTCAAATGTAACTACCTGGTCCCCTACTTTTTTATTTTCTGCATCATTATAAAAACTCTCCTCATTTTTGATAAACACATGTTCAATATCTAGTTTATCACTTTCAAGGTCTATTTTATTTTCACTGAAACAAAGCTTGGAAGATGACTGACAAGTGTATCCTGTGGACCCATAGTTCATGCGACAAAAAACCATTTTTGAGCCTGGATTCTTTTTGGTCAGGACATACTTGGAATACTAGAGAGACAGATACTCCAAATGCATCTTTCTCCCCACAATCAGGTATATTATTTATCATGTTAGGAGGTATTTCCTTTCTGTTTGCTCCTTCTTTAAGGTGATCATATAGTGGCTCCTCCTTAGGACAGATGATAATTTTGTATTTCTCACAAATTTCACCTAACTTCTGTTTTAAGTCATTTGTGATGGTTTTAACTTCTCTTTCTCTTCTAATTTGCCTTGTTTGATCCACATTTTCTCATACTTCTCCACACAAGGAGGCCTTGAACATACAGATCTGTCCTGTCTACATTCCTTATTCATTTCTGGTTCTTGAGGCAATTTTTGGAGCTGCAAAAGTGGAAGATTAATTGGGTTGATTTGATTTTCAGGAGTCTTTTCTGTCAGGGTACATGTGTGCAAAATAATATAATCCTTAACTAATCCAGTATGGATAAATAAAAATCAGAAAATCATTAAAATTTCACTGTTAAACTTCTTAATTTATATGTAACTACTCACAAATCACCAGATCACAACTAAGAAGTGAAAAATAACTTGCCTTACCAGAAAATAGGAGAAAAACGTTAACTCACAAACCAAATTTTGTCACTACTTGACTGAATTAAACAATTCATACATGTTAAATCTACCAAAAATGAATTAGATGGTTTTTAATGTTATAAATGCTTCTACCCTGAAAAATAGTTCACCTCACGATACCATATGTGGAGAGTCCCTACAGCATGTCTGTTAAGGTTTTTGGTTTTCTTTTTTAAGGACTAATATCTGGAGAACAGACAAACTTTATATGACCAGGAGCCAAAGTCAATTAACACTAATCAGAAAGAGGAACCAATTCCTAAATTTTCATGTAAATTATATATTATGATAGTGCTATACATCAATACATATTGCCTCCTTACATTCAGTTATGTGTGTGCTAAGTCGTGTCTGACTCATTGCGACCCCAAGGACTGTAGTCCACCAGGCTCCTCTGTCCATGGGGATTCTCCAAGCAAGAAGACTTCAGTGGGTTGCCACACCCTTCTCAACCAATGCCTTCCCAACCCAGGGATCGAACCCAGGTCTCCCACATTGTAGGTGGATTCTTTACTGTCTGAGCCACCAGGGAAGCCCGACAATACTGGAGTGCGTACCCTATCCCTTCTCCAGGGAAATTTCTCGATCCAGGAATTGAAACGGGGTCTCCTGCACTGCAGGCAGATTCTTTACCAGATGAGCTACCCAGGAAGCCCCAACATTCAGTTATATTATGTTCTAATATCCGCCAAAGAAAGTGGATAAAGCATTTTTAGTAATATCTACTGATTTCCCACCCTGAAATGAAATGTTAGAACGTTATTATTTGTACCCTAAAAACAAAGGTCCAATCTAGAAGTTTCGATTCTCTTAATAGGCAACTGGGTTGATTCTATGACCCCACTCTCTCCCTGAATGTTCATCCCTAAGTCAATTATGCCGAGATCACAGGCAGAATGAATCTTTCATCTTGACGTCAGTCAGTGGCGATTTCAATGGAAAACCTTGAGCCACTGGGAATGATTTCTCTTTACATGTATCTAGGTCAGGGGCCGTCATATTGTTCATAATTTCAACTGCTTAATCTTACGATTCAGTCTCTGATATCACCTTCTTAATCATGTAATGAAGTTATAAAAATGGAAAAAGTAAACAAGTCAGGAAATTCTTTTCCCTCAATTCCAAAGACGAGCTATACATTATAATAGATTCTAACAGTATTTTAAGTTGTATAATTAAATTGCTATAAAAACTATTAAATTATTAAACTATTAAATTAAATTATTATATTAAATAATATAAAATTACTAAATTAAAAGAATTAAAATTATTAAATTATTATTTATCATTTCTAAAAGGGTAATTTTGAAAGGTGATTTTATTTGTTATGGACTCTGTTACACACTGTATTGTGCTGGTAAAGCATAGAAAATGGTATTAAACCAGAAATTTAAATTTATAGTTTTCCTTACCTGTGAATGGTTATTTTCATTTCCATGAAGTTTTTCTTGTTCTTCCATGTCTACTTCTGCTGACAAATCTGCATGTTTAGTTAAAATTACTTAGGATATTTAGACAAAAAACATAATGTTTATTTAAAACACAGATTCAAAACACTGTACCAAATGACAGCTTAAGTTGAAATTTATCTTCAGATGAATATTTACTTGTTTAAGAAATACTTCCAATGATCAAAAACTTCAACAAACCATTTGGGAAACAGCAGATGTCACCAGGATACAGGCACACAAACACCTCAAAGATTCATTCATGAATTCACCCAAGCATCAGTGAAAAAAACAATCAGAAACCAAACAGAATTTCAAAGTACAGGGCAGACATATAAAGTCGTAGTATATTCTCTTCTCTACCTCATCACAGTACCTTTTAACAACATGCCAAGCTTCAACTACATTATTATTCTTAGTTTACAAATTCCTCTTACTTTTTATGCTTTTATCAATTCCTTCATCTGAAATGCTTCCCTGGGTTCTTCTGACAATTTGCTTTTCATCTTTTAAGACTCAACCTGCTTTGTGAAGTTGACCTTGATTACAGCTTTCTTTCCCCAGATAAATAGGTCTCTCTTTCCTTATAGCTACCTTAGTACTTTATAGATTTTTCTAGTGTATCTTTATAGACTTCTCCAGTGATAGATATACATTTAAACTGTGAATTATTTCTTCACATGTCTATCCTCTTGGCTTCTAGCCTGCAGAGACAAGCTGTTAAAAATCACCTTAGTATAAATAGTCTTTTTTTTTCAATAATTACTTGTTTACCTAGGTCTCACAAAGAGTCCCAGAGTTCTAAATATAATCCTGCTATCCACTCTCAGATGTATGCTAAATACCAGCCTAAACAAACTTGCTTCCTCCAAACTGTCTTTGTTATTTATTATACTCCTTTGGTCAGAGGGAGAATGCAGACACCTTGCCAAGAGGCACTGTTTGGCTGTAGGTTGCATAAAAGGAGTCAGTACAGGCAGGTTTTGCCACAGAATCGAATCCGGATCCGTCAGAATGATGGCGAGGCTGTGCCCAGGTGGCGCACGGCTGAGTGCCCTGGGCTTCTGCATTACCTTGTTTGCTTTCTCTGTTTTCTGGCAGCGGAGACTGGCCCGGGTGATGGGGCATGGAATTCCCTACCAGAAACATCGCTGCATTTTTCATCTTTTCTTTATCTGTTGCGGGCTTCTGTCCGAGTTCTGTGGGTGCTGACTGACTTTTGGTCACCAGTTGGGACACCAACGGACGCCGATCATCAACTTTCAAATGCCCGGCTCTTTGACAAGTCTCACTATTGAGGCTCAAACTAGTCGAATCCCAGTCTGAAAAATGTGAAAACAAAGTCTCCATTTATCAGGATCTGAATAAGAACACAACCCTGACTACCTTGTACAAAGTCTTTCTTCAGAGAATCAGTTCCACATCCTCCTTTCCCTCAAACTGACTACCCTTCAGAGGTGACTCTATCTTAAATGTCACTGTCATTCATGAAGAGATGGTAACTAGCATGTCTCATTTCTTCTACTTTTCAATTTTCTAGTATTACTTTGATTCACTCAATCTTTATTACATACTCTGTGTTTCATAAGAACTTTATTATTATTTTCCTTCAACATACAAATATTTTAGTAATAAAATTTATCTCTAATTTATTTTACATTTAATTTTGCATGATGATATTGTGTGTTCTAGAGACCACGGTTTTAAAAACACTTTTAATGAATGGTACTACTTTAATTAATGGTAGAAACCTAGACAACATATTAAAAAGCAAAGACATCACTTTGCTGACAAAGGTCTGTACAGTCAAAGGTCTGGTTTTTTCAGTAGTCACGTGTGAGAGTTGGACCATAAAGAAGACTGAGTGCCAAAGAATTGATGCTTTCAAATTGTGGTGCTGGAGAGACTCTTTAGAGAACCCTGGACAGCAAAGAGATCAAACCAGTCAATCCTAAGGGAGATCAATCCTGAATATTCACTGGAAGGACTGATGCTGAAGCTGAAGCTTCAATACTTTGCGCACCTGATGCAAACAGCTGGCTCACTAGAAAAGCACCTGATCCTGGGAAAGACTGAGGGCAGGATGAGAAGAGAAGGGCAAGAAGAGAAGGGGGAGGCAGAGGATGAGATGGTTGGACAGCATCACTGATTCAATGGACATGAACTTGGGCGAACTCTGGGAGATGGTGAGGAACAGAGAAGCTTGGCTGCAGTCCATGGGTCACAAGGAGTCGGGCACGACTTAGGGACTGAACACCACCACCATCAACAGCTAATTTAATTTCAAAGAGACGGTCTTTCCTCAATGTACATATATCTTCAGAACTCATTTTTAAAGCCTTGGAGAGACATCATACCCTAGAGAAGGAAATGGCAACCCACTCCAGTATGCTTGCCTCTTGCCTGGAAAATCTCTTGGACAGAGGATCCTGGTGGGCTACAGTCCACCAGGTCGCAGTGGTTGAACACGACTTAGCAACTAAACAAAAACATCATAAACTTATATAAGAAATGATAGCCTTGTGTGTGACTAATTGTTTCCATGTGAAAATAGGTAAGTCTAGGACCACACTGGATCCAAAGAGCACAGAGGGCCATGAGACAGGAATGAATACACCTCAAAAACCTAAAACTGTTAGATCTGAATTTGTTAAGAGAAGTCAAACAAACAAGTAAGAAATGTAAAAGTGAAACTTAAAACCCTGTGTCATCACAAGGGCCCCTTTATCATTTTATATCCAGCCACTTCAATGGTTTAAACCAGTGGTTCTCAAGTGTCCCCTCAGAATCGCTGAAGTCCAGAGACCCAACGGGTCAGGGGGTCCAAGAGGTCAGAACTCTTTTCACAACAACACTAAACGTTACCTCCATTCTCATGCTGTTCTGCGGGCAGAGTGGCATTCTTCAGAGACACGATATGTGATATCATAACACTAAGGACTAATGGAATTAGCAACTATGATGGTGTGTGCTTGTATTCTGTTTTTCTGGTTTATTTTCCAATACAGTGAACAACAATAAACAAAGTTCCTTGGAATTCTCAATAATTTTTAGAAGAATAAAAGGATCCTAAAGCCAAAAACTTTCAGAATCACTGTTTTGAAAGATTATGTCTATCAAATCTAAGGTATGATTACTTCTCCTACTTCTAATAATCAAAGACAACACAAACACACACACACACACACAGTCTGCTAATCAAAACATCTCATTGGCCTACATTCATCTGTGTAAGAACACTAAAATGAAATAATTATAAGCTGAAATACAACTGACATATTAGCAAGCCAAGCTTTACTCTAGGGAAAGGTCAGAGTTCAAATAAGCATTTTTGGACACTGGAAAAATCTTAGGGTCTAATAATTAACCTCTGAGAATTCCTGAGAGTATAGAGATTCCAAACTGATAATTTAATGCATAACAAAACATATACAGAAACATCATGAGTTCAAGCTTACATTTTAAACATTTCTTGTTCATATACTTGTGAATATCTTTTCTTTTAAAACATGGATCCCAACAATAACATTTGCCTTATGTATGTCCAATTCTTCAATTAAATTTGCAAAAAGAAGTTAGGAGTACAAAGAGCTAGCATTTCAAATATTTCAGCATCCCTCTTTCCTGAAGGGACTTCGGTAAAGCATCAGCTTGCAATGCAGGAGCCAGAGTTAAGTGTGTATTGCAAAATTTACCTGAATTAGATGTTTGTGCATCCTTCATTCTGACTGCTTTATTAGGAACAGAATCTTTCACTCCAACGGCCTGCTGAATGGGTTTGGAAACAAGTTGATTAATAAACAATGTACCTATGATACAATCCACAGTTCATAATTCAAGATAAAAGCATAAACATTTTTACCTTCACATTAGGATATTTCTCAGGAGACTCTAAAAGGCAAGAGGGACATAGAGTTAATTACATGTAAATATGAAAGCCAGCTGTACATTCATGCAGACTTAGTACCGAGCAGAATCCTCATGCTCTGCCTTGGCACTGAATACATTCAGTTTTAGCGTCTTGTTTTTAGGGGGATCTTAGGATACTGGTAAGACAGACATATGAATCCACTAAAGATAGTGAAGAAAAAAAAAGGAATACAGGTTCACCAAAATGTGCAGTTAAGATTTCAAAAGTAACACTACGTTTTCAATGGCTTTATAAAACATTAACGTGCACAAAGACCAATGTGAACACGCTGACTGATGAGGAGAAAATGGATCTTAATCAGAGGAGGAAGTCATGAACCCAAGAAGATAAACGTGAAAGCTGATGGTAAAATGCAACAGCCTATCTTGAATGCAACATGGAAGTTATCATTTACACCATTATATGATAAGTATTTATCATGTTCTTCAATCTGTCCATTCATTTAAGAAGTGCACAGTTGGGATGACAGTTCACCAGAATATATAATTCATTTCTCATCAAAGACAGGATAATGGACTGATTAGCCTGGATATACACTTGTGGAAAAATGGCTCATAAAAATATTCGTGTTTTTTTCCATATCCACGTGGGCTACTGGAATGCCTATATGTCTTGGCTCTTCTAGTTTAGCCATCTTAAAGTTTCTCGATTCACTCATGCAAGAAAGTATACAAGACACATCTAGGAAATAATGTATAATCAATTCTCAGTATTGAAATACAATTATCAAAAAGGAAATAATACATTGAATTGCCACAGAATTATTAGAAATTAAAAATCTTGCATGTTTCAAAATCAGTATAGTATTTATTAAAAGTATTTCTAGCATTTAGGGAATGAACCCTATTAATCAGTTTGGCTTCAAAATTTAATTTAGTTTGGTACATCATGGTAATGCTTCAAAGGATTTCTATGAAACAACTTTCAAAAAATTAGCTATCTTTTTAAAAAAAGAAGTCAATGCCTCCTTTTTCAAATTAATCTAATTTGAATAACAAATACCAGTACAACATATATCTTTGCTGCCTAAGAGTTACTCGGAGGGGCTTCGGATTCCCCCCACTTCTAGCAACCCCTCCCACCTCCAGGATTCTCTGGAGCAATAATGATCTTATCTCTTTTCAGGGTAAATACACTGAAGTCACCTAGAAGGAGCTCTCTCAAGTGTCCTCATCAACTCCAAACTCACCTCCCTAAGGCCTTGCTTACCTCCCTTTGTCCTTTCACTAGACTCTCTCCTCTCTAAATGGTAATCTCTGGATCTGTGGACTTAAATCTTCCGCCTTGACATCCTTTCTATGGATCATCCCTACCATGTCTTTCTCCTTCTTTGCTTAGCAATGGTATCTTACACCTATAACTGCTACTTCAACTCTTTGCTTCCCTCTGGCTATAAACATGCTCAGAAGGAAGCACAAAATAACGCTTTTCCTTGATCCTGTGTCCTGCACTATCCAGTGCTCTTCTTCCAGATTTCTCGAAAGGCAAGGCTACACCCTTGCTACTTGGAGAGCTTGTTAGAAACACAGAATCTCAGATCTCCTGCTCAGCATGTGCACTTCACACATGGTCCCCAAGTGACTAATTAAAACTTGAGAAACTCTGGTCTACACGGAGTCTGCTTCTACATGACTTCAACTTAATTCATGCTCCTGAAATCTCAGCCTCTGTTTCCTCATGCCAACACGCCCCCCGAAACTGAAATGGCATTAGAAGCTGGAAACCTTCCAGTGGACTCTCTATGAGGCTGTGGGTTCCTTGGTCTCCCCATCACGCCCCCTGCTCTCTCCTTCTTTCCAGCTCTCTTGTTTTGTCCCATGTGATACCATCCTGGACAGCAGCAACATTTCATATGACATCAATTTGCACACATTTACAGCTGAGCTCCTATGCCCGCCCTCCACAGAAGACAAAACACAGCTCTGCATGCCTGGAGACGTCAGTTCTGAATGTCTTCCTAATAACGAGTACAACGGGAAGAGGGGGGAGAACTTTGCAGTTCTTCCCTGACAAGGTTTGGTGCCGGACGCTCACTTCAAACCCATCGTCCATGTCAAATACTCTCCCTTTATCTGAGGACCTTCATTACTTATTCCACCTTCCCCCACAGACCTGTTCTTCCTTTTGCTCATTTCCTCCCGGTACCCTCTGCCTCTCTCATCTTTCATTCCCTCTTGCCTCTTATTTCTTGACCTTCCTTAGGGCGTAGAGTTATCTTGAAATAGAACTAATAATTTCCTTTTGGTCATGTGTCACATGGGATCTTAGTTCCCTGACCAGGGATTGAAACTGCACCGGCTGAATTGGAGAGTCTTAACCGGACAAAGTCTTAAACACTGGACCGTGAAGTAAGTCTAAGAACTAATAATTTAGTTTCTTAAACTGGATTCTCAATGTAATCTGTGGTAGACACCTGATAAGATGCACGATTGCCCTCCTTTTCTCATCTTTTTTCTCACTACCCATCTGACAGGTGATTTTCTTTGCCTATTAGAGTATATCAGCATTCCCGTTTTCAATCAACATTTTTCTGTCAAATGATTTTCCTGTAAAATACAGTTCTTACCTTCTATTTGTCCATTTAATGTCTTTTTTCCTCTTTGACCAGCAGTTCCAGGTAAATGACCCACATACTTCTGTGGAAGGCTCTCAGAGACACTCTGCTAGAATGAATGATAACAATGGGTTGCATGAAGAGTTCCTAATCCCTTTTGAAGAAAGTACCCTACTTTTAACCCGGTTAAGACAGATTTTGCCAAGATCCCACAGTTGCTATATGACAGAACCAGGATGCTGAATTCAAACTTCTGCATCACCAAGCAGTGGCTGCCGCATCTAAGAGATCAGCCCCTTCTTATCTCCTTCCGTAGCTGCCACCTTCAAACAGGGCAGCGTTACTTTATGTTACTTCAAGTACGGCTGCCATAGAGATACTCTGCACGTGCTACATAAGCTATCCAAAATGCTTTGCACTTAACATGAAATAAGTATTACTGACCTTTACTATAGAAATGTGTTGTTGCTTTGCCACAGTACTCATTACCAATCTCTGAAGCACCCTGGTGCCAGGGGATGAATCCCTTGACCAGTCAAAGAATAATGATACAAAGAAATGAAAACAACAGAATTTAACACACTCATTTGCATTTCTTTCACTTTAGATTGACTTTCATATTAGAACAAAGGAAAAAAGAAAATGGGGTGAGGTATAATATTCACTTTTGATAAATACAGTCTCCTTGGTGTATGTATTTGCATTTGCTGTGTCTGCATATATGCACGTCTCTGTTGATATAACAATTAGAATATTGGTGACAGATTTTCTTTAAGTATATATTGGCATATGATTTACACAGAATTGTTTACACATATTGCTCTTTATAGTGTGGTATCTAAATTATTTTGTAAATAAAATTTAAAAAAAGACTAAAATGTATACATATACTTCCTCAATCATGAAGAATAAAGGCTTTCCTGTGAATCTAAATTAAAAGAAAATAATTAAACAACTGTTTTATAGATACTAGAGACAGATTCTTCCAGTTCTGAGAAGAAAATATTTTTTGACCATTAAATTTATAAATCTCTCATTTTTTTAATGGTAAGTTTTTCTCCTATATTCTTAAATCTGGAAGCTCAAGAACATACCTGGAATGAGCAGGTCTTTCTCTCCTTGCTACTGATACCTTTAAAAATAAACAGCTAACCTTTTATTTTTCCTGATAGCATTTGGGACTTACATCTATGAAGTTTCCATCCCCTGGCTCAATGTTTGCTAACATTTGGTTAATTATATTTTCTGCTCTGCATTTCCCCCTGTGAAAACAGTGAAAAAAAAATTTGCAAAATTTGAGCTTTATTTCTTCACTATTGTCAACATATTGATCTGACAGGAAGAAATATACAGATTATATTTATTTTAAGCTGCACAGTTACACTGTGAATCTTACACTTTGACTAGTTACTTAGTCAAAGCAGAGATCCAGTAAATTAAAAGATTTCCCCACTTAGTAATTTCCATCTTCCTATCATTCATTTTGTTTGTACCTTTTTGAAATATTCACATTTCCCATGTCATTTAGGAATATTTCCAGTAATAAAAGGATATGAAAAAATGTCAAAACAGTGCATGAAAGGCCAACAGATTTTTAAAAATCAGTACCTAAAGTCAATTATTTTTGATTAATGCAAAGATTTGATTCAGTTTGTGGGGATACTTGGATTCCACTAACAACTATTAGAAATGAAAAGTGGGGGAAATGCATTTATTTTATACCTGCACTATATCTTTTTAGAACAATGATTGACTCAGGTGGTAAAGACTTATTATGACTCATAATTTTCTCTCTTTTTAAAGAGGCAAAAACAAGATATGTGTATTATAGAGAATCCATGATGCATTTTAGTCCCATTAGGCTCCAAAATCACTGCAGATGGTGACTACAGCCATGAAATTAAAAGATACTTGCTCCTTGGAAGAAAAGGTATGACTAACCTGGACAGTATATTAAAAAGCAGAGACATTACTTTGCCAACAAAGTTCCATCTATTCAAGGCTATGGTTTTTCCAGTAGTCATGTATGGATGTGAGAATTGGACTACAAAGAAAGCTGAGCACCAAAGAATTGGTGCTTTTGAATTGTGGTATTGGAGAAGACTCTTGAGAGTCCTTTGGACTACAAGGGGATCCAACCAGTCCATCCTAAAGGAAATCAGTCCTGAATATTCATTGGAAGGACTGATGCTGAAACTGGAACCAGTATTTTGGCCACCTGATGCGAAGAATTCACTCATTGGAAAAGACTCTGATGATGGGAAAGACTGAAGACGGGAAGAGAAAGGGATGACAGAGGATGAGATGGTTGGATGGCATCACTGACTCTATGGACTTGAGTTTGAGCAAGCTCCGGGAGTTGGTGATGGACACGGAGACCTGGCGTGGTGCAATCCGTGGGGTAGCAAAGAGTCAGACATGACTAAGCGACTGAATTTAAGCCCCCTTAACAATCATTTGATTAACTCTGTAGCTAATGAGTGGTGTCACCATAGCAGTTCGGACACATCATTCAAGTAGTTAACTGCTAGCTTGTGGAAACGCTGAAGAGGGTGGATTCTTTGCCCAGTCAGCTCGGTGGGTAATATCCACCCTCAGTTGAGGAGATGCAGAGAGACACGGGTTCAATTCCTGGGTCGGGAAGATGTCCTGGGGAAAGAAATGCCAACTCACTCCAGTATTCTTACCTGAGAAATCACATGAACAGGGAAACCTGGTGGGCTACAGTCCACAGGGTCATAAAAGAGTTGAACACAATTTAGGGACTAACCAACAACAGCAAATCTCACATAGTTTTCATTTTTCTATTGTGTTGGGAAAATTTAAGATATATTTTCTGAGCAAATTTCAAATGCACAACACAGCACTGTCAATTATAGTCATCACATTGTGCCTTAAATCCCCAGAAACTATTCATGTTATAACAGAAAATCTGGACCATTTGAGTAACATCAATATCCCCTTCCCCCAACTCCTCTAGACCAAGGAGGGTTCTTTGAGTTCTACTCAGGTTCTTTGAATTCAGCTTTTTTAGATTCCATATAAAGGAGATTATACAGCATTTGTCTTTACTTTGTCCGACTTATTTCACTTAACATAATTCAAGATTAATCCATGTTTTCAAAATTGTGATTCCATAAGGGAGCAAAATTTGCCGCCCCAAAATATGGCTTTTTGGTATGGCAATTATATTGAGCTGAGTAATTTTCATTGTGCCAAATACTTCTATTTTAATAACTTTACATATATTTTCTTATTAAGCCCTACAAGAATCCTATGACATTATGGGTATCCCCATTTTATGGTTATTCATTCATTCATTCCATGCATATTTCTTGAATGCTGACTTATTATATACAAGAGATCATTCTAGGTAACACCTAGGTGAAAAAGAGAGCAGTGTGGAGGCCATGATAGGGGTCTACATGGTTTGATTGGAGGTCAGCAGGGAAGGAGCTGGTACTGGCTGCAGGGAAAGGGAGCCAGGTAGGGGTGGGGTCAGAAAGGCAGTGGGCAGCAGTTCCTGTGGGTAGATGCAAATGACACAGAAAGGTTTTTTCTTTTTATCTTGCCCTTAGCTGTCTAAAATAATTTAGATAGATCTCATGTTTCAAAGAAGGAACTACTACCATAGGTGGGGACTGCAGGATAGTATGAACTAGGTCTCCTAGACAAGGAGGAAAATAAAAAGTTCTGTTAAAATTTCTTTCTATGACTCATTGTTTCTGTGCATCCCAGGAAACATTTGTCTACCAAACATTTGCTCTTTTCACCTCCTGGTGAATGGCCTTCCATTCCTTTTCATTTTCAGGCTCCTACCACTTTCTCCTTTGTCAGAGTTATATATGGTTAAAATGTAAAGATAAAATGAGATTGTGTATACCTCCTTTTACTTGTCTTTGAAATCTCTCATGTTATATGGATTCCACCTATGTATGTAATTAAACATTTTTTTCCTCTTGTTAATCTCTTTCATATAAATTTAGTTATTAGATCTGCCAACATGTACCAGGAGGGCAGAATTAATTTTTTCCTTCCTTAAAATTCTTTACTTCTAAAAAGTCATGGAATTGTCCACCTTAAGACCTCTATAATTGTCAGGCCTCTGCCTGCTTTCTTCTCCTGTCACAACATGCATCATTTCTATTTTACACTCTAATCTCCATTTGATGAAGCCTTTATAAAAAAACTAGATTTAGGATTTTCTTTATATCTATTGCCTGTTGTTTTTACTTAATGATGATATTGAGGTTGGTATGAATTATTTGCTATGTATATAATTAATCTTAATTATTCAAACAGATAATAAGATTTATTAGTATAGAAACTATTCAAAGTGCTACGGAACACAAAACACTTAAATGCTCAGACTTCATTTAGTAAATACATAATGCACTAAAAGAACAGTGAATTGATATTTGAATGAAAGAATGGACAAAAATTTAGCAAAACTAGAAAGGTTGAAAATCTTTCTAAATAGAGGGGATATTATTTATAAATTTTAGACACATAATGAAGTATGTAACATTTCTCAAAATTGAGCTTTAGAATGGATACTTATTTTATCAATTAAATTACTGGAGACATCTTTGTTTCTCTTGTAACATTCAAAATAATTTTACAGTAAATAATTTGTTTATGCTATAAATAATATGCATGGGTGCACATATGCCAAATACAAATATTTAAAACCTTCTTTTATATTTTAGCTTTTCTAGGGCATCTTTCACATCCTTGTTCTGTAGGCTATAGATCAGAGGGTTTAACATGGGAATCACAAAGGTGTAAAACAATGAGGTAGTTTTGTCTTGATCTAGAGTGTAGGAAGAACTAGGTCTGAAAGATATGAAGAGTACAGTTCCCTGGAAAATTGCCACAGCAGTTAGATGGGAGGTGCAGGTAGAGAAAGCTTTGAACCTCCCTTCTGTAGAGTGGATCTTCAAGACTGCTAGAATTATATAGCAATAAGAAACAAGGACTCCTGAAATGGAGCTTAGTTCAATAAAGCCAAAAACAGTGAAGAATGTCAACTCATTGACCCATGTATCAGAGCAGGAGAGAAAGTAAAGTGAGGGTAAGTCACAGAAGAAAAGGTTAATCTCATTTGACTCACAAAAGCATAAGCAGAATGCTAAGGTCATGTGTATTAGAGCATCTGTCATCCCCATGATGTAAACCCCAGCCATGAGCAGGGAGCACACCCCGCTGGACATGCTGACTGCGTAGAGCAAGGGGCTGCTGATGGCCTTGTACCGGTCATCGGCCATCACTGCCAGCAGGAGACACTCAGAATCGGCAAAGATACAGAAGACCAAGAATTGCAGAGCACAGCCATAGAAGGGGATTGATTTGTTTTTGGCTAAAAGGTCTATCAACATCTTGGGACCAATTGCTGTTGAATAGCAGAGGTCACAGAAAGAGAAATGAGGAAAAAGTACATGAGTGTGTGCAGCCTGGGGATCCAACCTAATTGAAATAATCATTCCAAGATTTGCCAGAAAGTTAATGAGATAAACAAGAAAAAAACAGGATAAATAGGATTACTTTAATCCCAGGGTCATCAGTAATTCCAGAAAGTATGAATTCAGTTAAGGATGAGCAATTTCTTTTTTCCATTCTTCTATGCTGTTCTCTAAATTCTTGAGGAAATTATCAAGAAAATGACATAGACATGTGTACCATTTCTGGACGTTTACAGTATATTTGTAAGGAAGAACACAATTTATTTCTGCAATTTTCATTTTGTACTCAGAAAATGACTTGATCAATAGTCACTCTTTAAAGAGGCATTGCTATCTACCTGATAACAATATAAATATGTGAGATAGGTACTTGAGGAATTTGTTCTAAATCTACATGTTGTTCCCAAGGTATGTTACAATCTACAAACTAATTACTCTGAGCATAACCTTTCTTGTTTCAAGAAGAATATTTGGATGCATTAATGTCTCATTATATCATCAAAACAATGTGAAAAAAACAACAATGTTAGAAACACCAGGCTATAAGAGAGACTAGTATTTTCTATGCTTGAAAAATCTTCATGCATACAAAAGTGTTTACAATTTTTATGTCACTTAAAGAACAATTTAGAATATTTACGTATTAGTATTAGAATAAATTATTACAACATACACTAATAACAATGAAGATGTTATTGGTACTAGTCTCTAATATCTAGTGAGACATGTGATAATTAATATCACCTTTTCTCTTGAGATTTATTACTGCTTTACCACACGACTCATTACCTGTTTTTTGAGTGTCTGGTGCCAAAGATGGAATTTCTAAAACAGTCAAAGCAAAGAGCTAAAAGGAAATGTAAACAGCATAATTTAAAACATATTGCTGTATCTCTTTGGATTTTGAATGGATTTTATAGCATCCAAGTGGAAACAGGTTTAGTGACAATAAATGCTTCTGAGATACATTGGTTTCTCTGTCTAGTGTGTGTATGTGTGTCATGTTAGAATGTCTATTACAAGTCTCTAATTTGCATAAGATGGAGAAGGCAATGGCACCCCACTCCAGTCCTCTTGCCTGGAAAATCCCATGGATGGAAGAGCCTGGTAGGCTGCAGTCCATCGAGTCACTACGAGTAGGACACGAATGAGCGACTTCACTTTCACTTTTCACTTTCACGCATTGGAGAAGGAAATGGCAACCCACTCCAGTGTTCTTGCCTGGAGAATCCCAGGGACGGGGGAACCTGATGGGCTGCCGTCTATGAGGTCGCACAGGGTTGGACACGACTGAAGTGACTTAGCAGCAGCAATGTGCATTAGAATAGAATATAGGTGAGGAGCTTTTCTTTAGACCTTATGACACAGGATTCACATGAACGTGAATTTACACATTTTAATTTTTAAAGTGCTACCTACATTACTTTTTAAATAAGGTAAAACTAACAACAATGAAATCCTTAAATTTATCGATATACCATTCTGATGATAAAAGAAGTGAAGATTTTCCTGTGAATCAACATCAAAATAAATTGATAGTCATATTATGGATGCTAATAAGTACAAGCAGATTCTGACAGTTCTGAGAAGAAAATATTATTTCTGGACATTAAATTATATAATTTATTTAACCGAGTATGCAGGCATAAAATGTTTTACTTACAAATTTATTTTCCCAAAACAGTAGCTGTTTGCTTTAGAGTCTTGAAATCATTACCTGGAAACCTAACTGAGATGAGCAGGTCTTGGGTAGCTGAATAACCAGATAGGCTTTTATTTTACCAGGCCCACTGGGACTTAAATCCCTGTGCTAGTGTATCTAGGTTTTGACAATATGCAGACACATCATTAAGTTTACTTCTGCTTCTGTGTATACCCCTGTGAATTCAGAAACAACTTAGCAAAGTCAAAATTTTATGCTTCAATATTGTCACCAAATTATCTATGGTATAAAGAAGACTGCACAAGGTATTTAAGGTGTTCCTCACAGTTACCCTCTATCTGCTCAAAAAGATGCACAGCCTGAGAGCTTTGAGTTAAATTTTATTTGGGGAAGAATGAGGGCTGCAGCCTGGGAGACAGCATCTCAGGGAGTTCTGAGAGATTTCTTCAAAGAGGCACTGCGGGAAAGTCAATACATAAAATTTTGATGAAAGGAGAGTTCAGTGCCATCAAGTGCTTATTTTACAGAAGGTTTCCTGCTAATCATAAGGAGCTAATGTCACCAGGAAGGGATTTAGGAATTTTCTAGATATGAAGAGATGCAAGGATTAAGATCATAAAATCAGTTCCTGAAAATATCTATCTAAAAACCTGTCCCACCAGTTTCCCTGGGGCACACAGTGCCTCACTCTGAACCCTGAATTCCCCGCAGGGGGTGTCACAGGTCAGCAGCTGCAGCAGCACAGAGTTCGGTCTCCACAGAGGCAGGTAGCAAATGCCCTTGTGGTTGTTCAGTTGTTGGCAAAGATTTTGGCAAGTGCTAATTTGTAGTTGACACCTCCATCAATATTCTCCTTCTCTAGTCAGAGGAAATATAACAAAAATCAAATAGATCCTTCTTTTCCAAATTCTTTGGATTGTTCAATGTGTTTCAGAAGTATTCTCCATAACTACCTCATGTGGGGATATTACTACACTTTGATTGCATTTATTTTTATTAAAATATAGATATACATATATGTATACACACACAAACATACCATAAAACTCATTCTATTCACATAAATAGTTCTTTGGGTTTAAATATATTTTCAAGGTTGCTCACCCATCACCATTATCGACTTCTGGATACATTTGCATCTACAGATCTACATTTGCATCAATAAGACACTCATACTGATATCTGTCACTACCTCTTCTTCCCTCCCCCAGCTCTGGCAACCATTAATCTGCTTTCTGATTTTATGTAATTGCATATTCTGGCCATCTCACATAAAAAGTATCATGAAATAATGTGTGTCTATGTGTGTGTGTCTCCTGTCAGGTTTCTTTTCTTCAGTTAAATGTCTTTAAGGTTAAGTCATGTTGCTGAATGCATTGGAAATTTGTTTCACTAAACGGCACAAAAATATTGCATTTTATAGATGCGACACATTTTATTGATCCATTCTTCAAAAGGATGAATGCTGGCTTGTCTCTACTCTTTATCTATTATGAATAATGATTTTTTAACACTTATGTCAATGTTGCCTTTCAAGGCAGCCTTCAAAACCAAACATCAGCCTATTCCCATCTTTCAGTCTCATACTGATAGCTTACAGTGAACAACGTTAGATTTGTGATCTCCAAAGAAGATTTCGCTTCAGGACCAGGGACCAGGCTTGACCACTCAGAGCTTTTGTGTGGCATAAGTTTTATTCCAGTGAAAACCAGAAGTTTATTCCAGTGAAAAGTTTTATTCCAGCGAAAACCTTCTGACACAGACATCAGAAGGGGGCGGAGAGTGTCCCCTCACTAGTCTTATCAAACCCTAATGTACTTTTACCAAACCCACCCCCCAACATACATCTTAAGTTAACAAGTTTAAAACTAGCAATAGAAAGGTCTTACCAGACCCACTCCCACAACACAGGTCTTAAGACAACAAGATTAGTCAGAAGGTTCTTGTTAAGAAGGAGAAATATGTCCTTAAGATGCATTGTTGTTACATAATCATTAGCACAGAGCTTAAGGAAAAACACACCCTTGAGCAAGATGAGTTGCTTTGTGTAATCATTAGCTCTGGGATTAAAGAAAATACGTGACTATCAACCTACTTAAGAATTAACTCTCTCAATATCATCCAAGGACATTTAATTGAACCTGTGACTTCACCGCATTATCTACTGTGTATGCTCTTTCTTGAATTATGTTGTATTTTTCCATAAATATGGCTACTGCCATATTTATTTATTTAAGTCTTTAGGAAAAAGTTTTGCTCTTATTATCTTTATTTTCTAAAATTACTAATACAGGACTTGCAAAGCTAATTGCTTTCAAAACATTTATTGCTAAGTATTTCTGTCTGTTAAAGTGGATAATACTGTACAAAGGATAGAAACATACTAGATTTGGGATTTTCCTTACTGACTTTGTTCATACATGCAAGGATGACTCATTTAAAAATTTTTGGTGGGTTTAATGATTTTCTAAGTAGGTTTAATTTTTGTTTTCTTAAATAATTTGTCTGATATTATCCATACTAGATTGGCATAATTAGAAATATTGGACATTTCTTTTTTCTAAAGAAGTGTAGTTGGAACACAGTATTATATTAGTTTCAGATATATAGGTTAGTGATTCCATATTTTATATTCTCCATATATAGTTACAAAATATAGTCTATATTCTCTGTTTGTACATCATATCTTGTATCTTATTTATTTTATATCTAATAGTTTGGTTACTAGCAGGGGGAGGCATGAGGGAGAGGAAAGATTTGTGAGTAAATCAGAGGGAGGGTTACATCATCTTGGAAACTGTCATGAGAGATTGTAGAGCCTCACACATCTTTCAACTGAATATTTCATTGTGACTTCAGACAACATGAAGAAGAAAAACAATAGCAAACAATGGATCAATGGTCATTATTTTAAGTCATGTAATTTTGAAAAAGTGTTTATGTAGCAAAAGATAACTAGAACAATAAGAGTAAATACATCTGAGAGAAAGATCTCCATAAAATATAAAGAAAGAATTTGAAAGCCAATTATTCATATATATGACACAGAACATGTATCCAAAATACATGAAGCTTTTGTCAATAGTAAAAACAACATTAACAACAACAAAAATGAACAAAATGCTGAGCAGATACTCTCACCAAAAAGATATACAAACAAGTTAAAGCACATCAACTTTCTCAGAATCATTAGTTATTAAGACAATGACAACAAACTCACGGTAAGATAATATAACACAAATGTTAAATGCACTGAACCTGAATTCTGATCATAATTAATCTCTGTTTCATCTGAATTCTCATTGGGAAATTAACAGGGACACAGGCTTTCTTATTAGTTTTGGCATTTTTCTCAGTTTGTTCTTTTCATTTGTTCTTTTACTTATTTCTATGAATCTAGGAAATTCATTATGCTAAAATTTATATAATTAGTACATATTTCATTTTGGAAAAGTGATCCTTAATGATACTTTTTGATGCCTTTTATATGTCACTGTAATTCTTTATTCTGAGGATGCTAATACTAAAATATCACCTGTACTCCTGTGAAGATATTGTTGGGACAAACTTAAACCTCAACTAATTTTTAATAATCCCCCACTAAAATCCAGAAGGTGATGAGCTTGTTTCAAAGGAATTTTACTATCATTTTTTCCTTCTCTATTACACATATGGTGTATGTAGAGTTGTCCTTAATCACCTAATTCTATTCCTAACCATTCTAATTTTTCCCTCAGCTACTTCCATTTTTTATAGGGTATAAAAATCCCTTGAGTTACATTTTGTTCAGTCAGAACCCTGCTTTAGCTTTTTAAGGGCTGCTCCTCAAAACTATGAAAACTAGCATCATTCTGATCTACTCCCACTCAACAATTGAAACCTGAATTGGGGTAGCTACATTACTATTACAAGATGGGTAACCTAAAATATCTCCTAATGGGATTTATGTTTCACTAAAAATGAAGATCTTAAATAATTGAAAAGCTTGTCTTAAGGAGAAAACATATTCCTCAGACATAAGCAAGTGAGAAAAAATAAAATCTATACTTAGGGTTTTCCTGGTGCCTTATTGACACTAAAACAATTCTATGTAGGGAAATACTACCCAGATCAAGATCTTCAGAATGTAGTTGTCTGGTCCCCAAATCTATAATGATATAGAATGCATTGCATGGTTCTAAACTGAAGTACATTATATCTCTCTCCTGCTGTGAGAATGACTAGGAGAGCCAGTGGGTATATAAAGACCGTGTTGTTCTACAAACAAGGCAGCATTTTTAGTAGCATAAACATTAATACTATATTGAGATAGTCTAGAAAGTATGCACTACATCAATTTCATAAATATATAATGAACACTTGTACAAGAAACTTTTAGCTTTAAAAATAAAAATTAACAATCTCCTACAATCTCATAGTGAATGTATTCTATTTATGGAAAGCCATTGTTAGAGTATAATATACACATAGAAAAGGCATTTTCTGGATTTAGAATAGGCAGAGGGACAGGAGATCAAGTTGCCCACATCCGCTCAGTTCAGTTCAGTTCAGTTCAGTTGCTCAGGCATGTCCAACTCTTTGAGACCCCATGAAACCCAGCATGCCAGGCCTCCTTGTCCATCAGCAACTCCTGGAGTTTACTCAAACCCACGTCCATTGAGTTGGTGATGCCATCTAACCATCTCATCCTCTGTCGTCCCCTTCTCCTCCAGACTTCAGTCTTTCCCAACATCAGGATCTTTTCAAACGAGTCAGCTCTTCACATCAGGTGGCCGAAGTATTGGAGTTTCAGCTTCAACATCAGTCCTCCCGATGAACACCCAGGACTGATCTCCTTTAAGATGGACTGATTGGATCTCCTTGCAGTCCAAGGGACTCTCAAGAGTCTTCTGCAACACCACAGTTCAAAAGCATCAATTCTTCTATGCTCAGCTTTCTTTATAGTCCAACTCTCACATCCATACATGATGACTGGAAAAACAACAGCCTTGACTAGATGGAACTTTGTTGACAAAAAAGTGTCTCTGCTTTTTATTTTATTTTCTTGATTTTTTTCTATTCCTTTTTTTTCCCATTTATTTTTATTAGTTGGAGGCTAATTACTTTACAATATTGTAGTGGTTTTTGCCATACATTGACATGAATCAGCCATTGATTTACATGTGTCCCCATCCTGATCCCCCCTCCCACTTCCCTCCCCATCCCATCACTCTGGGTATTTCCAGTGCATCATCCCTGAGCACTTGTCTCATGCATCCAACCTGGTCTGGCGATCCGTTTAATATGCTGTCTAGGTTGGTCATAACTTTCCTTCCAAGGAGTAAGTGTCTTCTAATTTCTAGGCTGCAATCACCATCTGCAGTGATTTTGGAGCCCAGAAAAATAAAGTCAGCCACTGTTTCCCCTTCTAATTGCCATAAAGGGATGGATCATTGAAAAAGCAAGGTTTCCAGAAAAACATATATTTCTGCTTTATTGACTATGCCAAGGCCTTTGACTGTGTGGATAACAATAAACTGTAGAAAATTCTTCAAGAGATGGGAATACAAGACCACCTGACCTGCCTCTTGAGAAACCTGTATGCAGGCCAGGAAGCAACAGTTAGAACTGGGCATGGAACAACAGACTGGTTCCAAATAGGAAAAGGAGTACATCAAGGCTGCATATTGCACCCTGCTTATTTAACTTATACACAGAGTACCTCATGAGAAACATTGGGCTAGAAGACACACAAGCTGGAATCAAGATTGCTGGGAGAAGTATAAATAATCTCAGATACTCAGATGACACCACCCTTATGGCAGAAAGTGAAGAGGAACTAAAAAGCTTCTTGATGAAAGTGAAAGATGAGAGTGAAAAGGCTGGCTTAATGCTCAACATTCAAAAAACTAAGATCATGGCATCTGATCCCATCACTTCATGGGAAAGAGATGGGGAGACAGTGGAAACAGTGGCTTATTTTACTTTTTGGGGGCTCCAAAATCACTGCATATAGTGATTGCAGCCATGAAATTAAAAAATGCTTACTCCTTGGAAGGAAAGTTATGACCAACCTAGACAGCATATTAAAAAGCAGAGACATTATTTTGCCAACAAAAGTCCGTCTAGTCAAGGCTATGGTTTTTCCTGTGGTCATGTATGGGTGTGAAAGTTGGCCTGTGAAGAAAGCTGAGCACTGAAGAATTGATGCTTTTGAACTGTGGTGTTGGAGAACACTCTTGAGAGTCCCTTGGACTGCAAGGAGATCCAACCAGTCCATCCTAAAGGAGATCAGTCCTGGGTGTTCATTGGGAGGACTGATGTTGAAGCTGAAACTCCAATACTTTGGCCACCTGATGTGAAGAGCTGACTCATTGGAAAAGACCCTGATGCTGGGAAAGATTGAGGGCAGGAGGAGAAGGGGATGACAAATGAGATGGTTGGATGGCGTCACTGACTCAATGGACACTAGTTTGGGTAAACTCTGGGAGTTGCTGATGGACATGGCAGCCTGGCATGCTGGGGTTCATGGGGTCTCAGAGAGTTGGACATGACTGAGCAACTGAACTGAACTAACTGATGTGTGTAGTCATATGTACAGATATATAATATAAATATTTTAAAGTAGTTTATTTTTCAATTTTTATAAGGCCTCCTTTATATCTTTGTTCTGCAAACTATAAATCAGAGGGTTTAACAAGAGAATCACAAGGGTATAAAACAATGAGGTCATTTTGTCTTGATCTATTGAATAGGAAGAACTTGGTCGGAAATTCATGAAGAGTAGAGTTCCCTGGAAAATGACCACTGCAGTTAGGTGGAAAGTGTAGGTGGAGAAAGCTTTGAACCTCCCTGCAGCAGAGTGGATCTTCAAGACTGAAAGCATGATATAACAATAAAAGACAAGAACTCCTGAAATTGTACTCAGCTCAATGAAACAGAAAACAGTAAACACCACCAGCTCACTGACCTGTATATCAAAGCAGGAAAGGAGGAAAAGTGGAGGTAAATAACAGAAGAAATGGCTAATCACATTTGACCCACAGAAACATACACAGAATGCTAATGTTGTGTGGATCAAGGCATCTGTCATTCCAACCAGGTAAACACCAGCCATGAGCAGGGAGCATACCCCACTGGACAATCTGACTGCATAGAGCAAGGGGCTGCTGATGGCCTTGTACCAGTCATAGGCCATCACTGCCAGTAGGAGACACTCAGAATCTGCAAAGATACAGAAAACCAAGAATTGCAGAGCACAGCCACAGAAGGAGATTGATTTATTCTTGGCAAATAGGTCCACCAGCATCTTTGGGCCACTGGCTGTGGAATAGCAGAAGTCACAGAAGGAGAGGTGGCTGAGGAAAAAGTACATGGGTGTGTGCAGCTGGAGATCCATCCTAATCAGGGTTATCATTCCAAGTTTTGACAGAAGATTGATGAGATAAGCAAGGAGAAACATGGTAAATAGGATCACTTTGTTCTCAGTGTTATCAATAATTCCCAAGAAAATGAAATTAGTAAAGGAGGAGCAATTCTCTCTACTCAGTTTTCTTTGTTCTTTTCTAAAGTTTTAGCAAGTGATCAAGAAAATGACACATGGATGTGTAACACTTTTGCACATCTGCAAAATATCATTAGATGAAGCATGATTTTTTTTTCTATAATTATATTTTTATATTTAGAAAATAATTCATGTAATGTATATGTACTCTTGAAGAGGGACAGCTATAAATAAGCAGTAATAAAATTGTCTGGAATTGAGCTTTGAGAAATAGTGATGTAAATTTAGATGTCATTCATAAGGTATGCTACTTTCTACAAGCTCTTCTCTGAGCATTATTTTCCTTATTTCAGTGGGCACATATTGATAAATTTCATTCTCCAAAGCAGAGACATTGCTTTGCCAACAAAGGCCCTTCTAGTCAAGGCTATGGTTTTTCCAGTGGTCATATATGGATGTGTGAGTTGGACTGTGAAGAAAACTGAGCCCTGAAGAATTGATGCTTTTGAAATGTGGTGTTGGAGGAGACTCTTGAGAGTCCCTTGGACTGCAAAGAGATCCAACCAGTCCATTCTAAAGGAGATAAGTCCTGGGTGTTCATTGGAAGAACTGATGTTGAAGCTGAAACTCCAATACTTTGGCCACCTCATGCAAAGTGTTGACTCATTGGAAAAGACCCTGATGCTGGGAAGGATTGCGGGAAGGAGGAGAAGGGGACGACAGAGGATGAGATGGCTGGATGGCATCACTGACTCAATGGATATGAGTTTGGGTAAACTCCGGGAGTTGGTGATGGACAGGGAGGCCTGGCGTGCTGCCATTCATGGGGTAACAAAGAGCCGGACATGACTGAGCGACTGCACTGAACTGAACTGATCTGAACTATCTCTTCAAAATAATAAGTAAGGACATCAGTGTTAGAGAAGACAGGTTTAAGACATGAGACTAAGCATTTTCTATGCTTGAAAATATTCACTTGAGTACAAAAAAATGATTAGAAAAAATAACTACAAAATTTATGTTTCTCAAAAACACATGATCACTTTAAGAGTCTTTAACTTAGCTCCAGAAACAATGAGTACAACACTGACTAGCATTAATAAAAAATAATTATGGTACAGATTTTAGTTTAGGTTGTGTTTCTTATTTGGAGATACATGAAATAAGTATTATTTACCTTTTTTCTAGAAATTTGTAATTGCTTTCCCACAATGCTCTTCATCTCTTTTTGTAGTGGTTGTAGTCAAGGGATGAATCTATTGACCAGTGGACAAAAAAAGTTAAAAGGAAGTAAAAGCAGCAGAATGTACCACATACACTTGAATCACTTTAGATTTTAAATCACCTTTAACTTAATAAAATGTAAATGAAAAGACTGACAATAGATACTTCTAAAATACAGACTTCTATCTATGTTATATGTATGTATTTATGTGTGTGAATGTGTATATATATATTTAATGTATTTGAGAATAGAATGTAAGTAATAGACTTTTTCCTTAGACCTAAGTAAACAGGGTATATGGTTCACGTGGAGATGAATTTGTACATGTTTTTATTTTTACTGTGGTACATACACTATTTTTTCAATAAAACAATATTATACCTTAAGTTGTTTTTTAATACTTAACAAATGATAAAAAGAGTAAAGTCTTACCCATGAACCAAGAACAAAATGAAATAAAGTAGGTATGTGTGGAATTAATAAGTTCAGACTTATTCAATTCTGAAAGGAAAATATTATTACTAGCCATTAAATGCAGATTTTGGACAATAGGAAGGCATAAAATATTTCACTTACTAACCTGTGTTTTTCTCAAAAAGTTAGGTATTTTCTCCTATATTCTTTAAGTTAGGATCTAGAAACCTACCTGAGACGAGCAGGGCTTGAGTAGCTGCACAACAACCAGTGAGTGTTAGTCACTCCGTCGTGTCCAGCTCTTTATGACCCCATGTGACCTTCCCTGGCTCCTCTGTCCACGGAACTCTCCAGGCAAGAACACTGGAGCAGGTTGCCATTCCCTTCTCCAGGGAATCTTCCCCATCCAGGGGTCAAACCTAGGTCTCTTGCACTGCAAGCAGATGCTTTACCATCTGAGCCACCAGGCAAGAACAACAGGCAGACGGCCTTCCCTTCTACCAGGTACATTGGGATGTAAATCCTGGTGCTACCGCTGTTAGGCTTTGATGTTACACAAACACTTCATTAATTGTATTTCTGCTTCTCTATATTCCCTTGAGAATTCAGAAACAACTTAGCACCAGCTGAGTTTTTGTGCTTCACTGTTGTTACCAAATTGCCCTGTGTTAGGAAGAAAACTGCAAATTGTAAGACTGCTTGACAGTTACCCTGAAACTATTTTCTCCTTCTCTAGTAAAACAGGAAACTTAAGGAAACTCAAAAAAAAATCCCTCCCTCCATCACTTCTAACTTCTTTGCATTATTCATTGTGTTTTTGAAACATTCTCCTTCATACCTCATTTAGGAGTATAACTACACTCCAATTGTATTTTCTTTTATATTAAAGTATAATACTTATATTACATATGTCATAAAATTCACCCTTTTAATGTATATAGGTTTTTGTTTTTAGTTTTATCATGTTTTCAAGGTTTTTCAGTCATCACTACTATCTACCTCCAGAATATTTTCATCAGTTCAATAAGAAATCCAAACCTATTAGATCTCATTCCCTGTCCCTGCTGACCCCAGCCCTGGCAACCACTAATCTATATTCTGACTCTGTGAAGTTTCTTATTCTTAGTCTTGCATATAAACAGAATCATGCAATGTGTGTTGTATTTTTTCTTCTCTCAGACGTTTTTTCTTCAGTGGAATACTGTCAAGGCTTATCCATATTGTTCATGTGTCAGAATCAGAATTCTGTTTCACTGAAGGGCACAATAATATTTCATTGTATGGATATTGCACACTATATTGATCCATTGTTCAATTGGATAAATGTTGGGTTGTTTCTGCTCTTTATCTGTCATGGATAATGATGCTACATTATTCTTGTCAATACTAACTTTCAAGGCAGCCATCATCACCAAACATTATCTTACTCCTATTATCCAACCACATACCAAAGGATATTTCATTGACTTTATGTCTCCCTCACATTTTATAAACAGTGCACTTTTTTTTCTGAGTTATATTAATTTGTTCATGTAAGAATCTCTGTACTAAATTTAAGGCCTCAGAAATTAGAGCAATGCTTATTTTGTATTTTCTAAACTTCATGGCATAAGGATTTGAAAAAATAGTACTTTCTAAATATTTTCCATTAAGTATTTATGACTATTAAGGTAGAAAATAATGTGCTATGCTCAGTTACTCAATCATGTCCAACTCTTTGCAACCCCCTTGGACCACAGTCAGCCAGGTTCCTCTGTCCATGGAATTTTCCCAGCAAGAATATTGAAACTGGGTTGCCATTTCTTCCTCCAGTCAAACTTCCCAACCCAGGGATGGAAACTGTGTCTCTTGCATCTCCTACATTGGCTGGCAGATTCTTTAGCACTGAGTTGCCTGGGGAAATAATGTAAAAAATAGCAATAAACCTATTTTGAATATTTTTCTACAGATATAGCTTAATTGTACAAAAAGGTCTTAATGATCTAGATAACCACGATGGTGTCATAACAAACTTATAGCCAGACATCCTAGAGTGTGAAGTCAAGTGGACCTTGGAAAGGACTACTATGAAAAAAGCTAGTGGAGGGGATGAAATTCCAGCTGAATTATTTCAAATTTTAAAAGTGATGCTGTTAAAGTGCTGCACTCAATATGCCAGCAAACTTGGATAACTCACAAGTGGCCACAAGACTGGAAAAGGTCAGATTTCATTCCAACCTGAAAGAATGGCAATGACAAAGAATGCTCAGACTACCATGCAATAGTGCTCATTACACAAGCTTGCAAGGAAATATTCAAAATCTTTTAAGCTAGGCTTCAACACACATGAAATGAGAATTTCCAGATATACAAGCTGGGTTTAGAAAGGGCAGAGGAACCAGAAATCAAATTGACAACACCAGTTGGATCACAGAAAAAGCAAGAGAATTTCAGAAAAATATCTACTTCTGCTTCATTGACTATGCAAAACCCATTGACTGAGTGGATCACAATGAACTGTAAAAAATTCTTAAAGAGATGCAAATACCAGACCATAATACCTTCCTCCTGATAAACCTATATGCAGTCAAGAAACAACAGTCAGAATCAGACTTGGAACAATGGACTGGTTCAAAATTGGGAAAGGAGTACATCAAGGTTGTATATTGTCACCATGTTTATTTAACTTGTATATGCAGAGTACATCATGCAAAATTCCAGACTGGATGAAGACCAAGCTGGAATTAAGATTACCTTAAGAAATACCAACATCCTCAGATATGCAGATGATATCACCCTAATGGCAGAAATGAAGAGGAACTAAAGAGTCTCTTGATGAAGGTGAAAGGAGAGTGAAAACGATGGCTTAAAACTCAGTATTCTAAAACAAAGATTATGGTATCTGGTCCCATCACTTCATGGCAAATAGATGGGGGAAAAGTGAAAGCAGTGATAGATTTTATTTTTCTTGGGCTCCAAAATTACTATGCACATTAAAATTAAAAAATTCTTGCTCCTTGGAAGGAAAGCTATGACAAACCTAGAAAGTGTATTAAAAAGCAGAGATATCACTTTGCTGACAAAGATCCAAACAGCTAAAGGTATGGTTTTCCCAGTAGTCATGTAAGGTTGTGAGAGTAGGACCATAAAGAAGGCTGAGGGCTGAAGAATAGATGCTTTCGAATTGTGGTGCTGGAGAAGACTCTTGAGAGTTCCATCAACAGCAAAGGGATCAAACCAGTCAGTCCTGAAATAAATCAACCCTGAATATTCACCAGAAAGACTTATGCTAATGCTGAAGCTCCAATTCTTTGGCCATCTGCTGTGAAGAGCCAACTCACTGGAAAGACCTTGATGCTAGGAAAGATTGAGGGCAGGAGGAGAAGGGGGCGGCAGTGTATGAGATTGTTGGATGGCATCACCGACTAGATGGACATAAGTTTGAGCAAACTCAGGAAGATAGTGGAGGATAGGAGAGCACAGCTTGCTACAGCTCACGGGGTCGCAAAGAACCCAACATGACTTGGCAACTAAACAACAATAACAATTATTGGAAAGTGAGGGAAATGCTTGAAAATCATGTATCTATATATCTGAAAAAGAATTTGTATCCAAACTTTATGAAAATCTCTCATCAATAATAAAAATAAAATTAATAAAATTTACACTAAGGATTGAATAGATACTCTCACCAAGAATATGTTCAAATAACAAGGTTATGTATAACAGTTTGCTCAGCATCTTTACTTATTAGGGACATGACAGTAAAGTAACAATGGGTTAAAATTAAAAATGCTGATTAAGCCTAATTTTCTGTTTTATCTGAATTTTCATTTGGCATTTAACAGGAACACAGATTATATTCTTATTTGTTTGGGTTATATTTCTATTTATTTATTTTTATTTTGCTTGTTTCCTGCTTTTTCTTTTTTTTCTTCCTGTAAACCTAAGAAACTCATCTAGCAAAATTTCATATCATTGGTACATTTTTAATTTGGGAAAAATGATTCATAGGGACAATTGCTGATACCTTTTTAATGTCTTTGCCATTGCCATTCTTGATGTGATCAAGCCAATACTCAAATATCAAATGCATTACTGTGGGGATATTGTTGAGAAAAAGCAAACCACATAATTGCTAATAATTTTCCACTGGTTAAAATCAAGAAACTGACGCACATATGTAACAAAAGAATTTCAATATCATTATTAAACCTCCCTGGCACACATTTGCTGTATGTAGAATTGTCCTTGATTACTGAATTCTGTTTCTATTCAAATTAATTTTCCTTCAGGTACTTCCTGATCTTCTGGGATTCAAAAATCGCTTAAGTTGCATTGTATTCAACCAGAACCTGACTTTCACTTGGTAACAGCTCAAGACCATGTAGACCATCATGCCTTCAATGCTCCACAAGGGGGCAGCACTTCTTCGTGGCCCACTGCTTTTTTCCGGGAATTTCCTTGTTTTTTATATCGGATACTGTTGATTTCTGATGTGTTCGTTTCAGTTGTATGGATACATGATTCAGATGTGCATAGATGTTTGTTTATTCTCTTTGGGTTCGTTTTCACGTATAGGTGATTACAGTGTGTTCATCAACTTTCCTGTGCTATTCAGTAGTTACTTTTTGATCATCTATTTGATACATATTACAGTGTATATGTCAATTCCAAACTCTTAATTTCTCCCACTGCTTCTGAAGGTTGGGGGCTCTGCAGAGGGCAACAGGCATTCCTGGTCCATTGTGGAGGCACGCTGCCTGCTACGTACCCCCCGCTCCCTCAGCCCCGGGACACTCCAGCCTTGGTCACAAGCCAATCAGGCTCCAAGGATGAGACACCAGCCCAGGTCACTATGGCCTAAGGGGAATAGAATCAACATTTCTTCTTCCATATTTTTCTGTTTTTACCCTATGATTTGAACTGGAGTATATAGGTAAATTACAATTTTGTGGGGCTTTTTCCGCTTTTCAATCTAATGCAACTTGATTTTCTTGGTGAGCAGACGTTTCTTTTCTAAATCTGTTAGGCATTGTTTCTTTGGGAAAGAACTTCATTTCTATCCATTTTTAGATTACCCTAGAGGTGATATCATATGATAGTTGTCTCTCCCTGTCTCCCTTACTTCACTCGGAATGATCATCTCCACTTTATTTCCTGCGGCTGGACATGGCATTATTTCCCACGTCCTTATTGTTGAAAAATATTGCATTGTGTACATGTGTCCCATCTTCTGTGTCCATTCTTCTGTAATTTCTACTTTTAACTTGCTTTCCAGACTTGACTATTGTACCTTGTTGGGCCAAGTTTGCAGGGGTTCCTGTGTCTTTTAAATGTTTTTATTTTCTCTGGGTTTATGCCCAGGTGTGGGACTTCTGGGTTCTATGGTACTTGTGTTGCAGTGAAAAGGGGGAAAAGACGAATTTATTGCAGTAAAAAAAAAAAAAAAAGAGAGAGAGAGAGAGAGAAATGAATTTTTCTCTTTCCCCTCCCTGAGAACAAAGGCAATAATAAAGAGAACTGTGAGCAGACCTGAACATTCCTAGATTTTTTTTTTAACTTTAGCCACTCCTAGCTTTGCATGTCTGTAGCCAAGTTTGCTTTCCTGCCCCTAACTCTGTAGGAACTACACTTTGCCCTATGTAAAATCTCCTCTATACTGGGAACAGTTAAATCATACTAAGGATAATCAGTCTAATGATGCTAGAAAGTTAGGCTGGGTGCCTTATAACAATGCCAGTATATAGTTTCCCTAAAAAATAAGGATTGATATGGGACAAACTAAGTCAGATGACGTAGGTATATACTGGGCTATGCATAATGGAAGTTCTTGACTTAAGTTCTTACTGATGACCTTGTCGTTATTGCTAGCTATATTGTTTTCTACATTGCCTGTTTCAAAAGTGTTGTCCTAAGCCAATTATACAAAGTGAAGTAAGCCAGAAAGAGAAATAACAATATAGTGTATTAAAGAATATGTATGCAATTTAGAAAGATGGTAATGATGACCTTACATGCAAGGCAGCAAAAGAGACACAGATGTAAAAGCAGATTTTTGGACTCTGTGGGAGAAGGTGAGGGTGGAATGATTTGAGAGAATAGCATTGAAATGTATATTACCATATGTAAAATAGATGACCACTGCAAGTTTGATTCATGAAGCAGGGCACTCAAAGCCGGTGCTGTGGGACAACCTGGAGGGATAGAGGGGAGGGAAGTGGGAGGGGGTTTGGGATGGGGCACACATGTGCACCTCTGGCTGACTCATGTTGATGTATGGCAAAAAGCCACCACAGTATTGTAAAGTAATTATACTCCAATTAAAATAGATTAATTAATTTTTAAAGAATTTTTTAAAAGTATTATACTCTACATTACCAAGTGTGTTACAAAATGGCTATGTAATGCCCCAAAACTAGGGTCAGATTCATGACCCTGAAGAGGCTCGGCCATCTACCGCTGAAGCCACTGACCTTTAACACCCCCTGAAAGGAGCTCAGGTGCCGGGCCAGCCGGAAGATTTCAAACGGGAGACACAGCGCGTTCCTAAAGGCTAAGAAATAAAGACACAGAACAGATGGGGCTGAGAGGACCACTGCAGTCAGCGATGATTCTTTATTCTTCTAAGCTTCATTTATACTAAACCAAGAAGAAGGCATCCCAAAGAAAATTTTTCCCCAGGTACATCATCTTCAAGATAACAATCACTAGAGCTCTCTCATGGCTCCAAGGGATAAGAAAGGCATCCTATTTATCTTAAGGGCGGTCATGCAAAGCTATCTATCTGCGTTGTGTGTGCATTCAAGGCTGGCTAATGTTCTGTTAAGATTTAACTTGGATAATAAATTCCAGAGGGGTGGCGGGACAGAGAGCTATGTCCGCGAACAGACCCTTGAGAATCAGTCAAGGCAGCTCCCAGAGTCAGCTCTTTCGAGCCGCTCCCTGCACTCAGGGTGGAAATTAGGAATGAGGTACTTTGTGCTCTGGGAAAAAAAAAAAAAACGGCAGAAAAGGCCTTTAGATAGTTGGACACTTTGGGGAGGATATTTTTATAACCCCTGATTCTTGTATTTTAAACCTAGAGAAACACTAACATCACTGACAGTGACAGCCGCTTTGGCTATTAAGAAAAAAACAATTAAAGTCAAAACAGAGTAAATAGCTAGGTGACACTGCAGTGTGATTTTAGACAAACCCTTGTGTTGTTGAGAACCTGAGTTTTCCGAGCTATGTCAGACTTAGGGTGCCATCAGCCATTCTGAAAACCGAGTCTGCTGGCCGCAGGTGACTGCAACCTTACTTTTTAAAGGTCTCTTCTTGTAACTGTTATATGTTTAGACAAGGAAATTGCTCTGGATCATATGTTGACAAGAAAAATAAATGTGTAATGACCAATAGCCACATTAAAGGTTAAGACCTACGTAGATAAATGTAGACACTGGCGACCTGGCTACAAGTCCCCTCAAAGTGTTAAGGATTCAGGCTCAATTTCAGGCTTAATTTTTTCTAATTTCTCTATTAATGTTCAGGTTGTCATTCCTCTATTTCTGAGTCCTAATGGCTCTAGCCCTTTGGACAGGATGACCTCAGCACTGATCCTGTCTGGACCACAGTCAAAATTGCCATCAAACCTAACTTGGTCCTTACTCGTTCTTTGAGCCCCAGTTACAATAACTCTTTTACCGATCTATGACCTCTGTTTTCTTAACTTATCTCCTCCAGATGACAACAGACTTACAGTGAGATAATAATGATGGGGAGAGAAAACCCATGCCCCCAAGGTGATTACACCCAAGCCTCTGAACAGATCCTGTGGGAACAACCACAAAAGTCACCCTGGGGCCCCTTAATCAAACGGGGCAAGAGCCCTGTGACCCCAGCTCAACAGGGTCCCTGAGTCCCCGGTCAGCATTCAAGATGCTGTGAAAGGTCGGCCTTCTGTCCCTCCTCACCCCGATAAGGATTTCTTGGCGTTCACATCTCTAAAGGAGAAATTGAAGCAGTTAGAAAGATGGGCCCCTGGGCTGAAGAAAAGATGGGCCCCCGGGCTGAACAGAGCAAAACTGAGTTTTGTCCTCAACCAGACAAGAACAAGAATGACACCTATTTACCTTTTCTTTGATATGGAGGAAATAAAATGACAGGAGAATTTGTTGCAGTGAAAAGGAAAAAGAAAAAAAAGGTGAGTTTGTTTCTTCTTTCCTGAGAACAAAGAAGATAAACAGAACAGTGAGCAGGCCTGAGCATTTCTAGCTGTTTTTTTCCTTTCATTTTTCCTTTAGCTGCTCCTAACTCTGCATGTCTGTGACTTAGTTTGCTTTTCTGCCCCCTCCTTCTGCAGGATTACATTTCACACCTACTGTCCTGTGCTTACCCTTACAACACCCTTCCCCTTGTAGTTACACTTCGGAAAGAAGGGTGCAGAGCCACCCAGCTGGGTTACTGATGCTAGCCTGGTACCATTTTTTGAGATATTCTAACACTTTGTTCCTCATCATCAGCCCCTCACTGTGAGCGCTTGCCTTATATAAGCCACTAGACTCCTCGCGGAGCGGGGTGCGGCACAGTTTTTGAGGCAGGAGCCTACTGTGTTCTCCTCTCCACTGGCTGGGGATTAAAGTCACCTTTCTATTCCTCCAAGCTTTGTTTCCATATTTTTTTTAATTCGGTGGACAGAGAAAGCCAAGATTTTGGCCAACAACACGTGTGTGTGATTTTTAAGTGACCCCCCCACACACACACATTCTCCTAAGTACATTGGGAACAACAGCGCGGGAGGTTCCTTTCTCTCCACACCCTCTCCAGCATGTATTCTTTAAGATGTTTTAGGTGGCCAATCTGATGAATGTGAGTGCTTACCCCATTGGACTTTTGATTTTCATTTCTCTAGTCATTAGTGACGCTGAACAACTTTTCATGCGCATATCTGCTCTCTGTAAGTTTTCATTGGAGAAACATCCATTTCAATCTTTGGCCCATTTTTTTTTCTTGGTTTGTAAGTATTTTTTATATTGAGCTGCATGAGCTGTTTGTATGTTTTGGAGATGAATTCCTTGTGGGTCTCTTCCTTTGCACATATTTCTCTCTATTCTGAGGGTTGTCCTTATCGTTCCTTGAGGGTTTCCTTTTGTTATGCAAAAGCTTTTAAGGTTAATTTGGTCTCATTTTCTGATTTGTGGTTTATTTTTCATTTTTCTAAGAGGTAGATCCACAAAGAACTTGCTGCATTCGTGTCAAATTGTGTCCTATTTATATCTTGTAAGACCCAAAATTCGGGCCTTCGTTCCAAGGAGGAAAAACCGCGCGACCCAATAAACCAGCCCAGCAGATGCAACACGCAAGAGGGTTTATTGTCGGTTGTGCAAACAGGTGACTCTGATCTCCTGGGAGGCAGAGCACACCGAACAGCAAATTGGGCAAGCTTTTTATATGCAAAAAAAAAAACCATACTATCAGCATATTACATACGGGTTACAAAGTGATTGGTTACACGTTTGCAAAGCAATCCTATTGGTACAAACTTCACGAGCTACATGTTTACAAAGCAATCCTATTGGCACAAACTTCGCGGGCTTTTGTTCAAACTTAAAGCAATTCTATTGGTACAAACCGCGCGGGCTTTTGTTCAAACTTAGGCGCCCTCGGGCTTTTCAGCTCTCCCGCGGGCTTTTTACTGGGTGCATATTGATTGGCTGGCTCCAGGTCACCCGATGGGGGCGGGGAATCCCACCATTTCACGGGAAACCAAAACCCAAGTTCCGGCCGCCTGCCAGCCCCAGCCTCGGCAGCCCCACATAATAAAACTTATTTCTCAGCTTCAAAAACCAACAAGAAAAATATCAGACACATGAATTATAGACATCGGTAAAAGGGAAACTAGATATCGACTAGTCAAAATACATCAAACAATTCGGCAGCCCCACAATCTTCCTGAAGAATTTCATAGTATCCATCCTTACAATTAGATTTTTTTAAATCTATTTGGAGTTTATTTTTGTGCATGCTGTTAAGGAGTATTCTAACCTCTTTCCCATTTTAATGGCTCAAGGAAGCTTCACAAGGTCCTCCATAGTGGCTGTTACCAATTTACATTCCAAGCATCAGTGGAGGAGCGTTCCTTGTCTGCACACCCTCTCCAGCAGTTATTGTTTTTAGAGTGTTTGGCCATGGTCCTTCTGACTGGTGTGGTGTGATATCTCGCTGTAGTTTAGATTTGCATTTCTCTAATAAATAGTGATGTTGACATCTTTTCTTGTAATTATTTTAAAGAGTGTGAGTTAAACTTACTTCTTGAAATTGGCTTCATTAATGCCTGCTTTGTTTTGAATTATTTTCCAATGACCACTCCTAAGGCATTTCTCCATACCTTAGAAGGGCAGGTGTTTTTTACTTTGTGAAATGTGAATATCTCCTGCCATATTAATAAACATGAAACGTCACAGCCATCAGTGATTTCTGCTGTCCCGGTGTGAATGAGGGTTCCCCAAACGGTGACCCAGAGGATGTCATCACCACCACCACCACCACCACCACCACCACCCCACACACACACGGTGATAGCTGAGGAGCTGGGGGAATGCAAGAACAAGGTGAACAAGGAAGCAGGATTGACCCCAGATGGCTGAGGTGATTATGAAAAGAATGAATTCAGTGAGCCCAGAGGCTTGCATCTTCCCAAACATTGAATGCTAAATTCCTTAACTGGATAGCTGATCTTTGCTGTTCAGACCATCCGCTTCCCTTGTTGTAAACTTGTATAGCCTAACTTCCCCTCCTGCCTCCTTGGAGCAGTTTTCTCAGAGCTACTGAGGTGCTGTCTCCCAGACTTGGGGTTGTAAACATTCCCACCAAGTAAAATAACATTCTCCTTTCAGGTTGTGACTGTATTTTTTAGTTGACAATTTACAGACCTTGAATCCTTACATAAATGCCCGGCAGCACTGCTCTTCATGCTGTTGTTACAGAAAATGGCCACAAGGGGGCAGCACTTCTCCATGTCTCACTCTTTTTTTTTAACCTGTACTTTCCTTATTTCTATTGGATATAATTGATTTCTAACGTTGTGTTTGTTTCAGATGTACAGGAACTAGATTCAGTTACATTAATACCTAGACATTTATCTATTCCCTTTTGGTTTCTTTTTCACACGTAGATGATCACAGTTTGTTTAATAAACTTCCCTATGTTATTCAGTGAGTACTTTCTGATCATCTATTTGATATATATTAATGTGCATATGTTAATTGCCATCCCTTCAATTATCCCGCCTGTATCTGGAGGGCATCAGGCACTCCAGGTTCATCGTGGAGGCACACTGCCTGCCACATGCCCCCAGCTCCCTCAGCCCCAGCACTCCAGCCTTGGGCCCCAAGCTAATCATGCTCCAGGAATATGACACCAGCCCAGGTCACTGTGTCCTGAGGGAATAGAGTCACTATTTCTCTTTTGATTTTGCTGTTTTTAACTCATCATTTGAACTAGAGTACATAGGTGAATTACAGTCTTGTGGGTGGCTTTTTTCCCTTCTACCACAACTAGTTTCACTTCCATTAATACTTGTTGAGTTTCTTTCCATACAGGTTATTACAGAGTGTGGAATAAGTGTCCTTGTGTTATGCAGTAGATCCTGGTCATTTATTTTATAAATAGTAGTGTGAAAATATTAGTCTGAAGCAACTCATTTCTCCATGCTCCACATTTATATCCTGATGATTAGAAGTTTCTAGTCTGTGAGGCTCTGTCTCTGGGCAAGAAGTTCAATTGTATCCATCTTTAGATTACATCTATCATACGGTACTGATACTTGCCTCTTCTTTGTTACTTTGCTCGGAATAATCATCTCTACTTCCGCTCCTGTGGCCTGCCTTGGCATTATTTCCTACTTCTTTATGGTTGAGAAATATTGCATTGTGTTCATGTACACCATCATCTGTATCAGTTCAACTGTGCATCTACAATTAGCTTGATTTCCGGTCTTGGCTATTGTACCTTAGGGGGTCAAAATCACAGGGTTACCCATCTTTTTTTTTTTTACAATATTCTGGCTGTATTCTGGACCCCTCCCCAGTTCAAACAGGAGACACAAACTGGCTCAGGCTCCAGGGATGGGATAGCAGCCTAAATCAGGGAGGTTGAAGGGAATAAATTAGGCACTGATTTTTTTTCCTTTTTGTCTCCAACATGCTGAAGTTATGTCGGAGTGTGGCTGATTTGCAGTTTTGTGCCTCCCGATAGTGTACAACCGCCTGACTCAGTTATGACAGCGTATCTGTTCCTCTTTGGATTCTTTTGCCACAGAGATGATTGCATAAGCTCAAGCAAAGCTCCACTTGCTTAACGTCAGGTCCTTCTTGAGCATCTATGACAGCTACAGATTTCTGTGTATGTATGGAAGGAAGGAAAGAGATAATCTTTTTGGATCATCTATTACAGCTATTTATTTATGTGTATATGTAAGTCCCTACCTCTGAATTCATCTCTGCCCTTTCTTCTTTTTTTTCACTGTGTTTGAATTCTCAAAGTCTCTTTTTGGGTTGTAACTTAGTTCCTTTGTATCTCTTTCTTATTTTTCCTACAAGGGACATCAAAGGCTGTTGCCTTCCTCAGTTTGACTGATTTCACTTAGCGCATGATCCTTCAGAGTCCATCCTTCTAGCAACCAGTGGCATAATTTCATAATTGCAGTGGTGCTTTTTCATAGCTGAGTAATCATCCATCCTCTATATGTAGCACATCTTCTTTAACCTTTAATCTGTCAGTGGACATTTTGCAGGTTCTGTGTTAAGTAGAGCTGCAGTGAATGTTGGGGTGCACGTGTTTTTATTGAATGATGACTTTCTTGGGATATAGGCCCATGTGTGGGGATGTCTGGTCCTAGGACTGGCTCTCTTGAGAGTTTGTTTGTTTTGATATGCAGAGGCTGTGCTTTCTAGTGGCTGTTGTCAGTGTCCATTTCCA
Organism: Hydropotes inermis; assembly: GCA_020226075.1. Lineage (NCBI taxonomy): Eukaryota > Metazoa > Chordata > Mammalia > Artiodactyla > Cervidae > Hydropotes > Hydropotes inermis. The sequence continues at coordinate 315,061 of CM035294.1, forward strand.
CTGAACATGTAGTGGGGTTACCTCACTTGCCGGCTCTCTCCTGTATTTATTGTTTGTAGACTTGTGAGGATGACCAGTCTGACTGGTGGTATTTTGTTGATCCTTTAATGGACCAGAACCTGGTGGTCCAGAGTCGACAATGAGAGACTAAAGAGGCTAATATTCCCTGGGTTACACAGCCGGCTTCCACGCTCCAGGGAATCAGCCAGAAATAGAGAAAGACAGAAAGAATAGAAAGAAAGACAGACATGGTGACCAACGCTCTGATGGAGCAAAGGTGTTTTAATCAACATGGCTTGGGCATATATACTGTAGCTATTCTCAGCAAAGATAAAGATTAAAATTCCAGACTTACAAAACAGAAGACATCCCTATTAAAGAGAGAGTTGCAAACAATCATCTTTTACCGTACGGCTCATAAAAAGGAAGAGGGTACTTATCACTGTAATGAGAAATGCCTGGATTCCTTAGCCCCAGGAAAGGCGTGCCTCTCCTCTTAATTCCTGAATATTCAGGAATCAATAAGGGCCAGAGGGTTCCTGACAGATCCAAAACAGCACACAGGAAGCCTCTAGTTAAATGCTTCCTGACAGTATTTGATTTCCCATTGCTTTGATTGGCATTCCTGCAACAGGTAGGGTTGCTGTGCATCTACTCCTGTGGTGAAGGTTTGCTTTCCCCCCCCCCCCTTATTTCCTTTACATTAAAGGGTGTGAGGAAATTTTACTGTGGCAATTGGTTTCTTGAAACTCTGTTGTATTTGGAATTTATTTCTGCAACTCCAGCCCTGGGAGATTTCCTGAAGGCATCTGTCATTAACAAAAATCCCAGACCTTGTGAATTTGAAGTGCTGGTCAGCCTCTTTGGTCAAGCTGTAGTTGCAGGAAATGTTTACAGGCACTTTTTAAAGTTCATCTCTGGTTCCTGGGAAAGTCAGCATCCTGGGCTGTGGATTAGAGTGAATTATACCTGAGCAAACACCTAAGGGCTTGTGTTTCACTACTGTCCCTCATAAAGCATCACACACACACACACACACACCAGACTAATTCCATCACACACACACCCCAGACTAATTCCATCACACACACACACACACCGGACTAGTTACATCACACACACACACACACACACACACACACGACTAATTACTCCTGGGTCAACAGCACCCTGCTGAATGTGCTTAGGTGCCTAGGAGGCTGCACTCCAGAAAGAAGGCTTGAGCTGGAATGCCCAGCACCAGGGAATGTGCAAGGTTCGTAACATTTGCTCCCAAGTCCCTGGAGGCCTGGATCCCGCTGGGGACTGTGGTCCAAGCCAGAACATAGCAGACAGTAGATGTTTAAAAAGGGTTCAATGAAGGGCACCCTTCCAGGCTATGTCAAACTCACCCCAGTCCAGCAGTGGGACCTAAGCCTGCTTAGGCGCTAGGGATGGGGTAGCAGCTCCAGTCAGGGAGGTCGGAGGGAATAAAGTAGGCACTGCTTGTCTTTCCTTCTCTTTAATATCACGCCAATGTTATGCTGCAGTATAGTTGATTTGCAGTGTCTGATTGTTGTCGTATATAGCTGCCTGATTCAGTATAATGTATCTATGAGATATATCTATTCTTATTTGGATTTTTTTTTTTTGCCATAGAAGGTCAAACAGAGTGGTAAGCATCAGATCCTGGTGGATTGTGTATGTCACACAGTTTTTTGTGTAATCAAAGAGGAAAGGTAGCAGATAATTTCTGTGGATTCTCTCCTAGAGATACAGATTTCCATGTATAGGTGAGAGGTACAGATTCCCATGTATATGGGAAAGGAAGGGAGAAAGGAAGAGAATAATCCTTGGAGATTACTGATTACACATACAGGTTTCTATGTCTATGTTAGTTCAGATCTCCTTAGTCATTTTCAGGGCCTTCTCATTCTTTTCTATTTTATTTTCTTGGAACCCTTTGTTTGTGTTTGAAATCTCAGAGTCTCTTTGGGCTCGTAAATTTGGTACTTTGTATGTCTATTGATATTTTACCTAGAAGGTACATCATACACTACTGTCTTCCTATGCCTGACTGAGTTCTCTTAGAAATGATCCTTTAAGGTCCATCCCTGTGGATACCTGTGGATGTGTGACCCCAGCTTCAGGATCTGGGAAGGGATTCACCTTGGAGACTGTGAACATGTAACGCAGTTTCAGGGTCTGAGAGGAGGTCACCCTGGAGACTGTGGACGTGTGACCCCATGTACAGGATCTGGAGCTGGGGTCACCTTCTAGAGTGTTTACATGTGACCTCAGGTGTAGGGTCTGGGGGTTGTGTGGGTCTCAGCCCTCTGCAGAGTCAGGATCGTGTATTCCCAGAGACCCCCTCCCCTTTCCTGTAGCGTGTCTTGTTCCCCTGAGATTTCCAGCATCTGGGGTGAAGGTGTTGCCCTGATTTACCTGTGGCCCTTTGTCTGCTCTTGTTGCATCCATATGAGGTCAGGCGCTTTGGGGCAGCTGTGCTCCGTGTCCTACTGAGTGACCGATAACCCTTGGTGTGCAGTTTCCGAACCCCACTTGAGATTCCGGCCCCGGCACAGTGAGGCCCGTCCACTGACCCCACGCTGTGGTGAAGGAAAGGAAGCATGTGTTGCTGGTGCTGAGCAAGGAGTCCAGGGCAGACCATGCTAAAAAGGCCAGCACTCCCTGAAGGCTCTCACGGGAAGTTTAAAAACAAGGTGAAGGAGGGGGTTATGGAGCGGGTGAGCCGCTCATGGTGAGGTCATCGGGAGCCTCCTGGTTGGCTGGTGGTGAGGTCAT